>OX424575.1:81796166-82223666 GCA_949152435.1 Gastracanthus pulcherrimus
CCGCGTGTAACAAAAACACAACTGGAAAACGAACTCTCCTACGTTGGAGTAGAAGAACGGCTTAAGTCCGTCACATTGGCGCCCGAGAACAGGGACTCGAGGGAAAAAAACACGTAGAAGCAGCCTTAAATGATTCCGGAATGGGACGGGACGTTCACAGAAACGCGTATACATTCGCGTATTACAGACACGCAAAAATTGATAAATCGGTTAATTAAGATTGATGAGGAGAGATGGGGAACGATATTAAGTCTTGACGAGGAAGTACGGAATTTAAAAACAGAGAATGATAATTTAAAGAATAAAATTGCACATCAGCGTCAAGACATGCAAAATCTATGGAAGTCGTTAGATGAGGCGATACAAGTTGTCAACAAATTAACGATAAAAACCGAAAAATTGAGTTGCCATCTGGGAATAGTTACAGGAAAAATGATAACAAAATTCGGGAAATTCGAAAAAATACAGCAGGAACAAGATGATAAGATCATTGAGCTCACGCGCCGTATAAATTCGTTAAAAATTGAATAAATTTAATGAAGGGAAAGTTCAATCCATTTTTTGCAAAACGAGCGAAAATTTAAATGATAGATGAAAAATTAGGTCATTAAAATTATAATTTCTGGCGGATATTTATATTAATAAAAATATATTATTTATAAAAATATAATATTTTACAAGTATTTTTTTTTATTAATATTTTTTCTTAAAAAAAAATACAAAATGCCGCAAAATAAAAGGTTATCGGGGGCGTTTATGACAGACATCGAGACGACAGCTCCCGTGGAGAGTCTCGATGATGAGCAACGTAAGCACCGCGATTGGGAAAAGGCAGTTTCCGAGGAATTAAAATGCCTAGATGAGAGACAGGACGAATTAGAAAGTAAAATTACTAATTTAGTTAAAACTCCGGATGGACTAGAGTCACCTCCTTTAAATACTTCACGTATTGAAGCGATAAATACCGATTTAGTTGCACGCATAAATGCACTGTCAGACTTGTTAAAAAAAACCCAAGACGCGAGCACCGCAGAAACGCAGCGGGGCGCGAAACTAGAAGCGGCCGTGAAAGCCTTAGAAAATCGTGTCAAAATACTGGAAACGGAAAATGATAATTTAATAACGGAAAATACAGAGTTATATTCAAATTACGAGAAGTTGAGTAAACAATTTGAAGATAGTGATAGCGGGGGAGAATTGAAAAAATACTTAATCGCGCGATTAGATGAGGTATATGAGAAAAACGAACAGGCGGTTAAAAAACTCGAAAATTCGATCAACAAAAACAATGCGGGGTGTGCCAGTTCGGCAGGGACCAGCGGAAGTGAAGCATCGAGAAAAATAAAATTAAATATACCTAAATTTAAGGGGTTACCCTCGGAAAGACCGATGAAATTTATATTTGAGTTAGAAAACTATTTTACATTAATACGGCCGGATGCCGATGAAACACTATGTGTAATTTCGCAGGCACTAATAGACGATGCTCATAACTGGTGGTACCTGCAGGAGGGCCAAATAAAAGATTACGACGATTTTTTAAACAAATTCAAAGAGAGGTACTGGAATTCGAATATGCGACGAGTGGCGAAAAGAAAAGTAGAGTTCGGGCAGTGGTATGCTTCAGCGTCCATGAATCGCGTAAATTACGCGATTTATATCCTGGGATTAACGAAAGAACTTGAACTCGAATTACCCGAGGAAGACCTGGTATTAAAAATCGGCGAGCATTTTGAGAGGAGTATCAGGTTAGCTATAGCAGGGCAAAGGGTAAAAGATAAAAATAGTCTATTGAAAATACTAGCAGAATACGACAGCGATGATCAACGCACAAAAGGCGACCGCGCGCCCGTTAACACGGTAGAAACAAAAAAATTCACGAGTAACGCGCCGAGCCAATCCGCGGCTCCTGTTGCAAATACGGAAGGTAAAAAACCTTGGCAAACGAAAAATATAAGTACCATGCAAAATGCGAAACCAACCGAAAGCCAAAGAACCGGGAATAATACGTATAAAAATCCTAAAAAATGGGAAAACAACCAAACCAATAAGTGGAGAGATAAGAAAGATCAATCGGACATAAACGTGTTCGATATAGATATCAGCGATGTTCGAACCCCGGGAAACGGGGATTAGTTGCGTCACGTAATTCGGATCTAGAAGTAAAAAATAGACGGGGCGCAACTGAGCACTTAAATGTAGCTTCTATAATAGAAGACCCGCGGGAAACATTATTATACGATGTAGAACCCGCTGGAGAAAATGCCGAAACCACGTGTTGTCCGGAAATCAATATAAGCGTCTACGGAAACGAAGTAAAAGCGTTAATCGACACGGGGAGTGAAGTCACGGCGATTTCAGAAGAATTTTATTACGCAAATATTGATAAACTTAAAGAATGCCCGACACTACCTATAAGTGGAAAAGTCATTAAAGGCGCGACGGGGGCAAAATCGGCGAGATTAAAGTTCCAAATACTGCTAAGTATAACTATCGGAGGATTAGAGGCAAAATTAATAATTCTAGTAGTGCCAAAATTGGTAAAACCGTGTATCATCGGGTATGACTCAATAAAAGCGTTAAAAATGATAATTGACACGGTAAATCAAAACTTATTATTTCAAGTAAATCAGAAAGACGGTGTTATCGGTTACACAGATAGGCGGTTCGCGTCGAACGAATATACGTCTCTGTGCATCGAGCATGCAAATGAGTACCTCGAAAATGAGGTAGATCTCAGGAATCACTTCGACGAGGACGATGGAAAAGGTACGGAATCCCGCGAAGAATCGTACGATATCTCAGTAGCAGAAATCGACGATAAAGTAAATTTATGTGAAAATCTAAAGGAATCACAAAAAACGAAATTAAAAGAATTACTTGTAAAATATAAAAAAGTGTTTGAAAAAAAAACCCGGTTTGCTAACTACCTATGAGCACGAGCTAATTTTGAAGGACGATACACCCTTCTATACTAAGCCCTATCCTATACCACTAGCATATCGCGAGCAGGTAAAAAAGGAAATAAACCGAATGTTGGAATTAGGAATCATTAGGCGCTCGACCAGCCCGTATATTAACCCAGTAGCCGTAGTTAAAAAAAAGGACGGTTCTGTGCGATTATGTTTAGACGCTCGAAAACTGAACGCGCGGCTTATTGATGATTACGAGGGGCCGCCAGGCGTTGAGGAGGTATTGCAAAGATGCGCGGGAAAGCCGATAACAAGTACCTCAGACTTCACGTGTAGTCATTGGCAGGTAAAGCTCGCGGAGTGGTGCAAAAAATATACGGCTTTTAAGTGTGATAATCACATTTATGAGAATAACGTGGTACCCTTTGGGATAAAAACTAGCGGATCAGCCTTAATTAGAGGACTAGATTTTGACGAATTTTTAGTATTGTTTGTGGACGACATGGTGATAAAATCAAAAAATTTCGAAACACACCTGTCGCACTTAGCTGCGCTGTATGAAAGACTCTTAGCCCATAATCTAAGATTAAATTTTAAAAAATCAAACTTTATGTGCGAGGAAATCGAATTTCTAGGCCACTTTATATCAGCACACGGAATCAGGCCGGATCCCGAGAAAATAAAAACAATAAAAAATTTTAAAAGACCCCGTGATGTAAAGGAGTTACAGAGTTTTCTGGGGTTTGTCAATTTTTACACTAAATTCGTAAAAAATTATTCGCACCACACAAAACCTTTGATTGAGCTGCTTAAAAAGGGTTCATTTTTTGATTGGACCGCAGTGCAACAAAGAGCTTTTAACAATATAAAAGAAATTTTTGATGAAAACATTATTTTAAAATACGCAGACCCGAAACGGCCTTACATACTTTCCACCGACTCTTCGGATTTTGCGTGCGCCGCGGCACTATCGCAATTAAATGACGAGGGTGAAGAAGAAGTCGTGTGTTTTGTAAGTAGAACTTTAAAAGGGAGCGAGGGCGCATACTTTACCACTGAGAAAGAAATGGTTGCATTAGTATGGGCATTAAAGAGATTGGACACGTTTTTACGGGGGGCAATAAATATTTACGGGAGGACAGATCATGAAGCTCTGGCCTTTTTAAAAACATGCAAGTACCGTAATGCCAGGTTACAAAGAGAGAATTTAGCGATACAAGACTTTAATATCGACCCGGAATATATACCGGGCAAAGAAAACGTCGTCGCGGACTATCTAAGCCGCGTCACCGATTTAGAGCCGAACCGCGCGGAAAAAACTGAAATAATTATAGCCGCAGTGGTACAACAAAAGCCAAGCCCGGCGTTAATCAATTTGTGTAAAAATATGGATAAATTACAAAGAAGTGAGCCATACGCGTCTCAGATTATGGAAAAACTAAGGGCTGGGGACGCTAAAATAAAAAAGAAATTCGAAATTCGAGAAAATATATTATATAGAATTATGATTAATTGTGCAAAAATATATATACCAGAGGGGAACTTAAAACCACTTGTAACGGAGGTACACGTGATATATGGACATGTGGGGCCGCGAAAAGTATATAAAATAATTTTAGAGCATTTTTACTCACGAAATTTACGAAAAAGGGTAGCTGAAATACTAAAAACGTGTGATACATGCCAAAAAACTAAATATTTAACGCAGCGATATGACGAAATCACGCAACCTATATTAACTAATAAACCGCGAGAAATGTTATCGATAGACTTTTTTGGTCCCTTACCCGTGTCGAGAGGTGGTGTAAAATACATTTTAACTACTATAGACGTATTCAGTAAATACGTAGTATTTTATCCTCTAAAAAAGGCGAACACGACAGCGGTAATTAGAAAATTAATGAATGATTACATACCAACTTATGGGAAACCGGAGGCAATAATATCAGACCATGGGACGCAGTTTACGAGCAAAAAATGGATTGATACATTAAAAAACGAGGGGATACGCATAATATATTCATCTATCAGACACCCTCAAAGTAACATAATCGAGCGTGTACACCGAGAATTGGCAAGGTTTTTACGCACTTTCGTAAAGGATAAACACGGCGGGTGGGCTCTGTATATTCGAAAAATTCAAAACATTATAAATGAAATCCCTCATGAAACGACGAACCAGCCACCTATCTTATTACATATGGGCCATAAGCCAACAAGGATATGGGAAAAATATTTAAAAATACCAGAAGAGGACAACGATGTGTCCCGCGACAATAGAATATCACTAGCTCGCGACTATGCGCACAAATTCTTAAAGAATAGAGCAGCGAAACGGAATGCGAATAAAACACACTTTAAATTTAAAGACGGCGACAAAGTGTTAGTGAAAGCTTTAAACGTATCGGATGCGGAGAACGGCAAAATAGCAAAATTTTTTGATGTTTTTGAAGGGCCATTTATCGTGCAACAAGACGTGGGAATCGATACGTATTTACTTTACGACCCGGTATTAAAAAAAGAACGGGGAAAATTTCACTTGGCAAATTTAAAACCGTATTACAGTGAGTAAGTAATCAAAAGAAAAATCTATTATTGAAACAAAAAATTGACAAATTAGATAAACTAGAATAAACGTTTATAGTATAAACTTGTTTTTGTTCACACGAAAATAATCATAAATTGGGCAAGTGAAATTTGATACCGTTAGGGTATTCTCTCTCCGGCACGGTCAAATAAAATTTTCAAATTTTTTTTCAAAAATTCAAACTTTTTTTGGGGGGCAGTAGGGAGAGAGAAACACACAATAGAATAGAACAGGCTTAAGAGTTTATAAATTTTAGATTTAAACAAATGTAAAAGAGCATAACATGTAATTAAGCGAAAAACAAAAACACATATGTAAAAACGAAATGTAATTATTTAAATAATGCAGAACAGAACATTATAAACAAAAAGAGGCACCGTGAAATCGGCCCAATACATAATTAAGGTATATGCATTATTAAAATAAATTAAGTAAACAAAGAGACACTTGAACCATAAAATAATAGAATACAATAATTCAATGAGTGCACGTATATATTGGACACCACGTGTATACACGTATACGTGCAAACGTCAATTAAAACAAATTATAAAATTAAAAATAAAAGAGGCACCGTGAAATCGGCCCAAAGAAAAAAGAATATGGTTCAAAATACTCTAAGAAAGCAATGTAGCGAGAAAGAATAGAATTAAAAGGTAGATAGAGATAGGGACAAGAAGAGAGCCAAATCGAAGAAACATGCGATGTTTTCGGAGAAACACAAGCAGGGAGGACCGCAGATCCGGTACGCGCATGGGAGAATTCAAACGTAAACAAGGAGCTGGCACGTGTGCGAAAATTCGGCAGAAGGGAGGGGAAAAGCCGAGGTGACGAGTCAAGGTGCAAGACAAAAGGACCTCACAGTCGATTTAGATCGAGCATCATGTGCGAAACCCGAAACGCGACCCGCGACGCAGCGACGAGTACCGAAAGGCACGTGCAATTCGGTATGTGCGATCAGGAGACGGTCGTGTGCGAAAGAGACCTAGCGCTGGGAAGCGGGTACCATAGGACGGTGCCATATAAAACGACACGCATATCCTGCGTACGCTTTAAATGCGCAAGGAAGGGAGGATTCCAGCGAGCCGAGGGACCTGCTCGATGGAACCCACCCGGAGGGCCAAAAGAGGACAAGCGGCTGGGCCCGGACACAATGTCGAAGCAGAAGGGAACGCAGGTGGCCGGAGACATGGAGAAATCCATACGGAAACACCGAGGGTGGGTGTTTTTTGGAAGCGCGCAAGCTCGGCGACCCGGAGCTTCACCAAGGAAGCCCGAATTTTACGGACCCACTCCAACAGACATCGAACTGACACCCGACCCGGAACCAACGCCAGCCCTAAAGAAGGGCCGAAAGAGGAAAAGGGGAATAACGCATTTACTACCATCTCCCACTGCGCTAAGCGACATGGAGAAAATCACAACGGCCCAAAAGGCCTTACCAAGTCTAAGCGACGGCGAGGAATACGAGCCCCGAGCCATAGACCAGCTAGAAGACAGTTCCTGGAAACTACAGGCACGCCAAAACATCATAGCGAGGCAAAAGGCCAGGGAGGGACAGAGCGATGTCCAGGAGGGAAGTTCAACCGATAACCCCGAGCAAAACCCAATCTCAATGGCACACGATATCGGAGGATCGGACGTCGACAAAGTATTAGCAGAGCTAGAGGCCCCATGCCAACACTTTCAATCGGACGCCCTGATGGATGCCATCAACGACTTTGAAGAGTGGCTTCAACAAGTCGAAAATTAGGAATTTTATTTTTTTAATTTTTAATTATTTGTTATTTCGATTATTGTTTCATGTTTTTTTTATATAGAATAAATAAAAACAGAATACGTTATCTGACGCGTTACTTTTTTATTAGGAGAGCGAGCCAGTAAAGGTATACGCCGCCTAGAAAACAAAATAAAATTTTCAAATTTGGTTTCCAAAATTGAAACTTTTATTGGGGGGCACTGAGACGGCCTGTACCTATACCCTTATTATCAAGAACGGTACCATTAATTATTATTGTTAATGTTAATATGATATTAACATTAGTAATTATTATAAGCAAAATAAATTAGTTAATACATTTAGGATATAAAAAAACGTAGTATTAATTAAAAGTTAGTTTTTTATAAGAAATCATTTAATTAATTATTTAATTATTGCGGAAATGATTCGGTTTTATATTTGTTAACTAAGATGATACGGCGAGGCCAACGTAATGGCTAAGAACGCGCGCGTGTGCATATGCACACACGCGCGCGCAGACATACGAAAGCGTGTTCAGCGAGGAGCAACGAATTCGCGAATATTGGAAGAGTGGGGATTCGCGAATATCGTGAGAAGGAGGACGGGAGCGAGAGAGATGGAGAGAGGGGGCTCGGGTATATATCGGCGACGCACAGCCGAGGAAGCACTGAGTTTTCTCTGACCTCTCAAGCCGTGGCTAGCCAGCGAGCAGGCCTCGCGCTCGGGATACTAGGGTGAACTCGGGCCGCTTCTTGTGGTGAACACACGGTGATGTGGCGAATCCTCGCCTATCTACCGCGTGTAATCTCTCTCTTTCGCTTCCCTCTATCGCAACTCCACTCCTCTTTAATTGTACTTTTACCCTCAATAAAAAACCAAGTTTCACACTAATAATTATAACTCATTTTTCCCCGCCTCCACCTATTATTCGGGTGCGCCGGACGTCCTTCAGTAGCCACTGGAGGGGGAAACGCGCTAACGAATTTCATAAAAGGCATAGCTCGGGCGGCCAACGCGCTGCCCGAGACTACGTCTTCAGGGTTTTACCCGAGAAAAGCGCGCTGGTGCCTTTCTCGGGGTTTTGACTGCTTGCCCGGCGGAGAGCTAACGCGCCCTCCTGCTGGTTCGAGTTAGCATACCAAAACCCAAAGCACAGTTGCACTTCTGCAGCTCCGACCTCGGCGGCTGCAGGAGCGTAACTATCAGGGGGAATTCCGGAAGAGGTTGTTTCTCGCGCACTTCTTCGGGTCCGTACGCGAACCGCGTGTAACAAAAACACAACTGGAAAACGAACTCTCCTACGTTGGAGTAGAAGAACGGCTTAAGTCCGTCACACGATGTTTAAAACCTGCCGAATGACGTTCAAGAACATCGGCAAGGTCGGCGTTTCTAAGTTCAGCATCAGGTGCTCTATATATAACTGCAACAAAGACGGGTGGCAAGGATCCCTGTTGCACACTACACATCAAGTATTCAGGAGCGAGCGGCTTACCCTCGTCCTGCACTGTTGAGAAGGTACACAATACTGTAGCTTTGCATGAATTGTGGACATACAGGAGAACCCCACCACCTTTCCTATTCCTGTCCTGTCTGATGATGGAATAACCATCGATCTGAACGCAATCATCCCCGATACTTGGCCCGAGACGCGACTCAGCAATGCCGAAAAGATGATAGACGGGATGAGCAAGTAGGAATTGGCTAAAAGCAGTTATGGGTTTCTTTAGCGAGTTTACATTTAGAAAGCCTGCTCTAGATCCCTCAAAATGTGCCTCTTTGACTCGTGGACCATCTAGTCAATCTACTGCTACATCTGCTACTACATCAATAGCAACATCGTCTGACGAACTCAAAGCAGTTATTTTATTATTTTTTTGTGCGTTAGCCTTATCAATCGAGATAGGGTAAATTTTAGCAGTTCTAAAAGACACTGTGATCGCTTGCAGGTCAGCCTCAGTATATACTAAGTGTGATGTTTCGCCATCTCGGAACTTGGCCAGGAAACGACCTCCTCTATGCCAAAAATATTTAAAAATGCAGTCCATGAGCAACTGCTTTTAAACTTTTGAACTGAGCAAACTTATCTTTAGTCAAAAATTCATTAATGAAAATTTTCCCACTACTCACGTTATCAATTGTTTCCTGATCAAGTTCCGAGAAATCAACGTCTCCTTTACTATATCTCGTACATCTATGCTTAGAGAACATCACGTTTCTTACTAGACGGCTGCTAGAAAGCCGGACAACCCACGGATTGCGGCCCTTACTATGGGTGTTTGCCGATGGTGTGGCCGGGTTTTGCCCTGCTGATCGGAGTAAGCGTATAGACACAATGTCATCCCTCTCAATGGACGGGACAACTGTGGAGCGGACAGCGTGGATTACGTCCGCACGTTGTTTATCAGTACCGTCAAAGATATTAGAAATAATTAATTCTTCGGAGCCCTCTGCATAATTTGTCCTAATCATGGGAGAACAATACTTATTCCGATTACAGGGGTCATCTAACATGTGGCGACGGTCCCTGGTTTGATGCCGATATTGTTGCGTTCGAAACCCGTCAAGAGGTGATTCGACCAGCGGGGTGAGACCCGACATGGTAGCATGTACATCCGCACGGACGACAATAGTACGGTCATCGTTTCTATTATTTACTTTCGTATTATAAGGACTAGCCTTACTACTACGACTATTCTTACAACTATGACTATTCTTATTACTACTATTATAATTACTATTATTATTAGCGTCTAAAAACTGGGCAGATTTGTCTAAGTTCTTATGTGACACAAATATTTGAGAATCTTCGGTGGTGATGCATTTTTTACCACCCTCACCGCGCTGCTGCTCAGTATTCTCGACCAATGTTGAGATTTTAGTGAGTAAGGAGTTAATTTGATCTTTAAGAACTCTGTTTTTCTGAAGCAGCTGCAATCAATCACTGTGCAACCCTTCCAGCTTAGAAGACTGTGCAGCAATTTTCTCTTCAAGTGACGAAAACTTAACAGCCAGATCATCGATCAGCCCCTCTGATGCTGGGATGGGAGTTGAGACTGTTCCGATAGCATCAATTTTCCCCACTAGAAGAGACTTAAGATCACCTACTGCTGCTTCAGGCAAATCAAATCGATTGGTAAATAAATTAAGCATCGATGAAGGCAGCGTACAATAACGGATAGCGCTTAGATCTAAGTTGCAGTTAGTCTCAAAATTTTTTTTTTATCTGCTACGGTCTTGATGGATGGGACAAATGGCGTTGACGCGGAAATATGTTTGTCCGTTAATTTATTAATACCCTTGAGGGACTCATCTGCACTTTCAACATCTAGAATTAATTTATTATCATTTTTTCCGTTTGATTCACTGCTCCCGGTGTTGCTCAAATTATCTGGACTATACGATTTTTCTAATTTACATTTTAGACATCTATATTTATTTTCGCTTACTGGCGTCCAGTCATGACATAAATTGTGATACGGTTTATTGCAGTCCTTACATCTACGCATAAATGAATTAGGCTTTGTAATTGTTTTGCACTTCTGGTACGAAGACGCCATACTTAACAATATAAATAAAAGAAGTAATATAATGCTAAATAAAACCAGAACTTGTTAAACTGAATTAAATAATAATGCTGCGTATCACATGAGATGAAAAAAAAAAAGAAATAAATAATAATTAAATAATTGCACATGTAGAGTCTTCGAAAAAAAAATGAACAAATTACATTTTTCGTAAATGTTGCGTTATATTAAAATTATTTTAAAATTTAAATTTTCAAATTTTCTAATTTTCAATTTTTCAAATTTTCAAAAGTTCAAAATTTCAAATTTTTGCGCGCATTGTTTCGTTGCAGAATTATAAAAATATTTATATATTCGCGCGCAAGTTTGGATCAGTGCTGCCTGCTGCAGCAGGCGATAATGCGTTGCCAACTGACGAGTACCATCCGATAGGAGCGATGGTGCTGCGCCCTGGTGGTGAAAATGAAAAACTCCGACCAGGCGGCGACAGCAGTCCCGACAAAATTGCGCGGGAAAGAGTGAGAGAGAGAGAGAGAGAGAGAGAGAGAGAGATACTCTAACCTCTATAATTACTTGCTTTTTCTCTTCTCCTCCTCTTCGGTAAGATTTCCGACTGACTCCTCCGAAGTAATGCGAGATGACCTGCTCTCGTTGGATTGAAAGACGTGAATGAGATATAGCCACGATGAAAAACAGCGTTCTCCTGCACCTTATATAGTGGTGGTATTTTGACGTTATGTTTGGCACTCTTTAGCGAAAATCCCTCCAGGCTCAAATAAAAACACAGCAAGGTGTGGTTTTTTGGCGTCAGCGTACGAGCCTAGTAGAGGATCCTTTCCACTATAAAAGAATCACTCCGAAGATGGCGCACTTTTTTTTTTTTTCTCTGTGAGTGAAAGCGATTCTGCAACCTACTGTTTTATCCAGTTCGCTTTTGGATTTTCATCACTGCAAACCATCGTGAAATGTAAAAAATGTAATTCAGGTATGACTTTTTCGAAACATGGCCAACGAAGACTTGGTTTCAAAATTAAATTAGTCTGTCAGTGTAAAGATAGATTCATAGACTCTTGCCATATGATAAATACCTACGAAGTTAACCACCGTTTCGTGTATGTTATGCGATTGATTGTCGTTGGTTTGCAAAGCATAAACTATTTTTGTGAATATATGGATATTGGCAAGAGTTTCAACATCAATTTATATTCTATCATAAAATTCATCTCTGAAAGCGTAAACGCTGTGTACGTCATTGTGATTTGTAAAGTTGTTCGAGAAGAAAAAGAGTTGAATGTACAAGCTGGCCTTCCAGAAATCGAGGTCTCAATATCTGGCGATGGTTCGTGGTCCAAGAGAGGATTTTCTTCTCTTCTAGGCATTATATCCCTGATTGGAAAATATTCAGATAAAATTTTTGATGCCATCGTAAAATCGAGTTTCTGTAAAGCATGCAATGCGTGGAATGGCAAAGAAGATATAGATGAATATGATGCTTGGTACGAAACTCACGAGCCAGAATGTCAAGTAAATCACCATGGTAGTGCTGGTAAGATGGAAGTAGATGGTATTATTAAAATATTTCAGCGATCGGTAAAAAATCACGACGTAAAATATGCCTATTACATCGGCAATGAAGATACGAAAACTTTCAAAAATCTACTCGAAACTGCTCCTTACGGTGATGACTTTGTCGTAAAGGAACTATAAAAAGCACCTAAAGAGGTTGAGAGTCAAGGCCAAAAAGTAGCTCTGAAAAACAGAGAAAACCCAAAGCTGAACCAAAAACTGCTACTCTAACCAACAAAGTTATGCGAGATCTATCCTTGTACTATGGTCTAGCAATTCAACGACATCCTGATTCAGTGGGGGATATGCAGAAAGAAATATGGGCTGCTTATTATCACAAAATTTCCACGGATGGAAACTCTCAACACCATTTCTGTCCCGAAGGTGAAAGCTCCTAGTGTAAGTGACAACAGCATAAAGCCGCGAGAACTCTATTTTCCCACCCACCAGCTCTTAATAAAGAAACTCAAGATGTTTTGAAGCCAATTTATCAAGAATTGAGCCAAAGGGAACTTCTAGAGAGATGTTTAGGTTCCAACACGCAAAATAACAACGAAAGCTTCAACGCTTGCGTTTAGCGTTTGAAACCTAAACATGATTTTTGCGGCAAAAAATTTTAGAAATTGCCACCCACACTGCAGCTTGTGTGTTTAATGAAAGCCAGAAACCGATACTAAAGATCCTGGAAACCATGGGATGTTCACTTGGCCGTGGAAGCTTGAGCTTCGCCAAGGACTGCGACAACGCACGCGTACGGCAAGCAGACCGGCGTGGCTCGTTTACCTCAAAATCCGTTCGAATCGCCAGGAGAGAGGCTAGAGCTGCTGAAGATAAGCTCTACGACCAAGAGGAAGGTACCATGTATGGTTCGGGTGTTGCTGATTAGCCGAAAAGGTATATTTTCTATGACTTTTCATTTTGAAAAACTTTAAACGCGTTTTTCTCAAAACAATATTTTTGCACCTGGCGTAGGTGATTTCTCAAAAATAACCGAGCGTATCGACTTCAAATGTTAACACAATATTCAGCATTATCATGGCTATCGTCCAAACCTCCAAGTTGTTGATTTTTCTCTCTTTCACAAGAAACGCCGCCATTTTGTTAATTTTCTATGAAATAAAAAAGTGGAGATTCGGACCATAGGGGTGATAACATAGATTAATAAGCTTTTTCGATTTTCTGTTTCAGATCACCAGGAGAGCCAAAATCACCTGCGACAGCAGAAAACTTTTTCTTTTGCACACACGCATTTTATTTTATAAATAAATATTTTTTACCATCAACCAAAATTTTTTTCCACTCTCCTTGATCTAACCTTTAAGGGAAAAAAACATTCGTTCAATGCAATAGTTCCCGAGAAAAAATGATTGAAAATATGCCTTTTTTGTGCGTTTACATTGGAATGCCCCCTTAAATGATAAATAGATTTGTTTTATAGCAGATTCGGGAGCAACCGAACATATTATTAGTACAGGTTTTGTACTGAAAAATTATACTAAAACTAGACGACAGGAAATTAAGAGTGCAAACAAAAGTAAGAGTGCCAATATCAAAATTGATAGAAAAGGCAACTTGTATTTAAAATCAAATACTAAAGAGGAGACAATTCATTTGTCAAATGTTATATCAGCACCTAATATAGTAGATAATCTGCTATCACTGAGAAAATTTGCTGATGCTGGATATGGGATATATCTAGATAACATTGAATTAAGAATTTTTGACAAAGTAACTGATGAAAATCACATAACAGAATATTATCAAAAACCAAACTGGTTAATAAATTTCAACGTCCAGAGTACCATAACTACACTGTCACGGCAAACCTGGTGTCGTTAGAAGATTTCGTGACACAATCTCAAACGGATATAGATACGTTAACGAATCGTAACGAGAAACCGTCAGAGATTGGGAGGGAGAAAGAACAGGAAATCTCTATAGTAAATACAGAGAACGAAGAAAATATTCGAACAGATTATGGTATTAAAGAAGTGGAACTAAAACGGAAAATTCTAGATCTAAATAAAGCACCACTAGAATCAGACATAGAAAAACTCCAAGAAAATGCTCAGAAAAATTGTTCAGAGAAAAGAGTGTACAAACCAAGTGAAGGAATGTTGTGGCATATAAGACTTGGACACATATCTCTGGAATACTTAAAACAGATGCAAAAATATGAAGAGAAACTAAAGAATGTCAAATTCGACAAATACATTGTCGATTGCGAGATCTGCGTCCTAGCAAAAATGGGAAATCTCCCATTTAAAAACACAAGAGGAAGGTCAGATAAACCATTACATACTATATAAGCAGATACAATGGGAAAGATATCACCAGCATCTTTTCCAGGAGAAAATAGATTTATAATTGTATTTGTGGATGACCACTCAAGATATGCCAGAGCTTATAGCGTGAAACAGAAGAGTGAATCAGGAGAATGCCTACAGAGATACTTAACACACACCATAAATATAATAAGTAAACAAAAAAAGTGTGTTACATCAGAGCAGACAACGGTACAGAGTTCACAGGAGGAGAATTTGCTGAAGTCATGAAAAGAGAATATATCAGTAGTGATTGTGCTCTACCTCATACGCCACAACTAAATGGCACAGCAGAGAGATTTAATAAAACGATACAGAAGAAAATCAGAGCGCTTATGTTCGATCCAGGTCTGCCACCGACCATGTGGACATTGGCAATAGAAGCAGAAATACACTCGAACACCTCATAAGAGAATTGATTTCAAAACACCCTTATCAGTAATTAATCCAGAGAAAAATAGCCACTTAGAGGAATTAAAGAGATTTGGATGTGTATTATATGTAAAAATACCAATGCCAGAAAATAAATTTTCAGAGAGAGCAATAAAGGCCATTCTCGTGGGATATACACCCACAGGCTACTTGCTATGACATCCACAAACGTTGAAGTTTCTAAATTCAAGGCGTGTAAAATGCAATGAAAAACTAACATACAAAGAAATTTACCCAGATTCAGAATCAAAAGAGATAGAATTCGAAGAAACTGAAGAAAAAGAGGACAAAACAAATACAGAGACCAACAAAATTGAAGAGTCGGAAAAATCTAAGCCCAAAAGAGGCAGACCGATTAAGAGAAAAAGCACAGAAGAGAAAGTAAGAGAACCAAAGGTTAGAAAGATACCAGAGAGAAAAGCGAAAACAGATCCTAATAAAGATCCCAACTTTATATACAGAGCACTGAAAATTAATGAAGGAAAAAGGGATGATAAAGAGGAAGATGGAGAGATTTGTGCAATATTGGCAGTCATAAACAATGATCCGACGAATTACAAAGAAGCAGTAGTTTCGCCTGAGAAACATAAATGGAAGGAGGCAATAAATGAAGAGTTACAATCATTAACAGAGAACAGTGTCTGGGAAATAATAAATAGACCAGAAACCGGACGAAGTGGTAAAAAATTAAATATTATTGATTCCAGTTGGATTTTTAAAAGAAAAACAGACGAAAAAGGAAAGGGGAAATTCAAAGCCAAGCTAGTCATCCGAAGCTTCAAAGACAAAAATAGCTATGAACTCAGAGAAACATATGCTCGACTATCAAGACTTCCAGTGATAAGATCAGCCCTGGCTATAATAAATAAATACGACCTAGAGGCAGTTCAACTGGATGTAAAAACTGCATTATTAAATGGAGTGCTAGAGGAAGATATATACATGGAAATACCGGAGGGAGTAGAAGAAGGTACAGACATCAGAGAAAACAAAATATGTAAATTAAAGAAGACATTATACGGACTAAAAATTAGTCCTAAAAAGTGGAACGAGAAATTTACAGAGGAAGCCAATAAACTAGGCTTGGAAAGAGATATAAACGATCCCCGCTTATGCACATCGTGAAAAGAAGGGGAAATGGCCTGTTGGTATTATATGTTGATGATATAATACTAGCCAGCAATAGTCCAGCAAAATTACAGACTATTCAGTCAAGTCTGTGCAAAGTTTTCAAGATGAAAAACCCAGGAGAACCTAAGGTATACCTAGGAATGAAAATTACAAGAAACAGAGTAGACAGAATACTGACACTAAGTCAATCAGAATATACACAGAAGATATTACAGAGATTTCAAATGGAAGAGAGTAAAGTCATGCAATGCAGAGAAACAACAAGGGCAAATTCCATGCAAAGCGCGCTATAGAGAAGCCATAGGCAGCTTACTATACCTGGCAGGAGCTACTAGACCAGATATAGCCTTTGCAGTAAATTATTTATCCAGAAGACAAGTATCGCCCACACAGAATGACTGGACAGAAGTAAAAAGAATTTTTCGTTATTTAAGAGGAACGACGCAAATGGGATTAAAATTCAAAGCAGAAGGAAATGAATTAAAAGCATACTCTGATGCAAGCTTCAGAGACTGTGAAGATTCCTCCTCGATAGGAGGTTACATAGTAAAGCTGTATGGTGATACAGTGGCCTGGAGAACCCACATACAATCTTATGTAATATTGTCCATATGTCAAGCAGAGTACTTGGATATGAGTGAAGCTTGCCAATAACTCATATCCGTAGACAAAGCAATAAGAGACATCACATGAAAAACACTCTACCCGGTAACAGTTTGGTGTGACAACAAATCTGCTGGCAACTGCACACAGATGGATGGGTCACACAAATTGAAAAATTTTGACGATGATATAACTGAGATTCAGAGAAAATTAACAGAAAGAGAATCCAGAGGAAGCAAAAGTCACGTAGCTGACACGCACGGAGACTACAGTAAGAGCTGTGTATTACAAAATAAAGTCTTAGTTAACATAAAGTCTTACTAAAGAGAATGAAGCAGATATTATGACTAAGCCTCTACCTACATAAAACCAATACCTCAGAGATAAAATATTATGCAAAACATAAACCAATTTTTTATTTCAGAGCACTAATTTTTATTTTTTACAATTACAGATCATCATATAAATAAGTAGGAGCCACGAAGGGAGGAAGTGTCGGTGAAGCGCCAGACTTCGTGTCTCTCGCGGCCAAACGCGAGGTAAGGAGTACAGTTCTTCACTTGCCTTCCCCCACTGCCACTCCTCTTGGATCGCTGCTGCGCGCGTGCCACAGCACGCCGCAACAGGCATTCATTCCGTGCTAGCTCTCTTGACTGTGCAAGACGTATTCAGCAGCCGCTCCAGAGCCTACTTCTTCCCGTGTACCTTACTAGCCATTTTATAGTTCCTTTTATATTCAGAACAGGAGAGAGAAGATGGCCGACAAGCTTGCTTGACGTGACCAGGTTTTAGTTCGTTCTTAAAATAGGAAAATTTTCATTTAAAGAAATAAATAAAAAAAAGGGGAAAGTGTGAAAAGGAGGACAGGAAAGAGAAGTACAGAGGGAGAAATATAGTTCAAAGAAACAAAGGAGGCAGGGGGAAAGAGAAGCTGGAAAAGAAGGTAAATAAAAGTAGAGGTTAAAAGGCGTAAGGTACAGTACACACTGTAGGAAAGAAAGAGCAGGACAGAGAAAAGACAGTGGTGATATAAGGGTGGAAATACAACAGCAAACAAGGAACGTAGAAAAGGACCCAACAGAAACATATCGCTCGATCTACAACAGAGCAATGATGTACATGGGAATTAATAAAAAGAATAAAGACAGCGTGTATGAAGAGGGAAAATCAGAGGATAAAAACAGGGAGGACATAGAACAAAAGAATAGGAAGAGACTCACAAGCGAAAGATCGTCGCCGAGTATTATGGAAGAGAATGATGGAAAAAAAAAGAAAACGAGTAATATAAATAGAGAAAAGGGTAAGGATGAGTTAAAAAAAGATGAGGAAAGTGACCTGCTGGACTCGGGAAGTGAAGAAGAGGAGGAGGAGGAAGGGGAAGAGACAGAAGAAGCGGACGTGACGATTGTAAAAAACTTAGGAGATGAGGAAAGTTACACGCTGGTTAAGGAAAAAAGAGAAGTGGAATGCGGCAAGATTGAAAAGAAGATTAAGAAAAAGAGTGAGGAAATAAGAGAGGAATGGGAAATGTGGTGGAGGGGGAAAATGGAAGAAATGGGTAGATTTATGAAAGAAAGAGACGACCAATGGACAAAAGTGGCAAAGGCTGAACAGACCTTGTGGGAAAACAAGCTGGAAAAAATGGAAAAAGAAGCGATGAAATGGAAACAGGAATGTAAAAAATGGGAAGAAAAGGGAAAAGAACTTCAAACAACGAAGGAAAAGGTGGAAGAGATTGATGAATGGAGGAAGATAGTGGATAAAAGGTTAGAAAGGATGGAAGAAAGTAAAGAGACTCCGTTAGACAGGAACGAGCAAGGAGAAGGTAACGTGGGAGAGAAAAAGGAAAAGGAATGGGAGAAGAGAAAAATAAATAGATTAGAATGGATCGCAGAGGAAAAAGAGAGAGAAAAAAAGAGAAATAATATAATAGTGACAGGGTTAGATCAGGCAGAAATTAAAAACAAGGCTGATTTGGAAAAATGGTTAAAGAATGAATTGGAGATAGAGACTAAGATAAACAGTATTTGGACAATCACTACCAAGAAAGAAAAGAAAAAAATAGGCGCACAGTGTTCGTCATGGGAAGAGAAACAAAAAATAATGGGCAAAAAAAAAGATCTTGGAGGAAAACCAAAAAAAGTTTATATTGATAATGATACAACATGGAAAGAAAGGAAAAACTTGGAAGAGGTGATAAGAAAGGCAAAATCGTTTAGAGTAGGAGGAAACCGCCAAAGTAGGGTATAATAAGGTCATTATGGACAATGAAGTGTGGATATGGAGCGAGAGGAAAGAGTCGTGGTTTCAAAAAGGAAAGAGAGAGGCAGCGGGAAGGAAGGAAGACACAGCAAAAGAGATCGAGGAAGAGACGTAAAAAAGATAAGTATGACAAAAAAGGGATAGAAAGAGATAAAAATAAAGGTATTAATATGATTTTCTGGAATGTTGCAGGGACAAGAGGTCTGCAAAAAGAGGAAGAGAAGTTGATCAAAGAGTATGATATAATAGGACTTACGGAAACGTGGGAGGAAAAAGGTAAAACAGGAAAGTTGTATATTATTTTGAGAGATTATGAGGTAAACAGGATGGAGGCAAGCAGATCTCACAGAAAAGGAAGAGCGAAAGGAGGGATTCTTTTGGCAATTAAAAAGAGTAGGGTAAAAACAATAAGGTGGCTGGAAGAGGGAACGGATGAATTGATCGGAGTAGAAGTGTAAAAGGAAGGAGAAGGTAAATGGATAATAGGAGTGGTGTACATGAGACACCAGAAGGAAAAAAACCTAGAGTGTATGGAGAGGTGGTGCAACTGGTATAAAGGTGATAAGATAGTAGTTGGAGGGGACTTCAACGCGAGAACGGGCAAGGAGGGAGGAATATGGAATGAAGAGGGTAATAAGGAGACACGCTCCATAAAGGATGAGACAATGAATACGGAAGCAAAAATTTTGGTAAACTGGATGGAAGAAAACGGATTAGGAATCGCAAACGGAATCACAAAGGGAGACGAAGAGGGGGAATGGACATATGTGGGGACGAGAGGAAAATCGGTAATTGATTATGTAATAAGGAACCTGGAGGCAATGGAGGAAATAACAGAAATGAAAATAAAAGGGGAAATCAAATCAGATCATCTCCTAATAACGTTAAAAACCAATAATAGAAGGAATAAAGATAAGGAAAAAGGAGAGGAAGAAGGGAAGAGTAAAAAGAAAATAACAAAATGGGACGAAGAAAGCAAGAAAGAATATATTAAAAAACTAAAAGAAATAGGAAAAAAAAGAAGCTGGGAAGGAATCAAAGAGAAAATATTAACGGCGGTTCAATACAAAGAGGTCCGAACACGGCAGGAGGGAATTAAAGATGAAAAATGGTGGGACAGTGAGTGTCATAAGGCGAAAGGCCAGCTGAAACAACAACTGAATAAATACAAGCAAGATCAAATCTCCAAAGAAATATGGGCAAAAGAGAGGAAAGAATACAAATGGTTAATAAAGAGGAAAAAAAGGGAGAGCGCTGTGAAATGGTTGAAGGAATTAGAGGAAGAGAAAGACATGAAACTATTCTGGGAAACGGAAGGGAGCAAGAAGAAGAAAAGAGTGGGGATCGATAAAGACATAAAAAGAGAAGACTGGATTAATTTCTTCAGGGAACAATACATAATAGAGGAAAAGGATGAGGAAGATGGAACAAGAAATAATGAGGCAAGACAGGTGACGGAAGAAGAATATCAACAAATACAGGTGGAGGAAATAGAAGAAATAATAAAAGATTTAAAAAAAAAGAAAGCCCCAGGACAAGACGGCATACAAAATGAGGCATGGATGGAAGGAGTGGAAGAACTGAAGGAGGACCTCACAGAGTGCATTAATGATATATGGAACGGAGGGAAGGTCCCGGAGGAATGGAAAATAGGGGTAATTAGACCGGTACCTAAGAAAGGGGACCTGAAAGAAGTAGGAAACTACAGAGGCATTACACTGATGGATACGGGATACAAAATATATGCAGAATTTTTAAGGAGGAAGTTGGAAGGAGAGATAGACAGGAAAGGAGTATTGAACAGAGCACAACTGGGATTCAGGAAAGGTAAAGGGACGATAGAAGCAATATACAGTTTGAAAGAAACAATAAGAGTAGGAATAGAAAAGGAGAAAGGCAAAGTAACGGCATGCTTCGCGGACATGAAAGCGGCTTTTGACAAATTACTCAGGAGGAAAATATGGGAAAGATTAGAAAGCAAAAAAGTGGAGGGGAGGCTGATTAGTAGAATAAGAGAACTTTTCGAAGGGTCGATAGGAAAGCTGGAAATAAACGGAGAATATATAGACGAGTTTGTTTTCTCTTAGCCCAACGCTATTCAACGTCGCAACCGCGGATTTGGAAGAAGCACTGGCTGATGTACCAGGAAGTGGAGTGAAAGTAGGAAAGTATAGAATAAGGGTGATTGTATATGCAGATGACATAGTAATGCTGGCCGAATGTGATGAGGTTATGAAGGAGACGCTGAAAAGGTTCAAAATTTGGATAAGGATTAAAGGATTGACGCTAAATGTAAAAAAAACGAAAATAATGCACTTCAGGAAAGCAGGAGGAAGAAGAAAGAAGGTGGTATTTAAATGGAACCAGGAATAAATAGAAGTGGTAAAAAGTTTCGTGTATCTAGGGTATAAATTGAAAGGAAACAACATGGATGAAGAACACATAAAGATGGTGAAAGGGAAAGCAAACGGAGTACTAGGAAGAATGTGGAGCACTGCGGAGAGGAAATTCAGAAACAGTTGGGATTTAAGGATGAGACTGTTTGATGTAATGGTAAAAGGAATTTATTATACGGAGCTGAGATCTATGGGTGGAGACATTTTTGGGAATTGGAAAGGACGCAAGGTAAATATATAAAATGGACTTTGAAGCTGGGAAGATATAGCCCGTGGCACTCTCTTCTAAAAGAAACAGGCAGAGAAAAAATAACGGACCAAGCTGTGAAAAGGGCGATGAAATTTGAGACAAAGCTGGCAAATGTGGAAGGAGAGGCGCTGGAAAGAATATGTTGGGAAGAGGCTTGTAAGAAAGAAGAGGAGGAATAGATAGAGAATGATAGGAAACCTACGAAGAAAGGGAAAAGAGAGTGGTTACAGAGGGCAGGATGGTCAACTCAAATGTGGAACATAACAAGGAAAGATGAAGAAATTTGTGATGAAGAGTTGAGAGCGAGAGTAAAAATGGAAAATATAAAGGAGAATGAAAAAAATATAGAGAAGTCAAATTATGCGAAGGAAATTAAAGAAATTCTAGGAGGTGGCTCCGAGTTGTTATCAAATGAGGCGATAAAAAACTCAAAAAATGGTCTAGAGGTACTGGAAAGATACAGGCTAGGAAATGAGACAAATGCAAACAAATTTTGGTTGAAGGAAGAACAAAGGAAATGCAGACTTTGTGGTGGAAATGAAGAGACGTTGAAACACGTGCTGATGGAATGTGAGAAATCAGGAGAGACGAGCATTGATTGGAAGATACAGTTAAACGGAGATAGGAAAAGTATATGTAGACTCAATAAAATTAACTGGTTACGAGAAAGAGTAAATAGGCAGGAATAGGAAGGGAAGAAGAGAAAAGAGGAGATGCAGATGGAAAAGGAAGGGAACTGTAGAAGGACACTAAGGGTACACAGATTAGGAGACATCCACGCATGTGAGTAATACCATAAGGAAAAAAGAAAAAAAATGTAGACAACCCCTAAGGAAGGAGAGCTGAAAGTGGAATAAAGGAACAGACATAAAAGATAAAAGAAGAGGTTAGGTAATTAAAAGGACACGTGGTAAAGAAATAAAATAAAGTAAAGAAATGGAGAGTGAAAAAAAGGAAGAAATTAATGAGCTGAGAAGGAGAGTAAGGTGTTTAGAAGGGAAAGTGGAGCTAGAAAGGAAAATAAGGAAAGAAATGGAGATAAAGAGGCTAGAGGAAGTGAGAGAAATGGCAGAGTGGAAGGAGAGTGATAAGTTTGGAAAGAATTTTGAAAAGTCAGGAAAATATTGAGGAAAATATTGAAGAAGTTAACGGGTCATGCAGTGAGGGAGGAAGTGAAAAAAAAAGAGGAGGATGAAGGGTACGAAGAGAAGGAGGAAGTGGAGGAAAAAGGATGGAGATTGAAAAGTGCGGTGAGAAAAGTGGAAAATGAGAGGGAAGCAGTAGGCAGCAGCAAAAGATCCAGAATAAGGGAAAGGCTAGGATGGGAGAAGATTAAAAAAAGGTGTCATGAGCCGAAATTATTGATAATAAAGAAAGGGAAAGGATGGCACGAAAGGAAGAAAACAGAGGAATGGTTGAAAGAAAAAGTAGGAGATAAAGGATGGGAGGCGGTAAGGAAAGGTGAGGAGAAGTCGGACAAGTGGTTCAGATTCTATGACCTAAAAAAGGCAGAGAGAATTTGGGAGGAAAGAGAGAGTTTAAGGAGGAAAGGGATAGCAGTGGTGGCTGTCGGAGGAGGAAAGAGGGAGATGGTTCAAAATGGTAAAGAAAGCTGAGGAAATGAGGGAGTGGGCCAGGAAAAACGGTATAAAGATATAGATTAAAGTGGAGAACACGAGAGCGAGGATAAATGGAGTATGGAATATTCTAGTGGGGGATAAATGGCAGAAGATCTAAAAGAAGAAAGGAGAAAATTTTTTATATATAAATTACATAAGAACGAACTAAATTTAAATGTAAAATAAAATTAAAGTAATTATAAGAATTAGAGCAAATGTATATGACCGAAGGGTTAAAATAAAGCATAATAATAATAATAATAATAATAATAATATATTCAGAACAGAGAGCGCAGAGGTTATTTCAACAAATATATATAGTTTCTTTTATAAATAAACTCGGTCTGTTCTTTATTTCACCTCCTGGACCACCTACTATCCCAACGATTCTGCCAGTATCTAACGCATAATACAATAAAAGAGAAATGTTTTGAAAAGACTCTGTTGCAAAAAGATGTTTAAAATTGTATTACTGTTTATAAATGTTAAAAAACGTTAAGAAATGTCAAGACTTGACATTGATTTATACCTCCTATAAGGTTTAAAAAGAAGCTGCAGTAGGGGAGACCGGGGTGAATTTGAAAACTATTTTATTAATATTTTTAATTCTACGACGGTAGATTTATTTGTTATTATCTGAACTAACGTAAACAATTTTTTCTAAGTTTATTTTACCCGAATATATAACTTTTTTTCATCATTAAATCATTCAACATTTTCGTTTGATTTCACCCCCAAAACGGGACGAATTCGAACATTGGGGCAAAATCAAACATGGCAATTTAAATAGCATAGGTAGGTATTCTTAAATAACTTCAATTGTGTATATTTTAGGAAGCACCAGAAACTAATAATTATTCAAGCAATAATATATTCATTTCCTTTTTATACATTAAAATAATAAATTGCTAGTAATATACACCATTATTAATATTTAAATTTTTACAAAAAGTTGACTTTGGTTTTATTAAAATTCACAACTCTAGCTAAATATGTACTGACTTCAGGGACTCGTGAAAGACAAATTTGAATGCCTTTTTATAAAAGTTATGAATGAACCAATACGATTTTGTAAAGTATTTGCTGTTAGATTATGGGTGATCAACAAAAAGTTGGCTCTTTTTAAAAATATGTTTTGAAAAAAATAAAGTCTGAAACCAAAAATAAAAAATATAATGTAATAATATTAATCGTATAAATAAAGAAAATTAAAATTGGCGAGATAAAAAAACACTTATATGGTTAAAAAAATATTACAATGTTGAAAGTTTCTTATACCGTTACGGACCCAGTTCCTTATCAGGACCCAATTCCTGATCATTTTCTTACATAAAATATTACTTTAAACTTGTTGCTGCAAAAACTTTTTTGAAGATTGCAGATATAACTATCTACTATTTAGATGTTCCTGTTCAAAATCTAAAAAGTTTAATTGTAATTGGCTTTTATGGAAATCAGAGTTGATCAGGAATTGCTCTTAGCTGATCAGGAACTGGGTCCGTGATGGTAACCAATTCTTTTAAATTACGAATTTATAGAGTATAACTTTCATTTAATATTATTTGATATATATTACCTTACATGAAGTATCTCTTGTTTAGCACAAATTAAAAATTGCATCGCTTATTACAGAATATGAACAATTATGATCTACGCTTAAATAGGTTAAAATGTTTTTTATTTACCTATTTGTTGTATTCGTTGCTACCGCCTTCGATTGGTTTAGTACATTTAATGTAATAATTGGGTGGACAAGAAATTTGTGCCACACATATTTTTTTAGTTCCGTGTTCGAAATCGCCCGGTACATTTGTGTTCGATTTTGACCCAATGTAAAAGAATACTTTTAACTGTGGTTAGAAATAGTTAGTTCAAGTTTAATGAATTGACTAGCGGCTTAAAGCAACTATTAAATATGCTATTTAACATATATGAGTGATTGTCAAGAAAAACGTTAGTTTTTTACCTAATTTTTAGATCAAACTAAAAATCTTTTTTGCAGTGTTAATTTGGGGTTTACGTTGTTATCAGGATACAAAAAAGTTTTTGCATTATTTCTTATGGGGATTTTAATTACAACGGTAATTACTTTCTGTTAGAAAAATGCATGTATAGTTTTATTTTAGTATAACAAAAATATTTGTCCGCATAGTATGTATATATATACACACGCTATTACACCAGATCTGCATATGTTATATATACACACGTTATTATACCAGAATACCGCATACAAATTTTCGCATGCAAATAAATACTGGGACGCTCACTTACATAGTTGTTTGAAATTCGAACTAAATAACCTCATCGGTTAGATAACGCTACTAAGCTGATGTACTCATTACAATAGGATAAATTGAGCTGGAATTTTAAAAGTCAAAAAGTTGGCGACAACATTCGTAACACACTTGTAGACAGATGTTTTAAAAAAATTCTGAAAAAATTAGAACATATTATACGTATGATGTACTTTAAAGTCTCATAGGTTAGATATAAGTAAATCCTAAAGTTATTGTCTAATAAATTCAGAACTACGCAAGTTGTTCGATGGCGACAGGCCACGGTAATTACTTTTATGCTATATATGACTCGTGTATTAAAAATATAGTATAGTTGTCTTAATTTAGTGTTTAAGATGTTCAAATTCATCGTTTTTAAGAACTTCAAATGTTTACCAGACCGTAATAATATTTCCTTTCTACTTAGTGTATTAACAACACTAATAATATGGTTTATTTGACAATCATTCATATATATTCATTAGAATTAAACTCTTCCTTGCTGATTTATTATCACGATACTTCTGATCTAACGAATAGTTTTTCCAAACCTTCAAAAACCAAGAGGCAGTTATACATTTTAAACTATTTTATCAACAGTAACATTATAACGTTCTTACTCAAAGTTGTACAATTAGTTAAAATTAGCCCCACGTTCGAATTAACCCCGATCTCTCCTACAATTTCTCAAAAAATGTCTAAATTCATTAACTTTTTAATTTAAATGTATAGAATTATAATTAACAGTAAAAAATTGTTAAAATTTATTACCTTTCATAACAAAAATATTAAGAATTATTAAAAATAGTTTCGAAGATTTAACAAAATATTTAAAATTAATCTAAATTGTTAGAAAATGTTAAAATCTATAGAAACTTATCTATATTTTTAAACATTTTTAATTTTAGCAAATGATTTTTATGAGAATGCGAAACTGCAAAATTCCGTGATAAACTGTTGTAAAGTTGATAAATTTTAAAATTTGTTCAAAATTATTCAAATTTGTGTTGTGGATTAAATTTGTATGTTCGATGGTCGGAAAATGGGGTTGTTTAGACCAAACCTAAACAATATAAATGGCAGATTTTAATAGTTTTGCTGAATTCTATACAATTTCTTACATTTTTTCACAAGAACTAACAGTTTTTGACAAATTTATTTACACCAGGGATCTATTATAAAACATCAAAAAATGATTTCAATAAATTAATATTTCAAATCTATTTCCAAATATACTATAAATTTTCATTCTACAATGCAAATTTGAAAGAAAATTTTCATAACTTAATTTATCTGGACAGTCTCATTACATGTGCCATCTCACTACCAGCAATACAAATGTATTTTGGTAGTTTACTAAAAAAACATTTGTCGATATATTTTTAAAAGATAATTAAAAATATACATCTATAAATTTAATCCAAAAAGTTAAACATAAAAGATCCTTTTAAGAAAGTTATTGTTACCTTTGAAAAATAATCAGGGATGAAAAGGTATTTTTTATTATTCCAAAGTATTTTGTATACTATTTATATAAATATTAGTAAGTATACTTAAGTATGAATTATGCAAGCAAATCGTACACTAAATACTGCTGCATGTACAAAACAGATAGAAATGTTTCATGGTTATATCCAAATTAATCGCTTGGTAGCTAACTAGAGATAACGTATCAAGGAGGGCTAATTCTACATTGCTGCGTTCATGGTTCTGGAATTGAATTAGACCATAATTATTTAAGAAATAATTTCTGATATCTCGATGTCCAAGATCCAGTTTTCTTCATTTTCTTTTTCTTCTTTTTAGCTAGGATGAGCTGCTTGCCCGTGTTACCATTATCAAGTAGCAATAGCGCCATTGCCCCATTGGGCGCGTTTCCATTGCACATGTAGTTGGCAACATTGTAACATGAACATATATATATATATATATTTGTTCCTATAATGCGATATAGTGTACTCAGGGAGAGTCTACATGAATACCCTACTCCTACCCACTACTTCATACTACGGATAACGGAACCCTATAACAGAACCTCACGTGAGATTTTATAATAGGGAAGTCCAGTGAGGACATCAGGAAGACTAGAAGGAGACCGAACGATTCTTATTCCTATCCCTATACCTCTCGGTGCTTGATCGGGAGTGAGTGGATCGAATCCACCAGTTTCGTTATTTCTTTATTATCTCCATCATTTTCGTTATTCAATTTTATTGTCGTACCCTTGTTTTAGAGTATAACTTTGTCAGGAAATATCATTTATAGTGAAACTCTAGTTCGCTGTATTTGGACGAATATCGTTGAACTTCTGATTTGAATAGAACGCTCTGGCTAGTTTTCGACGTGTCAGCAGATTTTGGCCTCCCGTCCTTTTGAATCGATGGATTATTCACCACCGGGGCTATACTTCAGGCTCCGGAATCCAAGCGGTGTCCAGTCGTTTCGAAAAGAGCAGGAAAGTAAACTTTTTCGTTATTTTCTGTACAATTATTTCGGTATAATTCTCAGTGTTAGAGTACTTAGAGGTACTAAGCACGTAAGAATGATTGTAGACAAACAATAAGAGCCACTTTTGATAGATATACTTTAATGAAAAAAGAAAATCAACGCTGTACAGAGAGATACTTACTGGCTATCGCCTCGTGCCCGACTAGCGAGCGCTCGCGTGCGCTCTGACTCTGATGCTCCGAAGCGCGAGTAGAGAGAGAGAGAGAGAGAGAGAGAGAGAGAGAGAGAGAGAGAGAGAGAGAGAGAGAGAGAGAGAGAGAGAGAGAGACGCTGGTAGAGAGAGACAACAAATACCGCCTGCTCTCCTACTGTATATACTATACCTAACCCCTATACTTAGTGAGCCGGAGAAACATTATACTTAACACTTCCGCCGTTTCTTGGGCTCACAGCTTCTTTAGTTACTAATCCTAATCTGTCACACATACTTACAAACTTATCTCTGGGTAGATATTTTATTAGAATGTCAGCCAATTGACATTCCGACGGAACATATTTAGGTGCAATTTCTCCACTCTCATACTTTTCTCTCAGATAGTGGTATGATATTCTGGATTTTAGCAAGCTTAATAGCGCTTTGATTGTCTATACAAAGAACGGTACCAAAATCATATTGACATCGGATGACATCAAGCATTTTCTTGAGCCAGACTGCCTCTTTAGCTGTTGCAGCCGCTGCTACATACTCTGACTCAGTAGTGCTGAGCGTCACAAGTTTTTGCCTCTGTGATTATCATGGGACAGGGCCACCGGTCATGCAGAACGCAAAACTAGTTGTAGACTTTCTGGTCTCTTGATCACTCTCTCTCTCTCATACTCACTAACGCTGACACACACGCCTTCAGGCACTTCCATGTAGATGGTTTCTTCCAACTGACCGTACAGAAAAGCTGCACGGATGTCGAAGGTGGCCATCTCCAGATCGTCTTGGGTGATGTGGGCCAGCAGCACACAGGAGTTTGGTTGTCTGGTGCTTGAGTAACTTTCAAGACCCACTTTGAGTCAATTGTCTTTGTCCCAGGGCATCGTTTGATAACCGTCCATGTTGCATTTCGTTCGTGGGCTTACTGTTCCTGGTTTATGGCCTTCTGCCAACTGTCAGCGTCTTGACCACTCGTTGTTTCCTGGTAACTAAGGGGTACCTGATGAGAAGCTATACAAACATCGTACCTTAAAGGTTTTCTCAAAGTAGATCTGTCACGTAAAAGTCTGGGTGGAGCCACAGGAGGAGTTACAGCTTGTAGGTTCTCTACCTCTACCTCTTCTTTCTCAAGAACCTCATCATTTTGTGCTGGCTCCAAAATGTCAGTCTCTTCTTGAACCTCTTTCTCACCGTTGATGCTGGCAGGAAAAATAAGGTCGATCTCCTCAAACTTCTGGACCATCTAGAATGACTCTTGGGTGCTTTCATTGGAAGTCACATTTCTGGAGATACTGATAGTCCTCGTGGAAGGACAATAAAGTCTGTAGTTGGTTGAATCCTTCTCATAACCAGCAAGAACAGCTTTCTTTGATCTTGCGTTAAATTTTCTTCTTAACTGCTTGGGTATATGCACGAATCCATCAGTCCCGAACACCCTCACATGTCCCAGGTCAGGTTTCTTCGTTGTCCAAACTTCATATGATGTTTTCTTACTGTCATTAGGCGAAGTAGATACTCTGTTTAATTGATACACAGAAGTGTTAACTGCTTCCGCCCAGAAGAAACCAGGTAGATTTTTGGGCAAGAGCATAGTCCGAGGACTCTCGACAATGTTACTATTATCCCGCTCGGCCTTCCCATTTTGCTCCAGTGTGTAGGATGCAGTGCATTCATGGGTCAAACCATGAGTTGACAAGTATTCGTCGAAGATGACATTCACGTATTCCCTACCGTTGTCACTGCGAAGGACACTCATTGACCTTCCAAATCTGTTCCTGATTCTGCGATTCAATTCAATAAAATGGTCCAGCACGTCTGCCTTATGCTTTATGAAATATACTTGACGGTATAACCCGTTGCATCATCCTTGAAGGTAACGAAGAAAAAGTGATCCTTTACATCACTAGGTCCACATACATCACTATGTATCAACTCCCCTGGGACTGTGTGTCTCTCAACAATTTTTTTAAAGGAAGTCTGTGTGATTTCCCTATCTGACAGCTCTCGCAGAGAAACTCTTCAGTCCCTTTTACCTGGACACCTAGTATTTTTTATGTAAACTCCTTTACGGTGATTGCATTTACGTGTCCTAAGCGTTCATGCCACTGTTTTAAATTCGCAGTTGACACATTTGCTTCGTCTTGACCCCGAGTGACCACAGTGACGAACGTGCGATAAATCTTGTTGAGTTGCTTAACTCCAATTGTAACAAGAATATCTTCTTGTATCAATCTCACATATTCTTCCTTGAAATTCAGTTCTAGTCTAGTATGAGCTTTCTGATCGCGATCGTACTCTCGCCGATAACTGCGCACTCACGGTTGTTATCTAAGTCTATGGTGCTGCCGTCCCTCCTCTGACGGTAATCAGAGAACTACTCCCTTCTGTAGGTAATGTGAGCTGAAGCCCCACTGTTGGTAATCCAAACATCTTCGTTCCCGACACTCAGTAGCTTCCGAGTTTCCTCAGCAGATGGCTCCCATGATAGATTCGCACTCTGCTCGTCTCTTGAATTTGGATGCTATAAGCGCGTAATCCTTTGCCGCACATGACTCTTGACTAGAGCTTTATTTACCATTTCGTTGAGGGCATTCACATTTTCATTTTGTTGCATTTACTTTTCTTCAAGTCAGAGTCACCTTTCTGCGTCCTTCTCGACACAGCAGCCAAAGCGGATGTCTCTTAATTTTCAACTGTTAAATATGATTTCTCCTCAATCAAGCATTCTTACAGATGATCTATTGTTTCTCTTGTCGGTTCTACACTGCTCCAAAGTACGTAGACTCCGATATTTCGCCGGTAGCCTGGTGAGAGTTTTCGCGATGACCACGATGTCCGGGATATTTATTCTCTCCGACGACCAGGAGTTGACGTGCAAGATTCTGAACCTTGGCTACATGTTGTACAATCGAGTCAGAAGAGCCGGACATCCAAAGTCTTCAATGTTATAAACATTGGGGAAAATGTACTCCAACCATTTTTTCTTCTGCAGTCCCTTGACGTAGATTCTTAATGCGTTGTCTAAGACATTGCGGAAGGTTTACGTCAGCAGTTAGTACGGTATTTCTCTCGAGGTCCATGAAATCCCATGAAAGTTAAGCTCCAGCCAGCGATTCTCACTCATCTTATCTTTAGGAAGGTAATTCCACTTGTACAGCGGTAAGAAGTGGAATGCTGACGGCTGTGCATCTTCCCCGAGGGCAACTATAGCAACCTTTTTGAAAACGAATGTATTAAGTGGAATTTTGAATCCCTGCACGTCCACACTATAGTCCATCTTTGACATTCTTCCTTCCAAGTCTGCTCGATTGAAAATGAAATTTCTCTCCTATATTCGGCTATCTGAGATGATGAAGCAGGAGCTCTGGAATGATCCGACTCGAATTTCGATTTGAATGAAAGTGAATCCTTATGGTTATTCAACCTCCTTATATACTCTATTTTTAGTCACCCTTCCGCTCTTTAACTACTGCGCATCCTCTTCTCGTCACGATGTATTAAACATAAGAAGAAGATCTTCAGATGAAGCTCTCCAGAGGAAGACATTCAGAGGAAGGCATCCAGAGGAAGGCATCCAGAGGAAGGCATCCAGAGGAAGCTTTCCAGAGACTATAGAGGTGAAAATGGATTAAGAATCAACCGAAGTCATCAATAGTCTATGAAGCGGATTAACAACTGAATAATAAAATTATTTGTTTCCCTCACTCTTCCCTTTTAAATATACAAATAGCTTCCTCCTTGCAACTAGGTCTCTCAAGGTACTTATAGAAGTCCGTCAACCTAATTTTCTCATTCTTTAATGAGAGATATTTTACGAGAGAGAAATCATCGAGAATGTTTCAAATATGGATGCCCCTAAACCAGATGCATTTCAACCTCCAAGCTACTACCTCGAGACTTTTAGAATGCTGCAAGAATCCGTTCATCATGTTATAAATAAAATTGCAGAACCAAACGACGTAACAGACGTTGGATGGATTTACTTTCTGCGGGTATTCAGGCGTTAAATAGAATACTTAGTACTGCAACTGTGAATGCATCAAAGAAACGTCAATATGAAAATGCTGCTATACTCTTCTGGACAGTTAAAGAAAGATGGAATAATTATCTTAAACGAAGTGGAGATTTACAGCAGCATCCTTAGGAACGAGTAAGCTGCAATGTTGTATAATAGTCTGTCTTCAAGGATCTTATTAAATCATGTGTGATTACGAATCTTAACCATTTAAATATTTCATATTTTCTTGAAGATGCTAGATTTCTTTTCGAGTAAAACATTAAACTTGCTCTCGAAGATTACAATGCAGTAAAGGTTTACTCATTGCTAACAGCAGACTATATGATTTACAAGGAGAAGGAATCCACTATTAAAACGAAGCATTTCAATACGAAGGCACAGTCTATCTTTCAGACAACTAATTTAAAGGATTGGTATACAATCAACGTTCAGCAACCAATTGAGCGCGACATGGAGGAATTTGCAGAGCGAAATTCTGGTTGGTTAATGCTGTCTATTTCAAGTTGAACTGTAATGATCAACTATCTAAATCATAAAAAAGAAACAAGCCTGCACGAATATGGAATAAAGATAACAAATGTTTCAAGTGGGCTGTATTATCTGCATTACATCCGGTTCAACAAAATCAACATGCATACCATATTTCAAATTATAAACAATTTGAGAATGAGTTGGATTTTAAAGACATTGAGTTCCCTATGCAAATTGATATGTTTGAGATTCGGAATAAAATCTCAATCAATTTATATATTCTAAAGATGAAAGGTATCAATTTCAGTGTATCACCGAGTCATCTCACAGCGTTGAAGAGAAACAAATATGTTAACCTTCTCCTTATTGAAGACTCTTACATAGATGAGTATGAAACAGAAAGTTAATGATGATGCTGAAAATATAGAATTTGAGTTTCACTAAGTATGGGTTAAGAGTCTGTCTCGACTAGTAGCTTCGAGGTTATCAAAAGGTAAGAGAAAATTATACATGTGTGATAGATGTCTCCACTGTTTTAAAACGGAGGTTAAATTAAATACACATGAGGATGATTGTATGCAGCAGAATAAATGTAAAGTGGAACTTCGTAATGAAAAAGATAACATTCTCAAATTCAAAAATTTTAAAAATAAATCACGCGTGCCGTTTGTTGTATATGCCGACTTTGAAAGCTTGTTAAAACCCGTTGAAGATGATCAACGTGCATATCGATAACATGAAGCATTCAGTGTAGGTTACAAGGTTAAGTGTAGTTATGACGAGAATCGTTCAAAATACAAATGCTACAGACAAGAAGATGAAACGTGTCAAGGACCTGCTGAATGGTTCGCTGAGAGTCTCTTGAACTTCGCCAAGAAGATGGAAAATATTTATAAACAACCTAAAGTCATGATTCCGCTAACACATCAAGAGAAAAATCAATTCGCTATAACTACCTCGTGTCACATCTGCCAGAAGCCAATTACTTCTAACTCTACAAAAGTTAAGGATCATTGCCATTTTTCATTGCATATTTTCTTCTTAATAATAAATGAGCTATCCTAAAACTATTTTTTTTCTTTAGATATTGAGTTCCCGCGCACAATGCGTGTAACACTAATTTTAAAGCTTCTAGAATGATTCCAATAATATTTCATAACTTAAGTGAATATGATTCCCACTCTTTATGAAGGTGATAATTTCTAGATTTGCTGGTCGAGTCTTGTTCATTCCACAAACAAAAGAGCGGTATATCTCATTTACGAAATACATCGACGACAGTGATGTACATTTTCGATTTATCGACTCCCTTCGCTTTATGCATTCTTCTTTGGATAACTGCATAGAAGTGTTATACACTATCGTGCTCTTAAACAGGCTTTGAAATATGGTTTACGTTTAAAGAAAATCCATACGGTTCTGCGATTTGATCAAAAGCCATGGCTTAAGGATTATATTGATCTGAACAGTTTGAAAAGAAAGAACGCAAAGAATGAGTTTGAAAAACTTCTCTTTAAATTATTTAACAACGCCGTATATGGCAAAACAATGGAGAATGAGCGCAAACGAGTGGATGTTAAATTTGTGAATAAGTGGTCCGGACGCTTCGGTGCTGAGACTTACATTGCTAAACCAAACTTTCATAGTTGTGCTATTTTCGATAAAAATTACATAGCTGTGCAACTTACACGTATAGGGATTCGTATAACTAAACCTATTTACGTAGGACTCTCGATTTTGGGTCTGTCGAAGGTACATATTTATCGCTTTCAATATGAGTATGTGACAGAATGCATGGGAGTGAACTCTAAACTGTTATATAGGGATACCGAGAGTGTAATCTATGATATTCGTCATGTAAATATGTATGAAATTATGGAGAGACATATACATGAGTTTGATACATCAGACTATTCGGAGAATAATCAGTTCAACATTCCACAAGCCAATAAAAAGATTGTTGGTCTGATAAAAGATGAATGCAATAGTAATATCATGCTAGAATTTATGGGTCTCCGTAGTAAGGTTTACAGCATCAAGGTCGCTGGTCAGAAACCAATAAAAACGGCAAAAGGCATGAAGACCTCGGTTATTAAAGTAACAATTACTTTTGATGATTATATTCGATGTCTTCCAGAAAAAGTCACAGTATTGCGTGAGCAGCACAACATCCGAGCAAGACTTCACATCACTCGAACTGAAAAACTGATTAAATTAGCTCTTAACCCTGAGGACGATAAGCGATATTTAGTTTCCGGTCAGATGGATACTTTACCGTGGGAACACTATAGCATTATCGAAGAGGAAGCCGCAAGAAACAAGGTGGGGGTAGAAGTTTCAGTGGAGAGGGAAGATTCAGTGAAGAAGATAGCCATAGTGGAGGGAATCAGGCTATATAACGTGGGGTTCCAGACAGCTAATGTCATTCAAACAGACTTACAGTTAGAGAGCTGTTCAATTGAAAAAGGAGATGCTGCGCAGATCAAGCTATAGTAGAGAGGATAAATCCAGTGGAGAGAGTTGCTATAGTGTAGGGAATCAGGCTACGTAACAAGGTGTTCCAGGTAACTGACGTCATTCCAATAGACTTACAGTCAGAGAGCAGTTCAACTGAAGAACCCCAGAGTAAGAGGCTAAGAATTCAATAGTGAAACCAGCATTTATCTACGAAATCAAGGTACGCATTACAACATTATTCATAATTCATCTCTTACTATTTAAAAAATAACAATAATCTTAACATTTTTTATCTTTATACAATGGACTTAGCTTCACTGAACAAAATTGCTTGCGGAAATATCTTTTTACCGAAGAAATCATTCTCTGATTTGGAAAAAAACAAACAGTACATGGTGACGTCGCTGAGACAAGTGAAAATACGATTTAGTCTATGAGTCGTTGCAGATCTCGATTCTGAAATGCAGGCCTGCCAAATCGTGTATTAACTGCACTTGAGCAGGATGAAGATATGTTCAACAATATGGCGGCCAACGCCAATAAATATGAATTAGTTCTCAAGTATTTAGGATATAATAAGAGTGAATTTAAGAGTATATAAAATGAATAAAAATTTTCTACATGTTTTAATTTATTAATAAATATGAAGATATAAACAGATTTTACGTTTTAAATTTATTAAGAAACAAATAAAAAAATTCATGTCCTTATCCTATGGAGAGATAGCGAGTCATAAGTGCACGTCTGACATTCATATTGATGCTGGTAAGGAGCACAGCTGCGTGATGTTGCGTTTGAGCTGGCCTCGCGATGTTTTCAAAGTTGCGACTCTGGATATCCCGTCGCCACCAGGATGTACCTCTACGATGACTCCCAGCTGCCACTGCGTGCAAGGTTGGTTTTTGTCCATGATGATGACGACCATCCCTGGAATTAACTCGCCGGTTGAGTGATGCCATTTCTGGCGCCTTTGCAGCTCGTGTAAATATTCTAAGTGTATCGTTTCCAGAAATCCTGGCGAGCCTTAGAGATGAACCTCCACGCCGATAGACGATTAGCTGAAACAGGTGTTAAATCAGTCTCGGGTAACATTGTAAGAGGCCGACCTATTAAAATATGCGCGGGTGTCAACGCGATTGGGTCATTCGGATCAGTAGAGATAGAACAGAGGGGTCGAGAGTTTAGTATCGCTTCAATTTCGATGGCGAGCGTGTTAATCTCCTCAAAGGTAAGAAGTTGACCGCACGTGACGCGTAAGAAATGGTGCTTGAAAGATTTGACTGCGGCCTCCCAGATACCGCCGAAATGAGGTGATAGGGGAGGGTTGAAATGCCACTCTACGTTTCGTTGAACTGCGACTGAATCAACCTTGTCTTTGAATTCGTCCGAATTAAACAACGCGTATAGTTCGCGAAGTTGATTGTTCGCACCAACGAAGTTTGTACAGTTGTCCGAATAGACGTGTGCAGGAACTCCCCGTCTCCCCATGAAACGTCGGAAAGCCGCGAGAAAACCTTCGGTGGTTAGATCGCTAACTATCTCGAGATGAACGGCCTTCGTGACCATGCAAACGAAAACACATCCGTATGATTTTAATGTGGTCCGATTGCGATGCTTCTTTTCTTTCGTTAAAATCGGCCCGAAATAATCAACTCCGACGTGTGAAAACGCGGCAGCCTCCGTCACGCGCGCGTGAGGCAGATCTCCCATACGACTATGCGGCAGCGCTGGTTTGTGTCTTATACAAGTGACACACTTGCGTACGATTATACGTACTTGGGTTTTCCCATCCAACAACCAAAAACGCTGTCGCAAAGTGTAGAGAGTCGTTTGAAGCCCGGCGTGGTGATTTGACTCGTGTAACTCCTGAATTATGAGATCCGTGACGTGATGACGCGATGGTAGCAAAACTGGATGCTTTTGTGAAAAGGAGATATTCGCGCCCTTTAATCGACCGCCGACTCGAAGAATACCGTCTTCGTCCAAAAAGAGATTAAACGCGGCGAGTCTCGATTCTCTGACCTCTCTGTTCTTAGAAAGCCTATCGATGGTGTCTGAAAATTGCTTGCTCTGGATGAGTTTTAGGACTCGCTTTTCCGCTTCCGTTTTCTCCGGGACGCTGATGCGTTTTCCCTGGAAATTATTCAAGGGACGCCAACGCAAACAAAACGCGACGCTGTGAAGTAACGTACGCTAGGAATAGAATCGCAACAGATCTTCGTCGTTCACGGATTTTATGAGAAGACAAGTTTCTCCCTTTAAACCAGGTACATCGGATGTCGAAGGAACGGCGCTCGCGGGCCAAATGTCCTCGGATTGCTGCAACCATTTGGGACCGTGAAACCAGGTTTCGTTTTTTAGAAATTCCGACGGAAGTTGGCCGCGAGACAACGCATCAGCCGGGTTGTGTTTCGTAGACACGTGACGCCATTCCACTTCCTCTCCTACGGATTGAATTTTACGGACTCGATTGGATTCAAACGTCTTTAAGGCCTGTGGTGGTTTCTTCAGCCAGTGCAAGACGATTGTAGAATCGATCCAGAAAACGACGCGATCAAAGTGAAATTCAAAAGCGGGACGTGATTCTGTAAATAATCGAGAAAGGGTCAAAGCTCCGCACAATTCCAATCGGGGAATTGTTTGTTGTTTCAACGGGGCCACTCGTGATTTCGCACACGCTAGCCGAACAGTGATACCGTGATTTTGACCAATCGACCTGATATACACGCACGCGCCGTAACCTCTCTGGCTAGCGTCGCAGAACCCGTGAATCTCTACACGCATCGGTGATTTTACAAGGAGATGACGCTCGACCGATACGTTGCAAAGAAGTTGTAATTGCCGCGCGAATGTAACCCAAAGCGTGTGCAGTGATTGTGGTGCGGATTCGTCCCAGGCCACTTGTGCTTTCCAGCACTCTTGCATAATCGTCTTTGCGTGTAAAATGACCGGTCCTAAGAGTCCCAAAGGATCGAAGATTTTCGCGATTTCGGAGAGGATGATCCGTTTCGTAACCTTGTCTGGAATCTGAATCGGTTTAACTGAATATACAAATTCGTCACGTTGCGAAGCCCAAGCGACAGCGAGCGTTTTAAAAATTGAATCCTCCTCTGTTGTGCTCAAATTCAAGACTTTTTCATCAAGGTTATCAAGCGCGTGATTGTAATTGGATGCCTATTGTCGGATATGAAATCCACCCCGTTTAAGGAGCGCGATTATGTTGTCGCGAATGCGCGAGATCTCTTGAAGGGAGTTCGCTCCCGTTAAAAGATCATCGACGTATAGATCGCGTTTCAAAATCATGGCCGCTTGCGGATGAAGCACCTCTTCGTCTTCTGCGAGTTGGTGAATTGTACGTATCGCGAGATACGGAGCAGAAGATACGCCGAAAGTTACGGTATTCAACTCGAAAACTCTCAGCGCCTCCCCGTGATACCAAAAAACGCGCTGATATCGTCGATCTTCCGAATGAACGAGAATTTGTCGATACATCTTCTCCATATCAGCCGTTAATACGTATGTATGGGTGCGAAATCTAACCAGATGGGCGAACAACTTATCCTGGATTGTTGGTCCTACGAGCAAGACGTCGTTGAGGGATACGCCTTTATCCGATTTAGCAGACGCATCAAAGACCACACGAACCTTTGTGGTAGTGCTGCTGGATTTGATCACTGCGTGATGAGGGAGATAATATCCGTCCGCTTGCTCGTCGCGTGCCAGAGTCATGTGTCCCAACTCGACATACTCCTGCATGACCCGGGAGTACTCTAAACTCAATTCAGGCTCTCTCGCAAACGTCCTTTCGAGGCTACGAAAGCGTCGCAACGCCTGCGCTCGCGATTCACCTAGAGCGACCTCGCTGTTGCGAAACGGTAGCCGCACTATGTATCGCCCCTCTGAAGTACGCTCGGTATTATTTCGATAATGTGTGTCGCAAGCTAATTTTATGCTCGATTTGTCGAATACGCCCGCCGCGTCTTCTATAACCCAGAACTTCGCTAGTTGCGTTACTAACTCGGATAGATGACATGAAGCCGCCGAAATCTTACCCTCTTTTGCACCGCCCACAACGACCCAACCGAGTTGAGTTTTCTGTAGATATAGATTGCAATTGTCTCGAGAGATGTTAATCTGTCCGATCGACAGTAACGACAAAGTCGCGCCTGAACCTATGAGCATATCGACCGGTCTAGGAAGATGAAACTGTGGATCTGCTGATCGTAGGTTACGTGGGATAGGAGCCAAATCGCGAGGAAAGACTTCGTCGGGCGTTGCATCGGCGATTTTCGGATAAGTGAGGAACGTCAAGCGTTTCGCGAATTCAGAATACAGAGAACGAAAAGAAATGTCGACGCTGTTCTTGAAAACTGTCCGCATTTCGTTAATGGCGCCGACCGGAATTGAACAAGCGCGCAAAGGTAAACGGAGTTTCCGCGCGAACTCAGTCGTAATAAAATGCGCCGTCGCGCATGTATCCAAAAGTACGCGTGCTTCGACGAACAGCCCGTCGACATCCCTCACTCGCACGACTGCGCTCATTAGCAGCTGAGATTGCAGTGATCGCGATGCTATACTAAAAACCCCCACGCCTAGTCAATCATTATTTCTCGACGGGTTTGAAGTCCCTTCGGGCTTGCCAGAAGCACTCGTGTAGGAAGCCGATGTCGGCGATCGCGACGTGTGCAAGAGAGAGTGATGGAAGCGGTCACAGTGCTTGCATTTCGACGCCTTGCACTCGCCGGGGTGCTTACGTAAGCAATTCCGACAAAGTTTCCTTGCTTTGACTGCGTCCCATCTCTGTTGAGTGGTCATCTTCTCGAACACTGGGCAACGATAGACAGCATGGTTACCCTGACATTGGAAACAGGATATTGTAGACGTTACTAAAGCGCGCGCGCCTGACTCGGTTCTCCTAACCTTCGTACCCTGAGCAACGCGATCTCCTTGACGTTTTCCTCCTCGCGTGATTTTATCCTTCGTGGCTTCGAGCTCCATCGTTTGCAGTCGAGATGCCACTCCTCCGATGAATTTGTAAAAGTCCTGGAGAGTGGGAAGTGCGTCTACTGACAATGATTCTTCCCATTTTATCCGGATGTCGCTCGGCAATGTTTTCTCGAGCGTGCGCACGATGGTGAACTCCTGCGGATGGAAATCGAGCAACGCGAGCATGGTAAGGTGTTGCCGCACCGTATCGACCATTTTTGATAGATCCTTTGACGTCGCGTCTATCAAACGAGGAAATTCGAGGATGGCATCGAGGTGTTTTGATGCGAGGATTCGTTTTCTCTCGTATGCGTCAGTTAACAGCGCCCAGGCGTCTTTGTAGTTCGCTTCGCTCACGTCGTATATGGCGATTTTGCTCGCGGCTTCGCCGATAAGGCAGTTCTTCAAATACATGAATTTGACGAGATTGTTTATATCAGACCGTGACTCTACCATCACCTTGAAGGTGTTCTTGAAAGAAAGCCATTTTTCGATATCCCCGTCGAATTTTGGCAACTCTGCAACCGGGAGTTTGAGCTGACGCTGCTTCTCGATGAATGTCGAGTTGCCCATGGTAACGCCAGGCGCTGCAACGTTTGCGTTTGAACGATCGGCCTTGTTTGCGGATTCGATTTTCGCGGCGACGTCGTAGAACGCGTTGTTTATTTCGTCCATTTGCCTAACGCCGTTCTCATCGACTTCCAAAAGCGCCAGCTCGTCGTGCATATCTTCGTACGCGTGAAATAATGTACGGACGCGATCCAGACGTAAACCTGCCTTGACGAGATCGTAGTCACCCTGCTCGATCGAGGTTCGCTTCGCCTAATTTCGACCCGTGATGCTAACCGCCAAAAGGAAATTATAAATTTACTGCGCGCGAGAAATCGTAAATATACTAAGCGCGAGAAATAGTGACACGGCCGCGCGTGTTCGTTGCTGCTACGCGTATGCGCGCTTCTAAGAACCGAGCGGCGGCTCTAACAATTGAGCGGCGGCGCTTAGAATCGAGCGGCAGCGCGCCGCGATATGTTAATCCCTGACGCGAGAAACAAAGATATCCTTTTCGCTTGATTTCTTACACGCAAATCCTCAAAAAACTGAACACTTATCTTTCGAGGTGGAGACGTTCCAACGATGCACGTGGCAGCTGAGAGTAAGTCGTCCTGGTATGCGCCGATGTTAACTTCAACTGTTCGTCTTTGGACTGCAAGTTCGTCGGCGATGAAATCGGCGGGCTCTTGCACGAGGGTCCTTTGCACACGAGTATTAACCTCGAGATCTACACCTCACAGGAGGCACCATGAATTGTGGTCGAGATTTTCCAACACGCGGGAGAATCCCGATATTTGTTTTTATAGGAAAAAGGGGAAAAGGGAGAGGGTAAAATAAAGGACTCGAATTTTGAGCCACAAAAAGATGAATTTATTAGGCTCTGAGAGGGGAAAGCCTCGCGGCATAAAACCCCTCTCGTTGTCGATGTACAAACTGTGAGAAATTGAGGTATGGATCCTTGTATGTGTGTGTATGTGTGTGTGTGTATTTGCGTGCACGCGTGTATAACAAGGAGTGCGCACCTCCTGCGGATCTTTTGATCGCGATTTGTGTTGAGGGCCACACGAATTCACCTGGTGAATTGCGTCGGTAGTGGCAGGGCCACACGGATCCGCACTAGTCACGGATCGCGTCGATGGTGTTTAGAACACCTATGTTATAAAACGACCGCGCGCTGCTATTCCGCTTACCGTGTACCGGACAAACGCGACCCAATGATTTTATTTCCCGTTAATCAAAAAATAGAAAGAAAAAAAACGATGCACACCCGACAAGATGCTGAAGTTACAAAACGACGGACGGACGAGAATATCTTACACTTTATATGGACAAAGCGAAAGAAAGATGCCGGACTCTTGCACAAAAGCACGTATTGGCTTGATTGCTCAAGAGTGACTGACTCGAATTCGCGCGTTCGCGCCTGTCATTCACGCTCTCGCGAACCCCCACCGCGCTCGCTTCTATCGGTCGCCGAAAACGTGGCTCGCTGTTTGCGCCGCTCGCATCGCGTCTGCGAGAAAAGGTGGCGCCACGTACCACTGACGTCTGCGACGGAACACAGATCTTCGGCTTTCGATACAAATTCGTGTAGCATTTCATTTGCTCGATTCAATTCAGTATACGTAATATTTTTGGTCCTAAGCATATGTGTAAAGCATCTACTAAAAGAGCCCCGTGTTTTAAAATCCTTGCGTTATCAAAAAGTGCACTTAAAACAGGAATACTATAGTACAAAAGTCAGTTTTCGTATTCTCGAGCTTTCCAGTATTTTCTATTTTTTAGAGATCTTGTTAATCGACCTATTTGGTAAGGAGCACGAATTGCTTCAAGCAACTGATTAATATACTGGATATCGGCTTTTCTTAAATGTCTCAATATATATGTAGTAAATTGTTTTGCAACACCTGCTACATAGCAGTGCATGTAGTCAGGCGTAAAACCTTCTATAATATCAAACTTCTTTAAATTTAAAAGAGGAGAAGCAGTTACGATTCCAAAAACACGTTTACCTGTTTCAACTGCCTCTGCTGCATGTTTGATTGTAGTATCACGATCTCTATTTTTTGGTAATGGAATCCGAAAAGGATATCGCATGCTTCCTTGAAAATATTGCCCTTCATGTGTACACCAATCACAACCATATCTTGCATTAAATTGACTTGATCCATTCATTGGTGCTCTAGCTACAGTATCCACAGTAGCAACCAATGCAAAAACTTTCAGGTTACGTTGTTCATTTTTTATCATACAGGGTATATCCACTGTTGATAAATCATTTATCATATTTACGAATGCATCCAAGAAAACACTCATTATTGGTTTATCTTTGCCAAACCATAGTCCAGCAGTAATCGCACTTTTCATTCTGCTCTGTATAGGAATCTCATTAAGAATCAAATATATAGGCCATATAGAGTAAGTAGACGATTCGAAAACTGGTGCTCCGTCTGTGTTAAACATTACTGTAGCATATGAGTGACGATCAGAATCTTTCAAACTTTGAACAAATTTTCTATACAGCACACCATCGTATATATCTTTTATATGATTTTTTTCATGCTCTCTTTCTTTTACTACATAATCATAATAATTTTCATTAGTTTCTATATAATCCTGTATTGCATTTGACGGATCAAATATAGCAAAATAACACTGACTTGATGGATTTGACATATTTACAGGTTTGTCACAGTTTGCACAATTAACTACATAATTAAAATCTTGAAATGTTCCAATATAATTTGTACATGCAGGACATACCCCATGTAGTGTAATAATGTCATCATCAAACAATTTATCAATTTTATATCGCGTTTCAGGTACTACAGCTCTGTCACATACTAGGTCAATTAGTTTAAACAAATTGGAAATACCTGTCATTGATAAGGTCTTTGCTATTGAAAATTTCAATAATATCAGTAATAATTCAGCTTGGCTTTTTTGCACGTTTAACGACAACACATTGAAGAATTCCTCATTATTTATAAGTTCTCGTATACTATTTGATGTTGACTTTGTACATGAAGGTAGTTGTAGTTCTTCATCATCGCTTAATAAGTCACTCCAGGCAAAAATAGTATTATTCTGTAAATAAACATTAATTAAATGAGACTATTAACATGTTTACTTAAAAATAAAAACAAATTCAAAAATAGAAATCTCAATTATTCAGAACTTACATTGATCAGTAATTGTTGCTCCGATGCGATAGGATTAGCCGATACAGACTCATCTAATATTCAATCATTGTCAGTTTCATCCAATAAAACATGAGGATTACTTTGGTCACTTATAATTCTACTGCTTCTAGACAGCAATTCATTGCTTTGTAAATACAAAATCAATTACAAAATTAATGATATTAAAAAATTTATTGATACGTGTAGATTAATAATAATAAAACTATCTAACATACCTTCTCTCTTTTCAAAATTTTTTTAAGTTCACTTAAAGCATATTTACTAAGTGGTACGTCTTTATCAAACAAATACTGTTTTCTTTTAGTTGCGGACATTCTTAATAAATTTTTTATCAGTATACTTTATTACTATTGTACTACATTTACAATACAACTTTTATACAACTTATTATACAATATTATTCTAATAAGTTTTTATTTGTAATAAGTTTTTTTATTTGTACACTTTCATAGGTTATCCATGGAAATATGTATACAACTGTTATACGTGTGTACCCTGGTAGAAATTTATCCCGTCCACTTTATAGATCTATGTAGAATAATCTCGCACTGTGTAGATCTATGTAGGCAAACTAGATAGTTACTATAAAGGCGTGTAACGGTCGACGCTTCTAGTTTCCCATATTATTTGCCCCGATAAAACTAGATAAGCAAAATTATGACAATAACAAGCACTTAAAGGTTATGTTTTAAGAAACAGAAGCATAATATATTATGCTTATTATGTATTATTTTGATTTAAAGGTATTTACTTGATATTGTTCACCTATTACCAATGTAAGTAATTGTAAATAACCTCTAAAGTGTAAGGTTATCAAATTTTAGATACATCGAGTTTTTGTATTTAAGAACTCAATAACAATATTTGTTACACATATATATTAAACAATCAAAATAAGAAAATAATCTGAATATCCAAATAACTAAGTATATGAAGAATTAGTGCATATATTTATTTTGTTTATGTAAAGGTGCCTTCATAGTGGGGGTAAATTGACGAAAATTTGACAGTTGGAATTTAAGCAGCATATGTTTCGAGCAATTAGGAATTGTATTGTTTTCTGGAATAACGGCATCACATATGGTTTAATTTTCTTGACTATAGTAATTTGCTTGTGGAAAGAGTAGGTACGGTAACATAATAAAGCTCTTTAGCAAGATTTTTCAGCAAGTTCAGTACTTTAATACAGTTGATTCTGCCCTAAAAGAATATATTTTTGCATAATCAGGGAGAAATTTTTAGGAGGTTTCTTTAAAAATTGTGTTTTCTCCATTGAAACAAATAATTTTGATACTCCTCGATTTTCATGTATACTGTCATGTTCGTATTTTATCTGAGGTAAAATTCAATGTTTCATGAATCTTTCAAGAACGATATTGGCCAATATTACGAGTTTCAGTACATTGCTGTCTTTCGCGACTTCAGGTAGAATCAGCTTTTACAATAATCTTCTCTATTTATATGTATTGTGTTGTTGTTTTCATATTCATTGCTGTATTCGACATTTCTAGCGATATGTAAGCAAAATCCAGAGGCACATGTTCTATGATTCTTGCATTTTCGTATTATCTCTGTTGGAAGATGTAACGCTTGCCATTCTTCGAATCTCATCAGTGCGCAGTATTTGCGATATTATTGTTTTTTGCTGATTTGTCGTTTTCACGAAGTTTTCAGGGCGAACAATTCCTGTTGATGTTGGTGCTTTTTGCGAATGGTGGCAAAGTCTACTTTTCACAACAATATTTATCATTCATATTGCTATTTGCGTTACCAATCCAATTCTCAATACTTTATTCATCATTTTTGGTTATATAAGCGCTCTCAAGTGATCAGCGTTTTTGTTCTTCTCATCTCTTGTTAGAAAAAGTTCGCTACCAAAAATGTGCTATGATGTTGAAAGGTAGATTAACCTATAGAAAGTATAGCCACCAGCGTGAGAGCTCGCATTCTGAAAAATCGTGCTTCATTTAGAAGAACCACATGGATGTTTACGGAAAAAATTAGGAAAACGCAACTGCGTCTAACTTTCTAAGCTTCAGGAACGTACAGCTACCCGGAAGATTCATGGAACGGCTCATGCACCTCCGTAGCTCTTGAAAGTTTGAAAACAATTACTTTTCGTGTTTTTGAGTGTTGCGAATCTCAAAAATTTGTCTTTCGAGAAGTACGGACTCTTCGCTAAAATAATAAATAAACTGTTAAGAAGAGAATGCGATCGAAACAATAATAATTTCGGAAGACCTTAAAACAGATTGAATTTAGTAAAAACCAATTGTAAAATAATACCTTGCTTCAATAGTTTAGACAAAACCTCCGCTCGGGCATGGAATACCGCACCCATTCATTTTCCAAAAAATATTTAAAACTTCGCAAATACCGAGAAATGACTGAATATGGAAAACTGAAGCTCGGGACAAAGAAGGAGCAATTAGTTATAACTGAGACAATTTTTCCGAGGATGTAGCTATCATATAAAAATCATCAACAGGTGCCGAAGTGCGAGAACAACGAGAGGAAACGATCCGAGGAGTACTGATAAACTTCCCAGCGCATACATAGATATACCAGTCGTGCTTTTCATAGCAGCGCACGCACTCGGCTCTCTTCGTAGTACTTTTTGACACGGGCACGGGAAGGCCTTATACTTGAGAAACGAGTGCAGCGCAGCACGCGCCGAAGGCGAGTCCGGACTTTTCTTTTCTTGCAGATTCGATTCCTGCCAATGAACTATTTTCATTATTAGTTTTTTCTTTTACTTAACATGAATTTTTACTTTTGTTTCATCAGTGATAATCATTTCAATTTACTACAGATTCATAACCACTACCTTTATTTCAAAATTGTACTCGAATATACAAAAATACAAATGCACTTGGAGGAATTAAAATATTCAGAGAAATAGAAATCCACAGTACTTTTGCAAATAATCTCCTTAATTCTTTATTTATGAATAATCAAAACAAAAACGAAACCAAATTTTTTAAACTTGAAAAATGCCTCGCAAGATAGATTTCAATAAGCATAAAGCATAATATAAGCTGTTCTGACATTGAAGCTCATTCCTATTTTCGAGTTTGAAAATTCGAGTGCAATTATTTCATAAAGTACTGAAATTATTATAACCGGCGAATGAAATGTAAATTCGAATTTGCATTGAGAAAAATATGTTGACAACAAAATTGGCACTATGCTCCCTCAAAGAGAAAACTTTTATTGATTTTTTTTCCGATCTTGTAGAGTAACAATAGTTAATATAACATATTAAGATGTAGAATGAGCAGCGATATTAGGAGAACTTTTTTAAAAAGAATGAGTAAGAAACCGACCAATCGACAAAAACAACGTTTTATCGAATATCGAGTCTGACAACATAAATTCGATATGTTCGACCCTTATCGATAGAATTGCTTCAAAATTCAACTGGATCACTTACATCTATCTATTGAATTTCTCAACAATTTTATTTTTTAAGATAATGCAATCGCTGTGTGGAACTCAAAGTTCAGTTTCGTAGCAATATAAAATAATTTTAGGTATTATCTGGGATTGGGCTGCATAATAGTACATTATACAACAAGTAATAAGTCGTTTGCGTTAACGTACAAGTCATTGCGAAGCGGAATAATGCAGTACTTCCTGCCGCAGACCCTTAGACTTCGTTTTCATTGACCTAGTGCACCTAGACATTATCCTCAACGACCTAGTGACGTAAGCGTTAACGTAGGAGTTATTCTAGAGTGATATAATGCAAAACTTCTTACAGCGGAACCTTAGACTTCGTTTTCGTCGACCTAGTGCACCTGAACATCATCCCCGACGACCTAGTGACATTAGCGTTAACGTAGGAGTCATTCTAGTGCACAATAATGCAAAACTTCCAGCAGCGGACCCTTAGACTTCGTTTTCTTTCACCTAGTGCACCTGGACATCATCTCCGACGACCTAGTGACATTTGCGTTAACGTAGAAGTGAAATAATGCAAAACTCCCTGGAGCCGACTCCTAGACATTGTCTCCGTGGACCTAGTGCGTACGAATACGTATTTTTGCGAAAATATATGAAAAATATATGAGAAATATATTTTCATATATTATAATATGCGAAAAACGTATTTATTAGAAAATGTATAAATAATATATTTTTATATGTAAAAAATATATAATAAATATGTCGCCAAAAAAAATATGTTATAAGGTAAATGTACCAGTAACTAGCTATGTCCCAGTGACTGACCATTTATGCAAATGATAATTATTTTTAAGTCGTAAACATAACTTAGGAACAATAATTTAGCTAAATTATATTATTTATGTATTCGTCTTTATATATAAGCAATTATATTGAAAAACGTGCTTATTTAAGGCGTTATAAAAATATTTAAAAATTGTCAGTTGGATGGATGACGACTTCTCATGAATTCCTTAAGCTTTAGCTAAGGAAAGAGTGATACTTCTTACAAACGTAGTATTTGGTTTTCTCATATGATCGCGTACATTCTGAAAACTTAATAACATTTATAATAAATAAAAAATGCAACATTAGTCATTAAAATTGTTTTTAACTTATAAATACATGCAGTTATGTATTGGTACACGATGTCCCTCACCGACCGGTAACTAACCGACCGTCTAGTTATCGGGCAACCTACAAAGCCGCCTACTCGATTGCTTGTACTAATACATGACCATACGACGAAATATATTATTTATTACGTTTAAGCTGTTCTGCGTCTTTCTGTAAGTATGCAAATTACGTACAATCTTTATTTTATTAAATGTAAACATTAAATTATGTGAGCTCATTCAATTTCACTTTTTTTTTGTTTGCTTTAGTATACCTAACATCAAAATAGACATTGCTTTTTAAATATTTGTTGTAATGTTTAATTAATTATTCTTTATCTTAAATATTAGCTTACTCCGCTGTAGATATATGAAAACTTTTAAAATTTATTTATGTTATATTATATTTATTCGTGTTTAGGAGATATTGTGAGCTACAGTGTAAATAGATGTAATGATTCTTAAATAAGTGAAAATGAAGAATCAATTATACAGATTATCGACTCAATACCTTGAGTCAGTTCAAGTGAAAACCTCAATAATCTAGAAATTCTTCTCGCATCAGATGATATTGACTTGTGTTACATGGAATCTGTTTTATTAAAAGGTTTGTAAATAATGATTCTAGCATAATATATGAGTATATGACACTAATTTTTCTTTATTTATTACAGGATTTAAATCAGTGGAAAAGAATGTTGGTGCTTTTCAGAATGAGCTTCACCTACAGGTTTACACTGACTCTTCTAAATACCCTGGTAACCAGTCTGCACTCTCGGCGAGTGCAGCAGAATATACGTAGTCTGTTTCAGCAAATTATTACAAGCCTGCCGCCAGGTGAAAATACAAATAATCTTGCAGTAGATTTATGTAAGAATTGCAGCAGGTCGCGTACTATACCAAAACCGATCTTATGTTTTAACATTTAGTAACACTGTAAATTATATGTAATAAGATTTAAATTTATATAACTTAAAAACATTATTGATTTTTTATAAAAGAAGCTTTTTGCATTGTTTAAATGATATAATATCTTTTATTGTATTACTTTCTATCTTAGAATTCTCAGAATCAATAGTTTCTTACAAATCCTTTACATTTTTAAAAGCACCTTCTTGAACTCTTTCGAGTAACTTGGTCGAATCCACAGTTCTTAATATGGACGCCATAGAAACACTCGCTGAATCAACTTTCTTGATAGAACCTTATAAATCAGAATTTGCCGTATTAAAATCTGTAATAAATATAACAAATAAATATATCAAATTTATATAAGAGAATATAGTTTTTATATTTTTTCTGTAAATACATATTGTTATACCTTTAATTATGCAACGAGTATGGTTAAATTGCATAAATTGCCATTTTGATCACTGCAATCATCAGAAATTATTGGTTTATTCATCCGATATCCATCGGAAGCAACAGAGTTAATTTTCTCCTCACATTTTTCAAGTGACCTTTCAACCTTATTCTTATTTCCAACATCTTGACATTTATCATTCTCTGTAAAAAATGCAAAACAACAATAAAAATACACACATACGTACAAGGTGATAGTACCGGTAGTCGACCAGTCTCTAGTAATTGACCACTTTATTCAATTTATAAATATTAAAGTTTATAACCTCAAAATTTAAATACAATAGTGGTTAATTATTAACATTACATGGTCGACTGTTGAGGTCATTATATACCCTATATAAATATTGAAAAAAAAGGTGATAAACCTTTAAGCGAATCATTTTGAGTCACATACCCTGGTAGCAAAAGCTTTCGAAATCTGCTGCAATTCTTTAGCAAGTGAGTAATCTTGCGACAATTTATATCTAGTCTGTTTCGCACTTTGAGTATGAATCTGCTGTCGAGCGCTTGTGCCAGTACTTTACACAAGACTTCTAGTACCATTGCAGAAGTGTGAGTGCATGCCACTTTGTCCATATAAACTCACGCGAACTTGCAGCAGATTTTAAACAGATTTTCCAAGATAAAATGTGACAGCAACTGTTCGGCAGGCTTCAATCAAACTTGAAGCAGACGCTGTCTCTCCTTGCTTTTGTCGACACGCAGAACAAGTGTAGCAGACTCGCGTAAGTCATATGCAAGAATTGTGGCAGCAGAAAAGTTTTTCAAGAAGTGCAGCATACTTGTTGAATTGAAAGTGCGATTCCATAACATTAAAATCGCACGCGTACTTGCAGCAGATTTTAAACAGATTTTCCAAGATAAAATGTGACAGCAACTGTTCGGCAGGCTTGAATCAAACTTGAAGCAGACGCTGTCCCTCCTTGCTTCTGTTGATGTGCAGAACAAGTCTAGCAGACTTGCGGAAGTCATATGCAAGAATTGTGGCAGCAGAAAAGTTTTTCAAGAAGTGCAGCATACTTGTTGAATTGAAAGTGCGATTCCATAACATTAAAATCGCACACGTACATTTGCAAGTACTATGTTGTTAGGAATCTGGCTGATTTCTGCTGTCAGTCTGTTGCGCTCGCGAGTGCACCACTGCGCACTCGAAACGATCATTAGCCATTTGCAAGTCTGCTGGATGACATTCGCAAGTGGATCGCTGTCAGTTATCTTGGGAAATCTGCTGCAATTCTGACGCAAGATATCTTGGTTGACCGACTTTCAAAGGGGCATGTGGTCTGTCGAAAGTTTGTCGTAATTCATTTGCAAGTACTATGTTGTTAGAAATCTTGCTGATTGCTGCTATGAGTCTGCTGCACTTACGCGTGCATAAGATCGGTTTTGGTATAGTACGCGACCTGCTGCAATTCTTACATAAATCTACTGCAAGATTATTTGTATTTTCACCTGGCGGCAGGCTTGTAATAATTTGCTGAAACAGACTACGTATATTCTGCTGCACTCGCCGAGAGTGCAGACTGGTTACCAGGGTATTTAGAAGAGTCAGTGTAAACCTGTAGGTGAAGCTCATTCTGAAAAGCACCAACATTCTTTTCCACTGATTTAAATCCTGTAATAAATAAAGAAAAATTAGTGTCATATACTCATATATTATGCTAGAATCATTATTTACAAACCTTTTAATAAAACAGATTCCATGTAACACAAGTCAATATCATCTGATGCGAGAAGAATTTCTAGATTATTGAGGTTTTCACTTGAACTGACTCAAGGTATTGAGTCGATAATCTGTATAATTGATTCTTCATTTTCACTTATTTAAGAATCATTACATCTATTTACACTGTAGCTCACAATATCTCCTAAACACGAATAAATATAATATAACATAAATAAATTTTAAAAGTTTTCATATATCTACAGCGGAGTAAGCTAATATTTAAGATAAAGAATAATTAATTAAACATTACAACAAATATTTAAAAAGCAATGTCTATTTTGATGTTAGGTATACTAAAGCAAACAAAAAAAAAGTGAAATTGAATGAGCTCACATAATTTAATGTTTACATTTAATAAAATAAAGATTGTACGTAATTTGCATACTTACAGAAAGACGCAGAACAGCTTAAACGTAATAAATAATATATTTCGTCGTATGGTCATGTATTAGTACAAGCAATCGAGTAGGCGGCTTTGTAGGTTGCCCGATAACTAGACGGTCGGTTAGTTACCGGTCGGTGAGGGACATCGTGTACCAATACATAACTGCATGTATTTATAAGTTAAAAACAATTTTAATGACTAATGTTGCATTTTTTATTTATTATAAATGTTATTAAGTTTTCAGAATGTACGCGATCATATGAGAAAACCAAATACTACGTTTGTAAGAAGTATCACTCTTTCCTTAGCTAAAGCTTAAGGAATTCATGAGAAGTCGTCATCCATCCAACTGACAATTTTTAAATATTTTTATAACGCCTTAAATAAGCACGTTTTTCAATATAATTGCTTATATATAAAGACGAATACATAAATAATATAATTTAGCTAAATTATTGTTCCTAAGTTATGTTTACGACTTAAAAATAATTATCATTTGCATAAATGGTCAGTCACTGGGACATAGCTAGTTACTGGTACATTTACCTTATAACATATTTTTTTTGGCGACATATTTATTATATATTTTTTACATATAAAAATATATTATTTATACATTTTCTAATAAATACGTTTTTCGCATATTATAATATATGAAAATATATTTCTCATATATTTTTCATATATTTTCGCAAAAATACGTATTCGTACGCACTAGGTCCACGGAGACAATGTCTAGGAGTCGGCTCCAGGGAGTTTTGCATTATTTCACTTCTACGTTAACGCAAATGTCACTAGGTCGTCGGAGATGATGTCCAGGTGCACTAGGTGAAAGAAAACGAAGTCTAAGGGTCCGCTGCTGGAAGTTTTGCATTATTGTGCACTAGAATGACTCCTACGTTAACGCTAATGTCACTAGGTCGTCGGGGATGATGTTCAGGTGCACTAGGTCGACGAAAACGAAGTCTAAGGTTCCGCTGTAAGAAGTTTTGCATTATATCACTCTAGAATAACTCCTACGTTAACGCTTACGTCACTAGGTCGTTGAGGATAATGTCTAGGTGCACTAGGTCAATGAAAACGAAGTCTAAGGGTCTGCGGCAGGAAGTACTGCATTATTCCGCTTCGCAATGACTTGTACGTTAACGCAAACGACTTATTACTTGTTGTATAATGTACTATTATGCAGCCCAATCCCAGATAATACCTAAAATTATTTTATATTGCTACGAAACTGAACTTTGAGTTCCACACAGCGATTGCATTATCTTAAAAAATAAAATTGTTGAGAAATTCAATAGATAGATGTAAGTGATCCAGTTGAATTTTGAAGCAATTCTATCGATAAGGGTCGAACATATCGAATTTATGTTGTCAGACTCGATATTCGATAAAACGTTGTTTTTGTCGATTGGTCGGTTTCTTACTCATTCTTTTTAAAAAAGTTCTCCTAATATCGCTGCTCATTCTACATCTTAATATGTTATATTAACTATTGTTACTCTACAAGATCGGAAAAAAAATCAATAAAAGTTTTCTCTTTGAGGGAGCATAGTGCCAATTTTGTTGTCAACATATTTTTCTCAATGCAAATTCGAATTTACATTTCATTCGCCGGTTATAATAATTTCAGTACTTTATGAAATAATTGCACTCGAATTTTCAAACTCGAAAATAGGAATGAGCTTCAATGTCAGAACAGCTTATATTATGCTTTATGCTTATTGAAATCTATCTTGCGAGGCATTTTTCAAGTTTAAAAAATTTGGTTTCGTTTTTGTTTTGATTATTCATAAATAAAGAATTAAGGAGATTATTTGCAAAAGTACTGTGGATTTCTATTTCTCTGAATATTTTAATTCCTCCAAGTGCATTTGTATTTTTGTATATTCGAGTACAATTTTGAAATAAAGGTAGTGGTTATGAATCTGTAGTAAATTGAAATGATTATCACTGATGAAACAAAAGTAAAAATTCATGTTAAGTAAAAGAAAAAACTAATAATGAAAATAGTTCATTGGCAGGAATCGAATCTGCAAGAAAAGAAAAGTCCGGACTCGCCTTCGGCGCGTGCTGCGCTGCACTCGTTTCTCAAGTATAAGGCCTTCCCGTGCCCGTGTCAAAAAGTACTACGAAGAGAGCCGAGTGCGTGCGCTGCTATGAAAAGCACGACTGGTATATCTATGTATGCGCTGGGAAGTTTATCAGTACTCCTCGGATCGTTTCCTCTCGTTGTTCTCGCACTTCGGCACCTGTTGATGATTTTTATATGATAGCTACATCCTCGGAAAAATTGTCTCAGTTATAACTAATTGCTCCTTCTTTGTCCCGAGCTTCAGTTTTCCATATTCAGTCATTTCTCGGTATTTGCGAAGTTTTAAATATTTTTTGGAAAATGAATGGGTGCGGTATTCCATGCCCGAGCGGAGGTTTTGTCTAAACTATTGAAGCAAGGTATTATTTTACAATTGGTTTTTACTAAATTCAATCTGTTTTAAGGTCTTCCGAAATTATTATTGTTTCGATCGCATTCTCTTCTTAACAGTTTATTTATTATTTTAGCGAAGAGTCCGTACTTCTCGAAAGACAAATTTTTGAGATTCGCAACACTCAAAAACACGAAAAGTAATTGTTTTCAAACTTTCAAGAGCTACGGAGGTGCATGAGCCGTTCCATGAATCTTCCGGGTAGCTGTACGTTCCTGAAGCTTAGAAAGTTAGACGCAGTTGCGTTTTCCTAATTTTTTCCGTAAACATCCATGTGGTTCTTCTAAATGAAGCACGATTTTTCAGAATGCGAGCTCTCACGCTGGTGGCTATACTTTCTATAGGTTAATCTACCTTTCAACATCATAGCACATTTTTGGTAGCGAACTTTTTCTAACAAGAGATGAGAAGAACAAAAACGCTGATCACTTGAGAGCGCTTATATAACCAAAAATGATGAATAAAGTATTGAGAATTGGATTGGTAACGCAAAAAGGAATATGAATGATAAATATTGTTGTGAAAAGTAGACTTTGCCACCATTCGCAAAAAGCACCAACATCAACAGGAATTGTTCACCCTGAAAACTTCGTGAAAACGACAAATCAGCAAAAAACAATAATATCGCAAATACTGCGCACTGATGAGATTCGAAGAATGGCAAGCGTTACATCTTCCAACAGAGATAATACGAAAATGCAAGAATCATAGAACATGTGCCTCTGGATTTTGCTTACATATCGCTAGAAATGTCGAATACAGCAATGAATATGAAAACAACAACACAATACATATAAATAGAGAAGATTATTGTAAAAGCTGATTCTACCTGAAGTCGCGAAAGACAGCAATGTACTGAAACTCGTAATATTGGCCAATATCGTTCTTGAAAGATTCATGAAACATTGAATTTTACCTCAGATAAAATACGAACATGACAGTATACATGAAAATCGAGGAGTATCAAAATTATTTGTTTCAATGGAGAAAACACAATTTTTAAAGAAACCTCCTAAAAATTTCTCCCTGATTATGCAAAAATATATTCTTTTAGGGCAGAATCAACTGTATTAAAGTACTGAACTTGCTGAAAAATCTTGCTAAAGAGCTTTATTATGTTACCGTACCTACTCTTTCCACAAGCAAATTACTATAGTCAAGAAAATTAAACCATATGTGATGCCGTTATTCCAGAAAACAATACAATTCCTAATTGCTCGAAACATATGCTGCTTAAATTCCAACTGTCAAATTTTCGTCAATTTACCCCCACTATGAAGGCACCTTTAAATTATTTTCCTTACATTTGATTATGTTCCATCCTAAATACAGGCTTGGTTTCCAAACCTGTATGGTTTATGTAAGGAAAACTATTTTCACACACATTTATTATCAACTGATTAATTTTCTATTTTTAAAAAGTAATAATGTATTTGAGTTATTATATATATATGTTCTATTTTTGTATTTCCTAATGTCATTAATTTATAATCAAACACTTTCATTTGACATCTATGGCCAGTTAATACATAGTAATTTGTTACTTATAAAGAAAATTATCGTCTACATGTGTTCGACTAATGTGTTTGTCTTTGAAAATGTTGTCACGGTTGAGCAGTTTATGTATTATAAAAACTCGCAGATGGATACAAAATTAATTGTAGTTCTGAAATTAAAATTCTAGTTTTTAAATAAAGCATGTCATAAAGTACATATTTGTACATATGATATTATTATTATTTATACATTACTTTTCAAGAAACAACTACATCAATCAATAACATTATTTTGTGATCACTGTTTTTCATATGCAAGGAACACTGTTTCTAAATTTTCATTTCTTAGGTTAGATATGCTTTCTGACTACTTTTATATGTAAATAGTATGGATATAACTCTAGATATTATTATTATAATGGAAAACTTGCATGTTAAACTTTATTTAACATTAATTTTTACAATAAAACTTCTGTTCAATAAATAATATATATAACCTTACAGATTTTATACGTACATATTATTATTGAGAAAACTATATAGATCTGTGTGGATTTATCGAGTTTTGTACACTCTTGTACTATCTAGTTTGCCTATAAAGGCCGTTATAGCGAATGTGGCCGCCACGATAAGATTTCTAACAGGGTATGTATATATATATATACATTTTATTGCAGATATGTTCAGACGTATTCAAGTGCCTGTTTCTTATACGTATAAGACATGGAAAATTCCGAGTTTTTAAATTTGTAAACGTGGCATTTGGACTGAGAGGTGAACAATTTTATTAATGGTGGAGCATTTACAACTTTAATCACATGCTTTGCAGACTTTTAGACTTCTGTTTGAGTTAATGAATGCTTTAGAAACGAAAACTGAATGTAAACCGTTTAACATATACTCCAAACCAACCGACTGCAACGCTCACGGAATATTGAACACACCTTATAATAAACGACCCTAAGTTTTTTTTAAGGTGGCATACAATGTGACAATGTGATTATTATATCATATATAATGTATAAATGTATAATATCATAAACATCTCAAACGTTAAAAACGTTAATCTAAAACGTTCAATTTATAATAAACTTGAATTAAATTTATTATATTAATTTATAATATCATAAAGCAATGTATTATATATACATGGTGTACGTTCTATTTGAAAAAATATAATCCTCTGCAGTAAATATTTATACTAATCTGTAGCTATGGAATTCGCTTGGGTAAGATTCCATAAAAGCAAAGTAGAAACTTATTTGAAAGTTTCTGATATTGCATCAAAAGTAATGCTGCCCATTGGAGTACCCCAAATTGTTCCCTTCCGTCCAAAAGATGAAACGGATTTTGTTAGTACAAAGTGGTATTTCGCTCAAGCAAATCCTGAAAATCACAAAAATGGAAATCCGATATTATCAAGATTAGTTATTTTGTATTTGGGAGGTAAGCTATGACTTTTATGTATATAATAATATAATAAGTTGTGTATTCTGTCTATGTTTACTTTTATGTTTATTAAAATTTATTTATTTTTTTGCCGGTACACAGGATGAAATTGATTTGAAAAGAAAAGCTGACGGTGACGGAAGAAAAAGATTTGTTAGTCCAAAATGTATGAACTCACAATCCAGTTTTGAAGATCCTTCTCAGTGCTCGGTAAACTTTTAATTTTGATATAGAATTTGTATTACATGTGTTTTTTTTTATTCCTTGTTAATGATATTTTAGTTAAAAATACTCAATTGGAATGATGATAAAATTACAAGCATTAAACTAAAACAAATTGAATATTTTATGACACCACAAAGACATATGAAATTTCTAGTAATTAAAATAGTAGATTTGAATAAAGTTTGAATTTGTTTTAATTAAAGGGTGGTCGGAGCCACGCTGATTGATTCATATTTTTTACCTTACCGAACCTCAAAAATTTGTGCATTCTTGCTTCTAAATAATAAATACACACATGCTTATCGCCTCGAAATTCTGTGTTTGAAGGTTGCCATTATTATTAAATAGTATATTTGTAAAACTTATATTTGTGTGGTTATGCAATGGGAATTACGATAGGAATTACAATGGTTACAAATCTAATGCATTTTATATGACATCTCATTATGGTAGTACCTTCGTTAATTAAATACCTTTGAGATATCAATGAAATTTAATATATTGATTTCCAGTGGTCCAAAAATCACTCAAAAATAAATTTCGTAAGGCCTGATGGGCACATGAAAAAAGCTATAAGCATTTTAACGTTTACTCATTTAAGGGGACAAACCACTTTTAAACCATGATTTCACTGGATTTAATCTCCTTTTGCGTCCACCGCCGTACCATAGTGACATTCCATATACTGTTTTAAATATTTAGGCACTGTCCACACGATTCCATGGCACCACATGGTATTAGAAAGAATTGATTAAAAACAAAAATGTCACATTTAACCTCAAAATTTCTTTATTCATTTATGTATTAGTAAATATTATTAATACATAACAGCATGTTTAGATGACTTTTATATTTTTTAATTATTGTTTGTTTATAGCAAAACACATCACAAAGCAAAAAAGTTAATATTGAAAGAGCCAAAAACGTTTTGAAGAGAGTAGATAACTATTTCGAAGTACCACCATTTCGTGATCTTGAAGAAAATGATGTGACAGCAAATTCTGGTACTTCCTCAGTAATGAAAAGTGCAGTAGTAGTCTTAGAAAAATTGGCATCCAAAAATAATAATATGACAACCGATCAGCCATCCTCCCCAGAATCACCATCGCTACTTGCAATTCGAAAGAGAAAAATGTCAAAACCAGGCGATGTGAATTCAAAGTCACCACAGGCATCTGGTTCTCATGTCAGAGTACCACGATCAAAAAAAACGACTATATCACCATCATCATCTGAATCAAAAACAGAAATCGCATCATTCACTTCGTCTCGACTTGTTTTCTAAACACAAGCAACCTGCTCAAGAATCTTCAAATAAGCCAGATGGTTAGTTATCACCGATTCAAAGCTTTTCACCTGAATCTCAAAAAAGTACACCACGAAGGAATACACCATCTCCAATTTTATTTGAAAATATGTCACCTGCACACACACCACCACCTGGTCGACCTTTATTTACGCCATCTCCGTCACAAAGTCAGGTGATACAACCCCCAGATGCACCAGGTGAACGGCAGCTACCAATGCAAAATAAGGTTAGAGATTCCCGCGAAGCACCAGGTGATGTACCACAGCCACCACAGCCACCAATACGAAATGAGATTGATGGAGAACCCCCAGGCGCAGTAGATGAAGAGCAGCTACCGATTCAAAATGAAGATATAGAAGTTCAAGATCCAGTAAATAGAGAGCAGCCTCAAAATGGACACCAGCCGCCACCTCAGAATGAACCAAGTATGTAAATGTAATTTTACATATTTTAAATTTATTATAATTGATATATTCAATTCATTACTCATGTAATTTGTATGTTTTCGTAGGGCCAAGACGTATCAAGTATTACAAAATGACAGAATATGTCAAAAATTGCGTTGAATACTACACTAAGAGAGGAGAACCTGGTAATCGAGAAATGCGGAAGCGTTATAATATAGCATTTGGAAATGAGGTAAATTTTAATATTATATAATAACAATTATTTATTCAACTTATTAATTAAGTTTATTATATATTTTATAGCTGTACCTTGGAGAGGGTATATCTGTTAATTTACTGCAGTGGGAACTTTGCAAAGGCATAAGCCACAAGTATTCCTGATAGAATTGGCTGTGCTTATTTGGGGAGAAAGTAATTTATGTAACAGAGCGTTGGACTTGACCCGAGGGGTGGAGAATATTCCTAATAGGTCACCAGTGAAGTTGATTGAAAAAGATATATTACGATTGCTAATAAATATGCAGTAATTCATAATCTTTGCAGGTTAAATAATTGATCAATTAATTTATCTTAAAAAATAGGTGATGAAATTATAATTAAATTAAGTTAAATAATTTTATCGCCTATTTTTTAAGAGAAAATAATCGATCAATTATTTAATCTCCTCTATTCATAATTTTAAATATCATTAACCATTAAAAATAATGTTTTTTCTAGGCCTCTACAATGACTTTCTCAATAACCACAAGTATCTAAGTGACGAGAAAGCATCTTATTTGCTACGGGCAACTTATGTTATGAGACATAAAATAAGAGATCTGCGTGCTGCAGAGAAAAAGAAATTTCAGCTACCAAATGTCAACGCTCAAAGACGTTTAAGATATAACGTCAAAGATTAATCTTATTTAACAGATTTTCTTTTTTAAAATTTCATCTGTGTTCAGTTAAGTTTCTTATTTTATAGCAGCTATTTAAAGCAAAGTATATATTTTATTTTGTTTCAAGATCAACTAGTCGAAGAAACGCTAGTTCTAGTAGAAATCACAAGTAAAAATCAAAAATATAACATATGTTCAGTCACATTTCTTACTTTCTAGTAGTGATTTCAATTAAAATATAAACTTTTTGTTTCGAGGTTCACTAGTCGAAGAACCCTAGTCAAAAATTGATGTTTTGTAAGTTTAGGATTACAAAAATGAAAAAATCACAATACTTTGATAGGCAGTTGGAGAACTGATTAAAATTATTAAAAATTATTTGAACAGAGGCATTATTGTTAACTAAAATAGATTTTAGCATTTTAATCATTTTAATCGTTTCTTGTCCTTATCTGTTATCAGGGTATAATCATTAAAATAATTTGTGATAAAATATTATCTTTACGTTTCCTTTACTTTCTTTATTTATGAATCATAAATTTAAAAAAAATCAGTTCCTTATTAATTTAATCATAATTTCAATAAAAAGTTTGTTCTACCTAAAATTCGAATATAACAATAAAATGTTAATTAGTGTTACATGTAAAATTATTAAAGTTACATTTTATATTATAACCAGAACATGATTTATACTTAATGTCCCTCTGATTCAATATAATTTAATTAAATTCATTTTTCAATGTAAATAAAAAAAAATTGTATATTTGTATATCGCGCGAGTATTCGCGTCGTTTAAAAATCGATAAACTGTCGTGAGTAATCGCGCGATTACTCACGCGATAATTTTCAGTAGGGGCAGCTTTACGAAGTTCTTCTATCATAGAGTGAATCTTGGTATGACTAGAATTACCAGCCGATTGTTCAGCCATGAGTAATCGAAGACGATTTACGAGCTCATTAGCATCGTCCCGGAATACATAATCCATCCTTGTATTTCTCCTAGCAATTTTGTATCGAGGTAATCCCTCATCTACTTTCTTAGGTGTTTTAAGAAATAGTGGAGCGATAATATTAGTATATTTCTTGCTATTATGACCTCGAATAGATTCATCACTCTTGTAACGTCTCTTGTAATCACTAGTTGTTTAGAGAATATTGCAATAGTCCTGCAAATCACTTGAACTCTCAAGCTTTTGCTTAGGATGTTTTGTAATTAGTAATTCTAACAATTCTGTAGTGTTCGGATATTTTACATCCTTAACTTCAATGTCATCATTTTCAAAGATTATCTTCGAATTACCAATCTCGAAACTATTGCCTTCTTTACGCACTCCGTAAACTTTATTTAGATGTGCTATATTTATAGCAAAACAGTCTAAACCTTTTCTGTATTTACCATTTTTAATTGAACTATCCTTATCGATCATTAGAAATCCATACTTACGATCTGTCCCACACTTTGAGCACAAATCCTTGAATTTTCCAAAGGTCATGTAGGAATTGACGTGATCCTCGTACGAATGTTTCAGATTTACATCATCCTGTCGAAAAATAACCAAAAGATTGAGATTGTCTCTTACAAGATGTTTCGGAACATGGGCATAAGATTGACAAAGATAAAAGCAGTCAACGTTCTTGTGCCTTCCCATACAGAATTATACTCTAATATTATGTTGCTTTTCACATGCTACGTTATCAAATATCATGATAGATTTTGGAAGTGCATTATCAGGATATACCACTTCAGCATGTTCGCTGAAGACGAAATACTACACACCATCTACACGTTTCAAAAGTTCTTTAAGGAATTTATACTTTTATTGATTCAGTGATTTAGAGTAGACATATACGTTTTCAAACCTGAGACCATTAGGATGTGTTATAAAAGCTAGCAGACTTTTTTTTTACCACAGTTTGATGGACCGCAAAATACGGTTCGCATACTGTCTGAAAGTAAGTCACCATGTCGCTTTATTTTTTTATCCTGCTTCACAATAGTGTCAAAGTTCGCTATCGGGAGCTTGGCAGACTGCTTCTTGAAATTCGTGTATCCAGTATAAGATCTTAATTACGACTGGGAATTCAACTATAAGTAGAACGCTTATATACTCTCATATATAACTCTTATATACGCTTATAAACATCCTCGACGAGGACGTGATTTGCTAAATAGATTCATTAATAAACTTCCTGTAGAAATTCACTTGCCTGGATATCAGTACTGTTCGGGTAAGGTTATCCACGGCTTCCCGACTCCGATGAGAATCACTCGGAAGGATTTAGACGAGCAGGAGTAAAGGAGAAAGAAGTGAGGTGGATGCGATGTGCGTTGACTAGCGTTTATTTCTCTATATACAGTATTTACAAAAGGGGCGCACGCCAGAGCTGTGGCGCGCGTGAGAGCGTGGGCTATGGCTGCGATAGCGCTTGCGTGCCACACGCGGACTGAGCTAGTCCTGCTTCGGTGCAGGGATCGGAAGCCTACTCGAGCACTAGTATAGCTCGCGAGGCTCGAGCGTTTGCTTCCGTGGACGGCGTCGTTGCTGGTCCGTCGGTAATTCAGGCTGCGATAGCCTTGGCGGGCTAGCCGATGTCGCCACAGCCACTCCCCCCCCCCCCCTAGAGGCTGCCTGGTTTGACAGGCAGGGTGGTTGCACCTGCGGTGCCCGTTGCGAGTTCTATGGGAGCTGGAAGGTGACTGAGCGAGTAGCTTGTCGCTGGGCTGGTGCCGGGCAGCTCGGCTCTTCGGTCGAGATGTAGGCCGGCTTCAGCATGTCGGTCGAGACTGTCCTTGGCACCCCGTTGAAATCCAAAAGAAATCTTTTTGAGTCGAGGCGCCGCAGGACACGATGAGGGCCTGTGTAAGGCTGTGCCAAAGGCGGCTTGATCGCGTCGACACGCTTGAACACATGGGTACAGCTGTCCAGGTCCCTGTGAACAAAAGGTTTGGTTTTGATGTGGTGGGAGGTGGAAGTTGGCTGTAGGAGTCGGAAATGGGATTGGAGTTTTTCTAGGAAAGTTTGAGGGTTTGAAGCGCCTTCCTGTGTGACGAAGAATTCGCCGGGTACCCGTAGAGTCGTTCCTAGGAGTAGTTCCGCTGGTGACGCTTTCAGGTCCTCTTTGTATGCTGTTCTGAGGCCGAGCAGCACTGTTGGGAGACGCTCCGTCCATGGCGTCTGCGGGCTGCACATCAGGGCTGCTTTTAAAGTACGGTGCCAGCGCTCAATCATCCCGTTCGACTGCGGGTGGTAGGGAGTGGTGCGTAGCTTCTTTGCACCGATGAGCTTGGCGAGTGAGGTAAACAGAGCCGACTCGAACTGCATCCCTTGATCCGAGGTTATTGTGAGTGGCGTGCTGAAGAGCGAGATCCATTCTCTGTAGAATGCGGCGGCTACCGTCTCCGCTCGCATGTCCTTAAGAGGGATCGCTTGAGGCCATCTCGAGAAGCGATCGATGATGGTTAGGCAGTAGTGGTAACCGTCGACTAGAGGCAGCGTGATGAGATCCATATGGATATGGTTGAATCTGCCGTCTGGAACCTCGATACTGTTGGGTGGCGTCCTGGTGTGACGATGAATCTTTTCACGCTGGCATGGTATGCACTGGCGCGCCCACAGTATTGCATCTTTTTTCAGGCCAGGCCAGATGAATTTTTCTTTTAGTGCTTTTGAAGTGAGACGGCCGCTTGGGTGCGCGAGGCCGTGTATGACTTCGAATGCCATTTTGCGTAGCTCTTTTGGCAGATACGGGCGCACGACACCAGAGGAGATGTCGCAGAACAGTCGGTGCCCGTCGATAATTAGCGGCTCTAGGTTGAGCGACGTGTTGTTGTTGACGTCCTTCAACTTTTCGTCTGCTGCTTGAGCTACGCGAATGGTCTCGGCGTCCAGAGTCGTTGGCATCGTGATTGCGTTTATCCGTGATAAAGCGTCTGCAACGACGTTTTTCTCACCCTCAATGTGCTCGAACGTAGCGCAGAGTTGACTTATGAAGTCCAGCTGGTGGGCTTGTCGTGGTGAAGCTTTTTCCGGTCGTTGCTCCAGCGCCTTTACGAGCGGCTTGTGGTCAGTGCGGATAATAAATTCGCGGCCTTCGAGCACTGGCTCAAAATTCTTGAGCGCCGCAAATACTCCCAGAAGTTCACGGTCGTAGGGACTGTATTTTATTTCTGCTGGCGAGAGCTTTTTGGAGAAGAAGCCAAGAGGTTGGTAGCTATCATCTACCAGCTGTTCGAGCGAGGCCCCAATCGCCGTGGACGAGGCATCAGCTGTGAGCACGAGGTGTGCGTTTGGAGCGAGAAAGCTGGATGCTGTGGCTTCGACGAGGCTTTTCTTGGTTTTCTCGAATGCCTCCTCGAGCTCTGGTGTCCAGGAGATCTTCCTCTTGTCCCGCTTTTTTGCGTTCCTCATGAGGCTTGTGAGCGGAACTTGTGTACGTGCTGCATGGGGAAGATGTGTCCGGAAGTAGTTTACCATGCCTAAGAAGCGCTTTAGGTCCATTATGGTTTCTGGCTTCGTGTAGCTTGCGATGGTGTCGACTTTCTTCGGAGGCGGTCGGAATCCGTTGGAGCTGAGAAGGTGTCCCAAGAAGTTTACTTCTTGCCTGGCGAACTGGCATTTTTCCCAGTTGATGCGTAAACCATTCTTGAGAAGAATGTCGAAAACGATTTTGAGGTGTCGTAGGTGTTCCTCCAGGTTTCTTGAGGCGATGATCAGGTCGTCGATGTAAACCTTTACAAAGTCGAGGTGTCCCAAGAGGCTATTCATGTAGCGTTGGAAGGTTTGAGTTGCGTTTCTTAGACCCAGCGGCATGCCTGTGAATTCAAATAGGCCAAAAGGCGTGGTTATCGCCGTTTTTGCTATATCTTCTGGTGCCACTGGTATCTGGAAGTACGCTCGATTAAGATCTAGAGCGGAGAAGATGGTGTTTCCGTGAAGTTCGAGGAAAAGATCTTCAACTCTAGGAATTGGATAACGGTCGGGCACGGTCTGTGCATTGAGGTTGCGATAATCTCCTGTTGGCCGCCATTTGCCCTTTTTGTTCTTCGTCATGTGAAGAGGGCTGGCGTATGGGCTGTTGGAAGGGCGAATGATGCCATGGTAGAGCAGTAGCTTAAATTCGTCCTTGGCTGCTTTTAGCCTCTCTCCCATTAGACGGCGCGGCCGTGCATAGACAGGGGGCCCTGAAGTCACTATGTGGTGCTGAATTGAGGCTGAGGGCCCTCCATTGGGCGTCGAATCGGTGTGGGCCAGCTTCTGATACTGGGCGAGGAGCTGTGCGACTTCTTCTTGCTGGCTGTCAGCCGAGGGGCTGGGGGCTATCGTCGAGATGCCAAAGACGTCTGCGTGACGTAGTTCACCTTTGGAGGCACCGTGCGTGAAGGAGTCGATCAGCTGCTTGCGCTTTAGGTCCGGCAGGAGCCCATAATGCGCGAGGAGGTCCGCGCCGATGATTGGGGCCTTCACGTCTGCGAGAATAAATGCCCATGAGAAGGAGCGACGGAGGCCAAGGTCAAGTGTAGCGACTTGTTGACCATATGTATGAATGGTCGTTCCGTTGGCCGCTGAGAGCGTTAGGCCGTCACGCTGCCGTCTCTTCTTGGCGGCGGAGTAGGGCAGAATGGAGAATACGGACCCGCTGTCGACAAGAAGCGTGTGCCTGACATGCGGTCCGTCACGTGCAGTCGATTTTCTCGTCGTGCAGGCTTGGTGGTGGTGCAGGTGACGTCTGAGCTGCCGTCTGTCGCCTGGTCAGGCGGCAGCTCTACATGTTTTCCGTCCGGTTGGATGCGGGCGCCGCTGAGGAAGAGCAGGGTGCGCGGCAGCGCTTCGCCTCTGCGCCGTAGCGGCTGTGGTAGTAGCACATCCCACCTTGGCCGTTGCGAGGTTGGGATGGCGAGCGCGAGTGTCGTGCGCCTTCGTTGTACCTGCCTCTGCTGTAGCTCCGGCTTTGAGAGAGGCGCGACAGCTTGTGCTGGACGTCCCTTGACACGGAGATCAGTTGCGTCAGCAGGCCCTTGATTTCTGCCATCTCGGAGCATTTCTGCACGCCGCAGACCTGCTGTTGAGAGGCGGTGTCTCCATTGCCGACTCTATTTGGTAAAACCATAGTTACGGCTGCTCACGCCAGAACGGGGCTAGTCGCACGGTCCCAATTGCTGCGACGTCTGAGCTTTCCTGTGCGGCAGGATCGTCGTTGGGCATGGTGAATGATGTCCCTGTTTGGTTGGCAGCAGTGGAGGTTCCGGCAAGCGTTTTCGCGGGCTCGTGCTCCGGCTTGTTCGTGTTGCTTACTTGCTTCTCCGGCGTTGAAGTGCCGCTGCTGCCCCCTTGTGGAAGCGTGGCCACACTTGGAGAATTGGCGGGAATCTTTTCGGTGGAGATTTGCTCCGGCGTGGCCGTATTGGGCGACTTGGCGGGAATCTCCTTGATGGTCGCGTTGAGGTCCTCTAGGTCGCTGGAGTTGCCGTCGGAGAGGTCGTCGTCGAGAGAAAAGGGATCCGAGCGGTTGCCGGCGTCCTTGACGTTTACCTGCGAGGTTTTTCGGTGATGTCGGGAAGGAGGCACTGGCGTTGAGGTGCCGCCGGGCATGCCGCGCTCGCTAGGAGCGTATAGCGTAGTCTGCGTTTAGGCGGAGCACGACCAGTATGCTATGCTTCCCTTTTTGTATTCGTTGAAATCAGACTTGTAGTCACTCACTTCACCCGCGTTGCTGAGTTTCGTTCGAGAAAGTTTTCTTTACTCACGAGGCTCGGGGTCACCAATGTTCGGGTAAGGTTATCCACGGCTTCCCGACTCCGATGAGAATCACTCGGATGGATTTAGACGAGCAGGAGTAAAGGAGAAAGAAGTGAGGTGGATGCGATGTGCGTTGACTAGCGTTTATTTCTCTATATACAGTATTTACAAAAGGGGCGCACGCCAGAGCTGTGGCGCGCGTGAGAGCGTGGCTGCGATAGCGCTTGCGTGCCACACGCGGACTGAGCTAGTCCTGCTTCGGTGCAGGGATCGGAAGCCTACTCGAGCACTAGTATAGCTCGCGAGGCTCGAGCGTTTGCTTCCGTGGACGGCGTCGTTGCTGGTCCGTCGGTAATTCAGGCTGCGATAGCCTTGGCGGGCTAGCCGATGTCGCCACAGATATGCCAAAGATCCCTGATGGTATAAATCTCAAACATGATGACATCGACTACTTTATTTACGTTGGCCCTAACGTAATAAAATGCTTTAAGTGCAAAAATTTTAGCCACAAAGCCGAGTACTGCACTGTTCCAGAACACGAATTAAATATTAATCCCGAACTACAGCTATCCCCGTCTTACACATTACAAACACAAAATCAAACGTTATCAATTGGCCTTGAAACTAATGATGTAAACAAGTTTAAAAGGCCGCTGTCTAGCAGCAGTTCATCGGTAACAAATAGTGTAAGCTCGTCTTTAAAAACAAGTGTGAGTAACTTAAGATTAATTAAACCTATACAGAGCCCAAAGAAAAAGAAAATGGAAAAAACTCATGAAGAGAAAATGGCGGAAATTGAATCAGCTTTTTTACCTTGTGCTTCTATCTTTGCTAAAGAAAAAAATCCATCGTGCAGTCTCGCTGATTTCAATCTATGCTAAAAAAATACGTATGGGAATAGAAATGGAATAAATGAATTTCAGAAAAAAATTAGTAATAAACAAGAAACAATTAATTTAATTGATCAAATTCATCCTCTACTTAAAGTTTCATCTATCAAAACAAAACTTACAAAAATTAAAAATAAGCTAACTCTTAATAATTTTGAAGATAATATTGATATGTTCCAAAGTGAATTTAAATCTTGTGATAATGAAGCTTAATAACATTTCATTCAAAACAAACAATGGATCTCAACAACTCCGAAGATAACTTATTAAATGATCATAAGTCACTTAGAATCCTATTTTGGAATGCTCGTAGTATACGCAAACGCGATAAAGAACTTCCAGTGCTTCTAAAAAACATAGATATTTTCATGTGCGTTGAGTCGTGGTTGAGTGACAATGACGATTATACAAATGCAAACAGACTAAGGACAAAAATAAAAAATCGTTTTTTAAATCTCAAATTGCTACTAATTTCAAACAACTGAAGAAAAATTGTCCGAATCGAAGAGGATGAGGTATTCTGGTTTTGATTAAAAAATCAATCGCGTATACGGAAATAAATGTAAACTCTCCAGATCCATCAATTGAACTTTGTAAAATTTGTCTTACCGACACTATACCGGTCATAGAAATTATCGTTTGTTACAGAGCTCCTGGGATTATTACACAACTAATATACGATTCTTTAATGTCATTAGTCGACCCAAATTTCCCTACGCTTTTTGCAGGGGATTTTAACGCACATAATATTATTTGGAACTGCCGAGATACCGATAGTATATAAAAAAAAATAATTTTTTTATACATAACTCAGATTCATTAACTCACATCAATCCGGCGGATTGCTCTCACTCAAATTTAGATTTAATTTTATCTACCTTAAACTTAGCACATAAAGTAAATATAGTCATATCCGATGAACCCAAGGGCTCTGACCATTACCCTATCTTTTGTCAAATTGAACTTGAAAAAAATATCTATAAAAAAAATCATTTAAAATAAAGTCGATACGTACAAATTGGAGTAGATTCATAGACATACTCAACAAAAATTTTAATATTTTTTTAGAAAATGACTTTGTTAGGGCTTCGGCGGAAAAGAAATATGAAACTTTTACCGATGTGATTGTAAATTGTTTAAAAGAAAGCACTCCGTCAAAAAAATCTGTACATCCATCTAAACACAAAAATCCCGTTCCGTGGTGGGATGAGGAGTATAATAAACTTAGAAGACTGCGTAAGGCAGCGTTTAGAAAATGGAATTATAGTAAAAGTTTGTCAGATCATATAGCTTATAATAAAATAAATTGTTTTTTAGTTAAAAGGTTTAAACACAAAAAAAAAGAATGTTTCAAAAAATTTGCAGAGACCATAAATATTCATACAAATCCATCTTACGTGTGGAACAATTGTAAAATTTTTAAAGATAAATGGACGAAAACACAACCAGATAGCGTTAGCAGTAATTTACAAAATTCAGACATTATAAATAACACTCTCAACAGAATATGCCCGGATTTAGTAAAATCTGATCCAGATTATTTTCCAAAATGCAGCTCATTTAATAGCCAAATTTTTTATGTCCCATTTAACTTTGCAGAGTTTAATGCAGTATTAGAAAACAAAAAAAATAAATCTGCGGCTGGTCTTGATGGTATTGACTATGAAACCTTAAAAAATATACCTATTAAGTATAAACTCCTTCTAGTAGACATTTTCAATGAGATGTATATAAACAATAAATACCCTATAGCGTGAGAGATATATCTATACAGACTCCTTAAAAGGTGAACATCGACTATGTTATAAAGGCGTACCACAAGGCGGCGTGCTTAGTCCACTTCTATATCTCATTTATGTGAAAGATATCACAAAAAATATTCCAAAAAGCGTAAATATTTCGCAATTTGCGGATGATGTTAAAGCGTATTGTAGTTGTGGCTCAGCAGAAAAATCAAAACCTTTAGTAACTAAAGCAGTAAATATTATGAATAAAAACTTGAATGATATTGGACTCTTTTTTAAACCTGAAAGAACTGTTTTCCTTCACATAAAACATAAACCAATCTTACCAGGTAAATCAGAAATCGATATTTTAAATCGTAAAGTAACATCCAGTGCTTCAGCACGCTTTCTTGGCGTCATATGCGATTATAAGTTTTCTTTTTATTCACACATAGATTCCATAATTCAAAAATGTAATAATAGAGCCAATATCATTAAATTTCTTTGCGGTGTAAAATAGGGATCTCACCCTAATACCTTGATTTCACTTTATAAGAGTTTTGTGCGTTCGATTATAGATTATAGTTTTTTTAATTACTTTCCTAAAGACAAAAAACATTTAGAAGCGTTAGAAAGACTACAATATGCCTGCCTTCGAATCTGCTTAGGATACCGAATAACAACTCCAACCAATGTTATTCTATCAGAGGCAAAAATACAGTCAGTTATCGAGCGCACAAAATTCCTGTGTAAATGCTATTTGACCAAAGTATTATCTAATGCAAGCTTAAATATTCACAATACTATTATAAATATAGCTCCGAAAATCATTAAATCCTTAAGTACTAAAGCATCTCGATTAGTTATAGACTGTATTGAAGAAATGTTAAAACTAAATATAAAAGCGTTTAAAAAATTCAATATCTATCTGTTCGACTATAAAGATGTCATGACTAGTATCGATATAATTACAGAATTAGGCCACAAATTAAAGTTGTGTAATGATCCAAATTATTTACTAAATGAGTATGTTAACAAATATAACACTCACACTCTGTATACAGATGGTAGTAAAAATCTAAATAATTCGGTTGGGCTAGCTTGTTTTTATTTAAATCAAAATATTCATACAGGTTTAGCATTACATTGCAATGCCTCGATCTTTACAGCAGAAAGTTTGGCAATCCTTAAAGCTCTTCAACTCATTAAAAAAAGCAACTATACCGACTTTACTATTATTTCTGATTCATTACGTGTGTTACAAAGTCTTAAATCAGTTAAAATTAATATTAAAACAAACTTCTACACCCTTAAAATTAAACAACATTATAATGCAATAGTCAAAGAAAGTCAAACAAAGATTATTAGATTTTTATGGACCCCTTCGCAAATTGGTGTGTTTGGCAACGAGAAGGTGGACCTATTAGCCAAATCATTTAATAATAGAAAGGCATCCACTACATTCGCTCTACCCTATACAGATTTATTTCAAAAATTCCAAAAAGATTCATATGTAAACACTAATAATTTCTGTTTAGACAATAGTCACAAAGGAAAAAAATATTTCGATCTGTATTATAAAAATTCATCTAAACCCTGGTTTTACAAAAGTAGTTGGTCCAGAAACTTTATAGTACCAATAAATAGGTGTAGAGCAAACCACTTTAACTTAGCTGCATCATTGGCTAGAGTGAATATAGTGAATTCCGCTCTGTGTCCACACTGTGATTTAGAAGTGGAAGAGGACTCGAACCATGTATTATGGCAATGTCCGTTGTACGATAAACAAAGATTGGACTTAATCAAAACAATTTGTAAAAATAAAAAGTTACTTCTGCAAAACATTGATAATATTCTAGTTTTTCCAAACTCACACACTTGTATTAATATAATTAAATTTCTCGACTCTGTAAATAAACAAGTGTAAAATTGCGTACGTAAATATTTGTATAAACTATATGTATTATCACATATGTACACTCAAAAATTTTGTATTTAAACTATGGAAATAAAGGTTAAATACTGATATAAGACTCCAAACAAGCCTTCAAAAGCATCCATATAAAAAAAAATAAAAAAAATATGAATATGTTACAAAAAATAATAAGTAAATAATAACAAACACGATACGCTGCGTAAATGGTAGGAGAGTACTAGAGTGAGACTAGACGCATTATGATAGAATAAAATAAGTGAAATAGTTAACGTTAAATTGAGCACTGAGTTGTATACGAACGACCGATCGGAACTCGCGCAGATCTCATAATGACGTTACACAGGAAAAGATATTTAAGAGGAAGTGTTTTTATGATACGAGGGTAGTTCAATAAGTCTTTAGAATAAAGTATAAAAACAATTTTTTTTGGGTAAATTTTTTTTTATTTTTCAACATAATCTCCTTGGAGCTCTATACACTTGGTCAATCGCTTTTTAAGTTTTTTTAATCCTTCAGAAAAGTGCGTTTTCGGAAGTTCCTCAAAATAAGCACTTACAGAGGCAATGGCGTCTTCGTTGTCCGTAAATCTCTATCCACCGAGCCATTTTTTCAAGTTTGGAAATAAGAAAAAGTCACTGGGGGCTAAATCTGGTGAATACGGTGGGTGTTCGACCAATTCGAATTTTAGTTCTTCTATTTTAGCCATTGAAATGAAGCATGTGTGAACTCGGGCGTTGTCGTGATGAAAGAGAATTTTTTTCTCGCCAAATGTGGTCGTTTTTTTTTAATTTCTTCTTTCAGCTGCTCTAATAATGATGCATAATACTCACCAGTAATTGTTTTACCCTTTTCCAAGTAGTCAATAAGTATAATTCCACGTGCATCCCAAAAAACTGTAGCCATAACCTTACCAGCTGACTTTACGGTCTTTGCCTTCTTTGGAGCTGGTTCGCCTGTGGAAATCCACTGTTTGGATTGTTCCTTTGTCTCAGGAGTGTAGTGGTGTATCCATGTTTCATCCACAGTCACAAATCGACGAAAAAATTCCTCAGGATTCCGACTTATGCGCGCCAAAAGAGCCTCAGAGGCGACCACTCTATTGCGTTTATTCTCAGCTGAGAGCAAACGCGGCACCCATCTTGCCGATAGCTTTTTCATGCCTAATTTTTCATGTAGAATTGAAACAACTGCACCTATAGATATCCTTGTGGCCTCAGCTAACTCACGCACTTTTAATCTTCTATCCTTCAACACCATATCGTGGATTTTATTGATGATTTCGGGAGTAGTTGCTTCTACGGGCCTTCCTGAACGTGGTTCGTCACTTATTGATGTACGACCACGCTTAAATTCATTTACCCAGTTATAAACCGTTGCTAAGGCAGGGGCAGATGTGCCATGAACTGAGTCCAATTCATTTTTTATCTCATATGGAGTTAAACCCTTTAAATGAAAATGTTTAATTACCGCTCTGAACTCGTTTTTTTCCATTTTTCTTAACAAGCAATTTTTTTTTCAATTGGTTATAAAAACACGTAAACTCAGAAGATGTGGACTGTGACTGCACCATATATCTAGTCGGGAGTGGTGCTGACTGAAAACAGATGATTTGGAGCGATTCGCGCGCCATCTGTTGGTCATTTTAAAGACTTATTGAACTACCCTCGTAGATAGGGACGTGGAACTGGGTGGATGGTAAGTTATATTATCAAGTAATCTGTTCCAGAAATAGGGGGGGGGGGGGAAATTTGAACAGAGTTAAAGTACAAGTTGGTGATAAATCTATGGATAAAAAAGGTAGGAGTAGGACGTTGGGAAGATCTGCGCACACCCTGCTGAGTCGTCAGTACGCAATTATTGACAAGATATCTCGGTCTGCCTGTTTTTAAGAGTGTGAAAATAAGCGCACCCAAGAAATACTCTCTAAGGGTTTTAACTTGAAGCCACCCTAACCGCTGACAATAGCGGGTAACATGATCCATTCAGTGAATACTTTTAAACACAAATCTTGTACATGCGTTCTGTGCTCGTTGCAATCTTAGATAGATAGATAGATAGATATACTGTTTATTCATCAAAAGACGAAATTCTTACAATTGCATGTACATGTAGTTATAATAATTAAAATATCAGTCAATATTATGTATTTGTTATCTTACATTAACGTTCACTTACTGCATTTCTTATTAAATAATATTATTCGCTGTATCAGTTCGTCAGTTTATAAAATTTAAATCTAATGAACTAGTCATAGTTAGATATAACAGAAACACGCTTCGTCAAAATACATAGAATAAAATAAATACAATAGAGATAACATATTAAAAATAAAAAGAATACATACACATACTTTACTAAATTTTTACGTATAACTATCACGTCAAAATTTAAAACACACTCATTCATGACACTTTTACAATCACGCTAGTAAATACTGTTGAAAATGCTGATAATTAGAAAAATAAATGTATATATATGTATATGAATGAATGAGTGAGGGAAGGCCGGGTAGATCAATAAAGACACAATTTTTCGCGGGAAATAAGACAACTTGCCTCGGCGTAAAAACTCCCACGAGGCAGGGAGAAAAGCCGGGGCAAGCGAATGATTTATTTACTAAAGAGGAAATTATACATACCAAAAGAGATTCTAAGATAGGAACAAAAGAAGGGAGAGAGAGAGAGAGAAGGTGATAACGCAAATATCCTAACGCCGCGAGGTACCAGTTACGCGCGCTCGAGAGCTCTCTTACCTTAAAGGCTAGACGGTAGAAACGTGGACAGCGCGACGTAATGTCCTGGCTGCACGTGTATGGGATGCACCTTCTTGGTCGCAGGGCGCCTCGACGTCTCGAGGGAACCGTACCTGGACCACGGGCAGACCCTTTGGCCCTGCCGCGTAGGTGATTGCCGTGTGGAAGTCGGCACGTCGAGGGGGCTCGCACGTGGCCGGACCTTCCCGATCCTCCGTCACACCGAACACACACACACACACACACACACACACACACACACTCACGCGACGCAGACAATTTACGAAGGGAGAAGTCGACCGTCCTGATAAGGACGTACGTGCCGAGCTTCTCGTACAATATTAAAATATCCAAAATCGGGTTTGATGCGCTGCCTTGAATCACGCCAGGAAAATCGACCGGTCTCTGCGGGAGAGAGAACGAACTGACCCCCCACGTGCATAAGGCGCGCGAGAACCTCCGCTCTCGCGGCGCTCGCATCCGCTTGGCCGATAAGCGGCAGTGCGCGCAACTACTCGGCCGATTGTAATACGCGGCGATCGGCGAGCTACGGCGCGCAATTCAAATCCCCCCCAAAGGCCTAAATAACCCGAACAAATACATCCACACCTAACACTAAACATATTTAATAAATAAATAAATTAATAAATAACTAAGTCGAATAAATAAATAAGTTAGATAAATAATTAAATTAAATAAATAAATAAATAAATTTACATAAATAAATAAATAAATTTAAATAAATAAATAAATAAATTTAAATAAATAAATAAATAAATTTAAATAAATAAATAAATTTAAATATTTAAATAAATAAATTTAAATAAATAAATAAATAAATTTAAATAAATAAATAAATTTAAATATTTAAATAAATAAATAAATAAATTTAAATAAATAAATAAATAAATTTAAATACATAAATAAATAAATTTAAATAAATAAATAAATAAATTTAAATACATAAATAAATAAATTTAAATAAATAAATAAATAAATTTAAATACATAAATAAATAAATTTAAATAAATAAATAAATAAATTTAAATAAATAAATAAATAAATTTAAATAAATAAATAAATAAATTTAAATAAATAAATAAATTTAAATAAATAAATTTAAATAAATAAATAAATAAATTTAAATAAATAAAAAAATAAATTTAAATAAATAAATTAATAAATTTAAATAAATAAATTAATAAATTTAAATAAATAAATAAATAAATTTAAATAAATAAATAAATAAATTTAAATAAATAAAAAAATAAATTTAAATAAATAAATAACAAAATTTAAATAAATAAATAAATAAATTTAAATAAATAAATAACAAAATTTAAATAAATAAATAAATAAATTTAAATAAATAAATAAATAAATTTAAATAAATAAATAAATAAATTTAAATAAATAAATTTAAATAAATAAAATAATAAATTTAAATAAATAAAAAAATAAATTTAAATAAATAAATAAATTTAAATAAATAAATAAATAAATTTAAATAAATAAATAAATTAAATAAATAAATAATTCAAATAAATAAATAACCTAAATAAATATCCGAGACAGATTGGGAATACACGGAGATGAACAAAATAATGTATAAACCGATTCTCGAAAAGTTCACCTATATGTATTCCCGTCACCATGTAATTGTTTAAGGTGCCTGCTAAACGCCGTTTTAAATTTACAAAAAGATGGCAGGCACCTCACACTGCTTGGGAGCGAATTCCAGAGGTGCGCACCTTGAACTCTAAATGAGAATAGGCTCTTATCGGTGCGCGACCCCGGAACCGAGAGCTCTTTCGTACCACCCCTACTTGAAGTCCTGGCCTGGTTTTTTTTCAAAGAGGGCAGCAAGATATGGTGGTTGATTGAGTTCCTCAGATAGATCATGATAAAGCAGATAGGCAGAATCAAAATAAGGGAGGATTAGTGATTGGATGAGTGATTTACGTATGTTAAATGAGATGGCGTGTTGATGATGTGGAAGTTGACGAAGGGTACCAAAAACTTGCTAACAAGTGTGAAAGGTTTGAAGATTCCAGTAAAGATCCGAGGCTATCCAAACACCAAGACTCTTTACCTCAGATACAAAGGGAACAGGAGTTCCTTTTACTAGAACAGCTAAAAGTTCGTTAACGTTAATTAAGGATAGATTAAGAGAGCTACCAAGGATCATAGCCTTTGTTTTACTGTGGTTGTGGGTGAGGCCATTAGCAGAGGCCCAATCGGCAATGGTGCTGCAGTCTAAAGAGATTCTATGGATGGCGTCTGCGAGTTCGTGCCTTTTGCAACTTCTATAAACCTGTGTTTCGTTGGCATAGATCATGCATTTGGAAAACCTCAAGATCCGATGAAGATCGTTAATAAAGATAGCAAACAAAAGGGGACCCAGAACAGAGCTCTGGAAAACCCCTGTAAAAGTGGGATCTAATCAGGGATGATACCACTCTCATCAATAAACGCCTGACATCTATCAGCAAGATACGAGATGAACCATTGTATTGTATGGTCAGCGATTTTAAGTGAACGAAGCTTATGAATTAATATTTGATGTAGAATCTTATTGAACGCTCAGTATGGTGTACTGAGCATCGCTCATTAATAGCTATGCCAGATGGGTACGGGGCCAGGCGGGTGCGGAGCCTGGCTCCGTCCCGCCTAGCCAAGATGGACGTGACCATCCGAAGTCACCTTATCCCGTCTCGCATAGTTAGCTACTACTAGATTTCTTTTACTTTCAATATAATCTATAACTTAGGAAAATCTTTACATACATACGAAGTACATACATTATTTTTTTTCTGCTTGCTTCTTATTCTTGGAGAGAGAAGTATAACCTGCACTACTCTGGTTTTGACCCATCTTAATGAAGGTATGGTGTGAAATTGAAACGAATTAACCATTCCTTGTTTATTGAGCCTTTAACTATGATTCTTGTCGCCTCATGCAGCGCTTGTCGAAGTATATTTTCTACTTCAGAGTCGACTATATCTCCTGAACTCCATGGTCTTTAAATAATAAATCCATATGGTTCTTTAAATAATAAATCCAGTGGTTCGGAAACATTTGTAACGGGAACTGTTGCCAGTTCCTTAAGAATAAAATTATTGCCTGGCTGCTTAAAGCCTTGCATGTCTATGATGTACTTCATCTCACTGAAGAATAATCTTTTTAATCTCAAGCAACTTGCTTTATACCCCCCTCCCCCCCCTCCTCCCCCTCCTGCCCCTCCATCACTGTAGCTACAAGTCTATACAAATTTCTTTATATCACCGCTCACAAAATTATATTAAACTACACGATCGTGCAAGATTAAGAAGTAAGTATATGTTCCAGCTGGAAAATTATCCCTTGCTTAGAATTCTAGACGAACATCCACTGGAGCGCTATTTAAAGATTCATTTTCTTTTGAACAATCAATTACAATGAGAGGTAGGTATGTGATGTAATGTAATTTTTTTAACATAGGCTCGGCATTTTTGTCATAGAAAACATTTTTAAAATTCGCGTACATATAGTACAGTATAGCATACTGATTACGAGTTACATCTAGATTTAAATTACCATATGGATAATATTGTGAATTAAGAAAGAATTTATATTACCTATGTTGCAATGATCGAAGTAACTAACAATTATATATCTTCGAGCTTTTCTATTTGTTTGAAATGCTAAACTAAAAAAACGCGGTTTTTCCAACTGATTTGATGTTTTGACTGTCCAAATATGATTTGAAGAGGAAGGAAGTATAGGATACTCGTATAACTCCCAAGTATGATATCTCATAGCTATTGGTCTATCCTTCCCGATATAATTGAACAAATAAATTTTACGTTTGTCAGATACCGATACATATGGCATTAACCACTCAATTCTCGTCAGTTCAATTTTAAAAACTTCGTTAACATAATGTCCAGCTGCCTGTGTTGCTATTTCAATAACCGCATTCAAATCGTTTCTCGATCTTGTGAGTATGAGTTCATGTTTTACATTGACTAAGATTTAAATTTCATGGCGTTTGTTATAACGTAAGCAGCTGTTTTTTCACTAATACCAGCGTCTTTAGACAAAACTCTCTGCCAAGCTTTATTAGCTAAAGCTCATAACTTATCGTGTTCCATACACGCTACGTCAAGAGGATTAATACCTGGATCACCATGAGGAAGTCGCTTTGGTAATTTAGTACTGGGACGCAGTACTGTGGCGACATCGGCTAGCCCGCCAAGACTATCGCAGCCTGAATTACCGACGGACCAGCAACGACGCCGTCCACGGAAGCAAACGCTCGAGCCTCGCGAGCTATACTAGTGCTCGAGTAGGCTTCCGATCCCTGCACCGAAGCAGGACTAGCTCAGTCCGCGTGTGGCACGCAAGCGCTATCGCAGCCACGCTCTCACGCGCGCCACAGCTCTGGCGTGCGCCCCTTTTGTAAATACTGTATATAGAGAAATAAACGCTAGTCAACGCACATCGCATCCACCTCACTTCTTTCTCCTTTACTCCTGCTCGTCTAAATCCTTCCGAGTGATTCTCATCGGAGTCGGGAAGCCGTGGATAACCTTACCCGAACATTGGTGACCCCGAGCCTCGTGAGTAAAGAAAACTTTCTCGAACGAAACTCAGCAACGCGGGTGAAGTGAGTGACTACAAGTCTGATTTCAACGAATACAAAAAGGGAAGCATAGCATACTGGTCGTGCTCCGCCTAAACGCAGACTACGCTATACGCTCCTAGCGAGCGCGGCATGCCCGGCGGCACCTCAACGCTAGTGCCTTCTTCCCGACATCACCGAAAAACCTCGCAGGTAAACGTCAAGGACGCCGGCAACCGCTCGGATCCCTTTTCTCTCGACGACGACCTCTCCGACGGCAACTCCTGCGACCTAGAGGACCTCAACGCGACCATCAAGGAGATTCCCGCCAAGTCGCCCAATACGGCCACGCCGGAGCAAATCTCCACCGAAAAGATTCCCGCCAATTCTCCAAGTGTGGCCACGCTTCCACAAGGGGGCAGCAGCGGCACTTCAACGCCGGAGAAGCAAGTAAGCAACACGAACAAGCCGGAGCACGAGCCCGCGAAAACGCTTGCCGGAACCTCCACTGCTGCCAACCAAACAGGGACATCATTCACCATGCCCAACGACGATCCTGCCGCACAGGAAAGCTCAGACGTCGCAGCAATTGGGATCGTGCGACTAGCCCCGTTCTGGCGTGAGCAGCCGTAACTATGGTTTTACCAAATAGAGTCGGCAATGGAGACACCGCCTCTCAACAGCAGGTCTGCGGCGTGCAGAAATGCTCCGAGATGGCAGAAATCAAGGGCCTGCTGACGCAACTGATCTCCGTGTCAAGGGACGTCCAGCACAAGCTGTCGCGCCTCTCTCAAAGCCGGAGCTACAGCAGAGGCAGGTACAACGAAGGCGCACGACACTCGCGCTCGCCATCCCAACCTCGCAACGGCCAAGGTGGGATGTGCTACTACCACAACCGCTACGGCGCAGAGGCGAAGCGCTGCCGCGCACCCTGCTCTTTCTCAGCGGCGCCCGCATCCAACCGGACGGAAAACATGTAGAGCTGCCGCCTGACCAGGCGACAGACGGCAGCTCAGACGTCACCTGCACCACCACCAAGCCTGCACGACGAGAAAATCGACTGCACGTGACGGACCGCATGTCAGGCACACGCTTTCTTGTCGACAGCGGGTCCGTATTCTCCATTCTGCCCTACTCCGCCGCCAAGAAGAGACGGCAGCGTGACGGCCTAACGCTCTCAGCGGCCAACGGAACGACCATTCATACATATGGTCAACAAGTCGCTACACTTGACCTTGGCCTCCGTCGCTCCTTCTCATGGGCATTTATTCTCGCAGACGTGAAGGCCCCAATCATCGGCGCGGACCTCCTCGCGCATTATGGGCTCCTGCCGGACCTAAAGCGCAAGCAGCTGATCGACTCCTTCACGCACGGTGCCTCCAAAGGTGAACTACGTCACGCAGACGTCTTTGGCATCTCGACGATAGCCCCCAGCCCCTCGGCTGACAGCCAGCAAGAAGAAGTCGCACAGCTCCTCGCCCAGTATCAGAAGCTGGCCCACACCGATTCGACGCCCAATGGAGGGCCCTCAGCCTCAATTCAGCACCACATAGTGACTTCAGGGCCCCCTGTCTATGCACGGCCGCGCCGTCTAATGGGAGAGAGGCTAAAAGCAGCCAAGGACGAATTTAAGCTACTGCTCTACCATGGCATCATTCGCCCTTCCAACAGCCCATACGCCAGCCCTCTTCACATGACGAAGAACAAAAAGGGCAAATGGCGGCCAACAGGAGATTATCGCAACCTCAATGCACAGACCGTGCCCGACCGTTATCCAATTCCTAGAGTTGAAGATCTTTTCCTCGAACTTCACGGAAACACCATCTTCTCCGCTCTAGATCTTAATCGAGCGTACTTCCAGATACCAGTGGCACCAGAAGATATAGCAAAAACGGCGATAACCACGCCTTTTGGCCTATTTGAATTCACAGGCATGCCGCTGGGTCTAAGAAACGCAACTCAAACCTTCCAACGCTACATGAATAGCCTCTTGGGACACCTCGACTTTGTAAAGGTTTACATCGACGACCTGATCATCGCCTCAAGAAACCTGGAGGAACACCTACGACACCTCAAAATCGTTTTCGACATTCTTCTCAAGAATGGTTTACGCATCAACTGGGAAAAATGCCAGTTCGCCAGGCAAGAAGTAAACTTCTTGGGACACCTTCTCAGCTCCAACGGATTCCGACCGCCTCCGAAGAAAGTCGACACCATCGCAAGCTACACGAAGCCAGAAACCATAATGGACCTAAAGCGCTTCTTAGGCATGGTAAACTACTTCCGGACACATCTTCCCCATGCAGCACGTACACAAGTTCCGCTCACAAGCCTCATGAGGAACGCAAAAAAGCGGGACAAGAGGAAGATCTCCTGGACACCAGAGCTCGAGGAGGCATTCGAGAAAACCAAGAAAAGCCTCGTCGAAGCCACAGCATCCAGCTTTCTCGCTCCAAACGCACACCTCGTGCTCACAGCTGATGCCTCGTCCACGGCGATTGGGGCCTCGCTCGAACAGCTGGTAGATGATAGCTACCAACCTCTTGGCTTCTTCTCCAAAAAGCTCTCGCCAGCAGAAATAAAATACAGTCCCTACGACCGTGAACTTCTGGGAGTATTTGCGGCGCTCAAGAATTTTGAGCCAGTGCTCGAAGGCCGCGAATTTATTATCCGCACTGACCACAAGCCGCTCGTAAAGGCGCTGGAGCAACGACCGGAAAAAGCTTCACCACGACAAGCCCACCAGCTGGACTTCATAAGTCAACTCTGCGCTACGTTCGAGCACATTGAGGGTGAGAAAAACGTCGTTGCAGACGCTTTATCACGGATAAACGCAATCACGATGCCAACGACTCTGGACGCCGAGACCATTCGCGTAGCTCAAGCAGCAGACGAAAAGTTGAAGGACGTCAACAACAACACGTCGCTCAACCTAGAGCCGCTAATTATCGACGGGCACCGACTGTTCTGCGACATCTCCTCTGGTGTCGTGCGCCCGTATCTGCCAAAAGAGCTACGCAAAATGGCATTCGAAGTCATACACGGCCTCGCGCACCCAAGCGGCCGTCTCACTTCAAAAGCACTAAAAGAAAAATTCATCTGGCCTGGCCTGAAAAAAGATGCAATACTGTGGGCGCGCCAGTGCATACCATGCCAGCGTGCAAAGATTCATCGTCACACCAGGACGCCACCCAACAGTATCGAGGTTCCAGACGGCAGATTCAACCATATCCATATGGATCTCATCACGCTGCCTCTAGTCGACGGTTACCACTACTGCCTAACCATCATCGATCGCTTCTCGAGATGGCCTCAAGCGATCCCTCTTAAGGACATGCGAGCGGAGACGGTAGCCGCCGCATTCTACAGAGAATGGATCTCGCTCTTCAGCACGCCACTCACAATAACCTCGGATCAAGGGATGCAGTTCGAGTCGGCTCTGTTTACCTCACTCGCCAAGCTCATCGGTGCAAAGAAGCTACGCACCACTCCCTACCACCCGCAGTCGAACGGGATGATTGAGCGCTGGCACCGTACTTTAAAAGCAGCCCTGATGTGCAGCCCGCAGACGCCATGGACGGAGCGTCTCCCAACAGTGCTGCTCGGCCTCAGAACAGCATACAAAGAGGACCTGAAAGCGTCACCAGCGGAACTACTCCTAGGAACGACTCTACGGGTACCCGGCGAATTCTTCGTCACACAGGAAGGCGCTTCAAACCCTCAAACTTTCCTAGAAAAACTCCAATCCCATTTCCGACTCCTACAGCCAACTTCCACCTCCCACCACATCAAAACCAAACCTTTTGTTCACAGGGACCTGGACAGCTGTACCCATGTGTTCAAGCGTGTCGACGCGATCAAGCCGCCTTTGGCACAGCCTTACACAGGCCCTCATCGTGTCCTGCGGCGCCTCGACTCAAAAAGATTTCTTTTGGATTTCAACGGGGTGCCAAGGACAGTCTCGACCGACATGCTGAAGCCGGCCTACATCTCGACCGAAGAGCCGAGCTGCCCGGCACCAGCCCAGCGACAAGCTACTCGCTCAGTCACCTTCCAGCTCCCATAGAACTCGCAACGGGCACCGCAGGTGCAACCACCCTGCCTGTCAAACCAGGCAGCCTCTAGGGGGGGAGTGGCTGTGGCGACATCGGCTAGCCCGCCAAGGCTATCGCAGCCTGAATTACCGACGGACCAGCAACGACGCCGTCCACGGAAGCAAACGCTCGAGCCTCGCGAGCTATACTAGTGTTCGAGTAGACTTTCGCTCCCTGCACCGAAGCAGGACTAGCTCAGTCCGCGTGTGCCACGCAAGCGCTATCGCAGCCATAGCCCACGCACTCACGCGCGCCACAGCTCTGGCGTGCGCCCCTTTTGTAAATACTGTATATAGAGAAATAAACGCTAGTCAACGCACATCGCATCTACCTCACTTCTTTCTCCTTTACTCCCGCTCGTCTAAACCCTTCCGAGTGATTCTCATCGGAGTCGAGGAGCCGTGGATAACTTACCCGAACATATCTTCTTCTTTTACAAACACTTGCCTTCTATGACTTTCCACGTGTTCGTAGCCCGGAACTCTAACATTTGCTTTCATGCGCGTGACCGCAGAGTTTCTGTTTACTTTTAAAGTATCCAGAATTTTCTCGAAATACCGGTTTGGTATCGAAGGCGAGACGTTTGAGAAAATTATACGTTTATACGGTAATATTAAGGGCCGAATATATACTAATTTTTCTTTGATTTCTATAACACTATACTTGCTACTGAAACTTTCAACGAGATCTTTGCTGCTTAAATGTATACACATGCGATTTTGTGCTATTCTAGATGCACACAGTACATTAGTAGGCTGTACCCTACTGAAAATTATCGCATGAGTAATCGCGCGAGTTCTCGCTTGAATAATTGCGCGATTACTCGCGACAGTTTATCGATTTTTAAACGACGCGAATACTCGCGCGATTTACAAATATACAATTTTTTTTATTTACATTGAAAAATGAATTTAATTACATTACATTGAAACAGAGGTACATTAAGAATAAATCATGTTCTGGTTATAATATAAAATGTAACTTTATTAATTTTACATGTAACACTAATTAACATTTTATTGTTATATTCGAATTTTAGGTAGAACAAAACCTTTTTATTGAAATTATGATTAAATTAATAAGGAACTGATTTTTTTTTAAATTTATGATTCATAAATAAAGAAAGTAAAGGAAACGTAAAGATAATATTTTATCACAAATTATTTTAATGATTATACCCTGATAACAGATAAGGACAAGAAACGATTAAAATGATTAAAATGCTAAAATCTATTTTAGTTGACAATAATGCCTCTGTTCAAATAATTTTTAATCATTTTAATCAGTTCTCCAACTGCCTATCAAAGTATTGTGATTTTTTCATTTTTGTAATCCTAAACTTACAAAACATCAATTTTTGACTAGGGTTCTTCGACTAGTGAACCTCGAAACAAAAAGTTTATATTTTAATTGAAATCACTACTAGAAAGTAAGAAATGTGACTGAACATATGTTATATTTTTGATTTTTGCTAGTGATTTCTACTAGGACTAGCGTTTCTTCGACTAGTTGATCTTGAAACAAAATAAAATATATACTTTGATTTAAATAGCTGCTATAAAATAAGAAACCTAACTGAACACAGATGAAATTTTAAAAAAGAAAATCTGTTAAATAAGATTAATCTCTGACGTTATATCTTAAACGTCTTTGAGCGTTGACATTTGGTAGCTGAAATTTCTTTTTCTCCGCAGCACGCAGATCTCTTATTTTATGTCTCATAACATAAGTTGCCCGTAGCAAATAAGATGCTTTCTCGTCACTTGGATACTTGTGGTTATTGAGAAAGTCATTGTAGAGGCCTAGAAAAAACATTATTTTTAATGGTTAATGATATTTAAAATTATGAATAGAGGAGATTAAATAATTGATCGATTATTTTCTCTTAAAAAATAGGCGATGAAATTATTTAACTTAATTTAATTATAATTATTTAACTATTTTAATTATTTAACACACAAGACTTAAGGGGACGCCGGATATCTCTGTCCTTGTCTAATTGAGTTTTCATTCATAATTTTAAGAGAAATCATATTTTTCTTTAAATAATAGTTGTCCCCGCTTCGTTTTATAGTAATCTACATATATGTCCAAGCTGGGTTCATATGATTGTTTTGTTTTCGAGAAAACTTTGACACACTAAAAGGGCCAACTACATGGAGATTAACCTTTACATACTAAGTTTGTCAAAGTTTTCTCGAAAACAAAACAATCATATGAAACCAGCTTGGACATATAATTAGGTTACTGTAAAACAAATTGGGGACAGCTATTATTTTGTCATTAAACAATTAACTTTGTAAATAAATAACGAAATACGTGTGTAGGATAGTAGGAATCTACTGTCGGTATCCGACGTCTCCTTAACAGCTGAAGCACAAAGTTTGATATCTAACTTACAAGATTAATCAAATTAAAGTTAACTACATTATCGACGAACAGTAAAACATAAGAAGATGGAAGATACGAATCAAGAAGACGCGGGAGTTCAAAAACCTTCGGCACAACAAACACAAGACATAATTACAAGGAGTGATTCTAGTTATGAATTCAAAGCAGAATTCATACATGATACTATAGAAAACTTTAATAATAATGTTGTTAATAATAATAGTCTAAATATAATGCATGTCAATATTAGAAGTTTGAATTGCAATGTAAATAAATTAATGATTCTGGTACAAAGCTTATTAATTAAGCCAAATATAATAATATGTACTGAAACGTAGCAGCTAAAGTGCCCTTCTGATTTAAGCTTGGATGGTTTTGACATGCACTATAACTATGGTAAAATCAATCAAAATGATGGTGTTGTGATATACATAAAAAAAGGTCTACAATATGAGGTTTGTATAGAACCTGATAGTGTACTAAACATTGTCAGTATAGTTCTAAAACAAAGTGATAATAGTTTAATAAAAATTAGTGCATTATATAGATCTCATGATGTGCAAAAGCGAATGTTTATTGAGAAATTAAATATATATATATATTAGAGAATAAGAAAGTACAAAATCATTTTATTATTGGAGATTTTAACATCGATATATTAAGTTCAGGAAAAGAGGATATAGAATATCTAAACAATTATCTAGAAAATGAGTATTTACCATATTTTCGTTCAATTACAAGAAGTAATGATATAGGGGGAGGAACCTGTATAGATAATTTTTTTATTAAAGCCAAAAATATAGAAGTACAAGCACATAAGATTATGTACAATATTACAGATTACTACCCTTTATTCGTACAAATTAATAATGAGATAAAAACTAGAGATGTAAATATGAATAAGATGACCAGCTACATTGATTATAAAAAATTAGAAAAGTTATACATACAAACAAATTGGAATAATACTAAATCGGATGACGTTAACGTATATTTCAATAACTTACTAGAAAAAGTTAAGATTAACATCCAAAAATCTACTAATAATAAAAAAAACAATACAAGAAGTAAAGCGAGATCAACTTGGATAACCCAGGGACTGATAAAATCATGTAACGTTAAAGAGAAACTATTTAAAATATGGAGAAAAGATCCAAATAATCTTGTACTAAAGAAAAAGTACACTGATTACGCTAACAAATTACATAATCTAATTGAATATACGAAATTTAAATGTGAGAAAAGTAAGGTAGAAAGTATAAGTTCAGATAGTAGAAAGCTCTGGAAGTATACAAAAGAAAAAATTGGTATACAAAACCGAAAAGAAAAACAAGTAGATAAATTGATAGAAGGCAATAATATAATTAATAATAGCTCGGATATTGCCAACCATTTTAACGAATTTTTCAATTCCGTTGGTACAAACATTACAAAAAATATTATTAAAAAAGACAATAAATCAAAAAAAAATAAGATTAAGAATAATGTCAAATCAATTTTCCTAGCACCAACAGACGTAGAGGAAGTAACCAAAACAATTTCATATCTTAAAAACAAAACAGGGGGTATAGATAATATAAATGCTTACGTAATTAAAAGAATGTGTAATTACATACGAGAGCCGTTAACTAATATAATTAACCTAAGCATAAAAACCGGAATATGTCCAAACCATTTTAAATGTGCTGAAATTATACCGATTTACAAATCTGGTGAAACAACAAAAGCTACTAATTATAGACCAATCTCACTAATATCAAACTTTGCAAAAATTTTTGAAAAAATTTTACATAGTAGATTGCTTAATTTTCTTGATAAATATAAAATTATTTCAAACAGGCAATTTGGATTTAGAAAAGGAATAGGTACGACACAGGCATTAGATAAGGTAACAGAATTTATATATAAAGCTCTAGATCAAAGTAAACCCATTATAGCAACTTTCTTAGATCTTGCAAAAGCATTTGACACAGTTGATCACGCAATATTAATTGAAAAACTAGAGAAATATGGCATAAGGGGCATTGCTCTGCAATTGATAAAAAGCTATCTTTATAATAGAAAACAAATAGTCAAAATCAAGAATACTAGAAGTGACACACTAATTGTAAAATCCGGTGTACCACAAGGCACCATTCTAGGACCACTATTATTTATTATATATATTAATGATATTTTTGATTTAATGCCAGACGGTTTTATCAACTCATATGCTGATGATACCGTCATACTATGTACGGCAGAAAATTGGGAAAAAGCTATAAACTTAATGAACAATCATTTGTATGCAGTGAATGAATGGTTAGCATTCAATCAACTGGCATTAAACGTTGACAAAACAGTTTATATAACGTTCGTAAACTATAATGATAAAATACCAAATAATGTAGAAATAAGAATACAAGATAAATCGTTAAGAAGAGTACAAAGTTGCAAATATCTAGGGGTTACTATTGACATGAATATGAAATGGAAAGAACATATACAAAGTGTTGTACAACGCACTAAATACCTTGTTTATTTATTTGCTAAATTAAATAAAGTAATGGACAAACATTCTCTAGTTATCATATATTATGGTTTGTTTAACAGTCTGGCTAGTTATGGAATTTTAGTATGGGGTTCAGCGTATTATAATGCTATGAAACCACTATACCAACTGCAGAATAGATTAATAAAGATAATAAGAAGTAACTCAAAAAGACAGATGGATTCTATTTTAAAAGTTAAAAAAATTTATGTACTACAAACATTATTAAATAATTACAATTTGCTTAGAGAAAAGTTTATAAAATCAAAAAGCAAAACTAGGAACAAAAACCTAGAACTACCTGAAATCAATCTTGAAATAGGGAAAAAAAGTAATATATATAATGCTACCAAATATTTTAACCAATTACCAAACGAACTCAAAAATATCAAGCATAGTAAGGAAAATATAAAAATCAAAATAAAAAAATGGGTGATATTGAATGTACAATTAAGAGATTTAGTTTAATAACGTTAATAGTTTATAAGTATTTAGTTGTAAGTTATTTTTATACAGTAATTTAATTAATATTAAATAATATTAATTTTAATTACACATAATTGTTAAGTTTTTGTAACTAGGGTCGTGTACAGGTAGTTAAACTACCTCCTGCGATCCTTGATGCTTGCCCTAATGTAAAGCATCAAGGTACATTGTACCTGATTAATAATAATAATAATAATAATAATAACTTAATTTGATTATAATTATTTAACTTAATTTAATTATAATTTCATCGCCTATTTTTAAAGATAAATTAATTGATCAATTATTTAACCTGCAAAGAATATGAATTACTGCATACTTATTAGCAATCGTAATATATCTTTTTCAATCAACTTCACTGGTGATCTGTTAGGAATATTCTCCACCCCTCGAGTCAACTCCAACGCTCTGTTACATAAATTACTTTCTCCCCAAATAAGCACAGCCAATTCTATCAGGAATACTTGTGGCTTATGCCTTTGCAAAAGTTCCCACTGCAGTAAATTAACAGATATACCCTCTCCAAGGTACAGCTATAAAATATATAATAAATTTAATTAATAAGTTGAATAAATAATTGTTATTATATAATATTAAAATTTACCTCATTTCCAAATGCTATATTATAACGCTTCCGCATTTCTCGATTACCAGGTTCTCCTCTCTTAGTGTAGTATTCAACGCAATTTTTGACATATTCTGTCATTTTGTAATACTTGATACGTCTTGGCCCTACGAAAACATACAAATTACATGAGTAATGAATTGAATATATCAATTATAATAAATTTAAAATATGTAAAATTACATTTACATACTTGGTTCATTCTGAGGTGGCGGCTGGTGTCCATTTTGAGGCTGCTCTCTATTTACTGGATCTTGAACTTCTATATCTTCATTTTGAATCGGTAGCTGCTCTTCATCTACTGCGCCTGGGGGTTCTCCATCAATCTCATTTCGTATTGGTGGCTGTGGTGGCTATGGTACATCACCTGGTGCTTCGCGGGAATCTCTAACCTTATTTTGCATTGGTAGCTGCCGTTCACCTGGTGCATCTGGGGGTTGTATCACCTGACTTTGTGAAGGAGATGGCGTAAATAAAGGTCGACCAGGTGGTGGTGTGTGTGCAGGTGACATATTTTCAAATAAAATTGGAGATGGTGTATTCCTTCGTGGTGTACTTTTTTGAGATTCAGGTGAAAAGCTTTGAATCGGTGATAACTAACCATCTGGCTTATTTGAAGATTCTTGAGCAGGTTGCTTGTGTTTAGAAAACAAGTCGAGACGAAGTGAATGATGCGATTTCTGTTTTTGATTCAGATGATGATGGTGATATAGTCGTTTTTTTTGATCGTGGTACTCTGACATGAGAACCAGATGCCTGTGGTGACTCTGAATTCACATCGCCTGGTTTTGACATTTTTCTCTTTTGAATTGCAAGTAGCGATGGTGATTCTGGGGAGGATGGCTGATCGGTTGTCATATTATTATTTTCGGATGCCAATTTTTCTAAGACTACTACTGCACTTTTCATTACTGAGGAAGTACCAGAATTTGCTGTCACATCATTTTCTTCAAGATCACGAAATGGTGGTACTTCGAAATAGTTATCTACTCTCTTCAAAACGTTTTTGGCTCTTTTATTTATTTATTTATTTATTTAACCAGAGTAATACATCGTAATACATGTTGTAGTTAATCTCCAGATATATTAATTATATCTGGAGTAACCCACATCCTATAGAGGTAGTCAGAGCTACCTGTACATAGGTCCGGTGTGTAGAATAACTTAATAATTAACTTACAATCTAAGTAAAACTAAAAACTAACTTAAAACCTAAGTGTCCAAGTACATATTTGTCTTGGATAAAGTAACAGTGACTTGTTGATGTTTATAATATATTCGTACTTATCCATTTTTTTAATTTTTTCTTATTATAAATCTTTGATATGTCTAGTATTTTAAGATTTATATTAATTGTTGGTAAGCAGTTATAAACTTGTATTGCTCTAATGTGATTACTCTTATCACTTACAGCTTTTGAACATTTTGGTGGTATAATAAGTTTATTTCTGGTTTTGCTTTTAGACGTTAAGTATAAATTCTTGAGTTCATTATAATGATACGATACACATTCATAAGCAAAAATTTGTTTTAAATTTAATGGGTTGTCCTGATTGAAACTATTTTGATTAACAATTTTTAGGATTCTATTCTGAGTCTTTTGAAGTAACTCCAGATTGTTTCTGTATGCACCACCCCAAGCTATATTTCCATAAGTGATTATACTATGAAAAAATGCATCATAAGTGTATCAGATTGCATGTATTTTGACATTTTGTAAAGTATAAATAATATATATTTTGTTTTCTTTATTATATATTCAATATGTCTGTCCCATTTTAGATTGTAATCAAATACAATACCTAGATATTTACAATATTCTACCCTACAAATTTTAGTACCCTGTATTTTTATGTTCATGTCTTTAGGAACACTATCACAGTAATTGCCAAATGTTATGTAGGTTGTTTTATTTATATTTAAAGATAGTTTGTTCAGAGCTAACCAATTAGCTATATCATCCAAGTACTTATTCATTTTATTTTCAACTTTTTCCCAGGTATCATCAGATGCTATAATTGCTGTATCATCAGCATATGAGATAGTGCTGTCAGTTCTATTTATTAATAAATCATTAACGTAAATTATGAATAGAAGTGGTCCTAGTATAGTACCCTGGGGAACACCTGTGTCTATTGTTTCATATTGACTTTCTGTTATTCCAATTCTAACTTTTTGTCTCCTATTGCTTAGATAATTCATTATTAGTTTATGTGCTTTACCTCTTATACCATAATTATATAATTTATCTAATAAGATAGAATGGTTTACAGTATCAAACGCCTTAGCTAAGTCTAGGAATGTGATTGCTATTGGTTTGCTTTTGTCTAAATTGCTATATATTTCTTTCGTTATATAACTAAGAGCATCTTTAGTACCTTTATTTTTTACAAATCCATATTGATTGTGAGTTAATAGTTTAAATTTATCAAAAAATTCTTGTAATCTTACAAAAACAATTTTTTCTAGAACTTTTGCTATATTTGAGATTAAGGATATGGGCCTATAATTTGATATTTCCATTTTGTTTCCAGCTTTAAAGATAGGTACTACCTCAGCTGTTTTCAATGATTCAGGCCATATTGATTTTTCTAGACATATATTAAATATATGAGTTAATGCATTTACGATTAGATTTGATAGTATTTTCAAAGCTTTTGTTGGGATTTTATCAACACCGCCATTTTTTATTTTCATATTTTCAATTATTTGTAAAATTTCAAAATTATTAGTTGGTTTTATAAAAATAGAGTTGCAATTCATGGGTGGTAGTTTTAATATCTTACCCTGCGGAATATTAATTTTATTACTTAAATTCATTCCTATTTTGCAAAAATATGAGTTCATTTGATTGGCAATTTTTGTAGGGTCATCTATTATTTCATCGTTATTCATTATTATTTTATTAATTGTATTATTATTTTGCGATTTAGTACCCAGTTTACTTTTTATATGTTTCCATAGTTGTTTGGAATTATTGCTACTTTTTATTATTAAATTTCTTTCATGCTTAGTTTTAGCTTCTTTAATAATTTTATCAAGACTCTTTGTGTAATTCCTATATTCTAATTTTATTCTTTCGTTATTAGGTTCATTACGCATTTTGACATATAATTGTCCTTTTCTTTCACATGAGATCATAATAGCTTTAGTGATCCAATCCTTTCTTGGATTATTCTTATTATTTTTTCCATTTTTGAACACATATTTAGATTTTTCTAAACAGTCTTGTATTTCAGTTATTAAAGTTGTTGTAGCTTCTTCAGGATCATGCATTGATTCAATTATATTCCAATTTTTCATAGCAGCTACTCTGCGTAGTTTAATGTAATCATACTTACAGCAAATATTTTCTTTATTTAATGTTTGTGAATTGTTTATTTTTATAAATAATGGATAATGATCTGTAAATGGTATTAAAAGTTTGAAGGATTTGGTGTCTAGAGATTTGGTTTTTATATATATGTTATCAATGCATGTGCCTTCTCCACTATTATCATTTGGTCTAGTTGTATATATAAACCCAGGGTAAAAACCTTTTTCAAGCATATTATTTAAAAGTTCCTGACTGTTATGATCTTCTTTCATAATGTCAATGTTAAAATCACCAATAATTAAATGATTTTTTATATTTTTTTTGCCGTTCATATATGATTTTAAGTTGGAAATGAGTTCAGTACATGATAGATTATGACATCTATATAATGTTGATATTTCAAGAGAAATACCTCTATTTAGTGTTATTCTTGTATTTAATATTTTCAATTTACCAATTTCAATTGTTTCGGTTATTTATGTTACGCAATCTTTTATATATACAACTACTCCATCATTTTGATTTATTTTGCTATTATTATAATATAAATTATAACCTTGTATAGCAAAATATTGACAGTTATGTAAGCACCATGTTTCTGAGCATACAATTATATAAGGTTTGATCCTCAAGCTCTTAATAAAAATTTCTAATTTTGTATAGTTAGCATTTAGACTTCTAATATTAACATACAGTATAAGGCTGTCTTTTATATTCAAATTTTTATTAAGAGTTTTTAGATCAAGATATGATATTTTCTCTTGAATTACTTCTTTTTGGAATTCTTCTATGAGATTTAGATGTTGCTCCATTATTTACTTTTATTTCTGCTTGTGCTTGGGCTTGTTAATGATAGTATACTAGTGCTGAGTGGTGCATTCTTGCTGAGCGTTGCATTTTTGCTGAGTATTGCACTCTTCATTCTTGGTTTAGTTGAGTTCATTGTCGTAGTGTTTTTTTTGTAATTTTCTACATTACCCATGTATCTTGGTATAGTAGGATTCATAGGATAATCTGTCATACTTATGTATCTATTAAGTTTTTTCTTAAATATTGTACATTTTTCCGTATCATTAACTACATGGTTAACCTCTAAATTTGTTTTATATTTAGTATTGCTATAAAAACAATTGATACATACTTTATTGGACAGGTTATCACATTGTGAATATATGTGTGTTCCAGCACAATTTATGCAACAAAGCTCATTTTCACAGTTACGAGGATTATGCCCAAATCTTCCACACTTATTGCAGGGCTTGATATTTATTAAATCCCAGACTCTGCAACTTTGATAACCAATAAAAATTTTATTTTGGTTGTCTCTTATACGTTTGTATAAATCTCTTGGTACTTCTATTATTAGGCTTAACTTGTTAGTAGTCGTAATTTCATTTATGTGTAATATCTTACATTTGTCTTGATATTCACTAAAATTTCTTCGATTTATATCATTTTCGAGTTCATCTTGGTTCATTTGTGTGGGATCCACTCCAACTATTTTCATCTTCGGCGAATCAATTTTTTCATACACAACATTATAATTATTAGATAACTTTTTTGTTAAAACATCAAAAGTAGTTTTAGCACTTCTTTCGTCCAAGCTTTTAATCAATAATTCATTATCATTAATTGATTTCACATATTTAGTTTGAATATTTTTATCATCTATTAAATAATTGCACACTTTTTTTGAAAAATCTTTAGGATTTTTGTCTTTTTTTTTATTTTCTACAATTATTGCTGGAACTCTTTTCTTTTTATTTACTGATTTATTAATTAATACCTCAGCATATGTTTTTTGGTTTAGTTGCACTTTTTCAAATTCATCTTCATTCTTCTCTTTTTTCAATAATCTTTTTAACAAAGTATTCTTGTCCATTAATTCACTATTTAATTGTTTAAGTAATTGATTTTCGATATTAAGATTTTCTAGTTCAGAATTTTCTGACAGTAACGTGGCATCTAGTTTTTCATTCGTTCCAGATTTTTGTGTATTTTCAGATATAACATTTAATTCATTTAAGATTTTGTGCTTTATTTTCTCTTCTTTTGCACTTTTTATCTGAGCAATTAAAATTCTAGCATTTTCATCTAATTTTATTTTATTCTCTTTTAAGGTTAGAACAAGCTCCACGTGTGCAGGACAAACCACAAGTGCTTTCCCTACGTATATTTTGTCTTTATATTTGTCAAAGTCACTTTTATGATAAATATTATCACACACTACACAAATCACTGTTGTAACTTTATTTTTTGGATGGCATGTATATGCTGGTTCTGAGTTTATATCAGGAGGTTCGGGAGGTAGTCCACCTCCTCCCGACGCCATGATGACACTTCCTGGCTGGCTCTTTCAATATTAACTTTTTTGCTTTGTGATGTGTTTTGCTATAAACAAACAATAATTAAAAAATATAAAAGTCATCTAAACATGCTGTTATGTAATAATAATATTTACTAATACATAAATGAATAAAGAAATTTTGAGGTTAAATGTGACATTTTTGTTTTTAATCAATTCTTTCTAATACCATGTGGTGCCATGGAATCGTGTGGACAGTGCCTAAATATTTAAAACAGTATATGGAATGTCACTATGGTACGGCGGTGGACACAAAAGGAGATTAAATCCAGTGAAATCATGGTTTAAAAGTGGTTTGTCCCCTTAAATGAGTAAACGTTAAAATGCTTATAGCTTTTTTCATGTGCCCATCAGGCCTTACGAAATTTATTTTTGAGTGATTTTTGGACCACTGGAAATCAATATATTAAATTTCATTGATATCTCAAAGGTATTTAATAAACGAAGGTACTACCATAATGAGATGTCATATAAAATGCATTAGATTTGTAACCATTGTAATTCCTATCGTAATTCCCATTGCATAACCACACACATATAAGTTTTACAAATATAATATTTAATAATAATGGCAACCTTCAAACACAGAATTTCGAGGCGATAAGCATGTGTGTATTTATTATTTAGAAGCAAGAATGCACAAATTTTTGAGGTTCGGTAAGGTAAAAAATATGAATCAATCAGCGTGGCTCCGACCACCCTTTAATTAAAACAAATTCAAACTTTATTCAAATCTACTATTTTAATTACTAGAAATTTCATATGTCTTTGTGGTGTCATAAAATATTCAATTTGTTTTAGTTTAATGCTTGTAATTTTATCATCATTCCAATTGAGTATTTTTAACTAAAATATCATTAACAAGGAATAAAAAAAAACACGTGTAATACAAATTCTATATCAAAATTAAAAATTTACCGAGCACTGAGAAGGGTCTTCAAAACTGGATTGTGAGTTCATACATTTTGGACTAACGAATCTTTTTCTTCCGTCACCGTCAGCTTTTCTTTTCAAATCAATTTCATCCTGTGTACCGGTAAAAAAATAAATAAATTTTAATAAACATAAAAGTAAACATAGACAGAATACACAACTTATTATATTATTATATACATAAAAGTCATAGCTTACCTTCCAAATACAAAATAACTAATCTTGATAATATCGGATTTCCATTTTTGTGATTTTCAGGATTTGCTTGAGCGAAATACCACTTTGTACTAACAAAATCCGTTTCATCTTTTGGACGGAAGGGAACAATTTGGGGTACTCCATTGGGCAGCATTACTTTTGATGCAATATCAGAAACTTTCAAATAAGTTTCTACTTTGCTTTTATGGAATCTTACCCAAGCGAATTCCATAGCTACAGATTAGTATAAATATTTACTGCAGAGGATTATATTTTTTCAAATAGAACGTACACCATGTATATATATATATATATATATATATATATATATATATAATACATTGCTTTATGATATTATAAATTAATATAATAAATTTAATTCAAGTTTATTATAAATTGAACGTTTTAGATTAACGTTTTTAACGTTTCAGATGTTTATGATATTATACATTTATACATTATATATGATATAATAATCACATTGTCACATTGTTTGCCACCTTAAAAAAAACTTAGGGTCGTTTATTATAAGGTGTGTTCAATATTCCGTGAGCGTTGCAGTCGCTTGGTTTGGAGTATATGTTAAACGGTTTACATTCCGTTTTCGTTTCTAAGGGTGACTCTCCAATAGGTGTCATCGTGCAGTTGGCCGTGTCGCTGTGTCGTGCACATGTGTCGCTGTGTGCATACCGTTGTGTGCACGGAATAGAAGAGAGGGGGATGCTGCCAACTGCAAAATTCACTTTTCGTTGCTCCGAAACGAAGAGTAACATAACCATAATATGTCTGGCTCATACGTCAACCGCATATAAGTTGGCAGCGTCCCCTCTCTTCTTTCCCGTGCACAAAACGACATGCACACAGCGACACATGTGCACGACACAGCGACACGGCCAACTGCACGATGACACCTATTGGAGAGTCACCCTAAAATTGTTCACCTCTCAGTCCAAATGCCACGTTTACAAATTTAAAAAATCGGAATTTTCGATGTCTTATACGTATAAGAAACAGGCACTTGAATACGTCTGAACATATCTGCAATAAAATGTATATATATATATATATATATATATATATATACATACACACGTATAACAGTTGTATACATATTTCCATGGATAACCTATGAAAGTGTACAAATAAAAAAACTTATTACAAATAAAAACTTATTAGAATAATATTGTATAATAAGTTGTATAAAAGTTGTATTGTAAATGTAGTACAATAGTAATAAAGTATACTGATAAAAAATTTATTAAGAATGCCCGCAACTAAAAGAAAACAGTATTTGTTTGATAAAGACGTTCCACTTAGTAAATATGCTTTAAGTGAACTTAAAAAAATTTTGAAAAGAGAGAAGGTATGTTAGATAGTTTTATAATTATTAATCTAAACGTATCAATAAATTTTTTAATATCATTAATTTTGTAATTGATTTTGTAGTTACAAAGCAATGAATTGCTGTCTAGCAGCAGTAGAATTATAAGTGACCAAAGTAATCCTCATGTTTTATTGGATGAAACTGACAATGATTTAATATCATTAACATTAGATGAGTCTGTATCGGCTAATCCTATCGCATCGGAGCAATAATTACTGATCAATGTAAGTTCTGAATAATTGAAATTTCTATTTTTGAATTTGTTTTTATTTTTAAGTAAACATGTTAATAGTCTCATTTAATTAATTTTTATTTACAGAATAATACTATTTTTGCCTGGAGTGAATTATTAAGCGTTGATGATGAACTACAACTACCTTCATGTACAAAGTCAACATCAAATAGTATACGAGAACTTATAAATAATGAGGAATTCTTCAATGTGTTGTCGTTAAACGTGCAAAAAAGCCAAGCTGAATTATTACTGATGTTATTGAAATTTTCAATAGCAAACACCTTGTCAATGACAGGTATTTCCAATTTGTTTAAACTAATTGACCTAGTATGTGGCAGAACTAGTACCTGAAACGCGATATAAAATTGATAAATTGTTTGATGATGACATTATTACACTACATGGGGTATGTCCTGCATGTACACATTATATTGGAACATTTCAAGATTTTAATTATGTAGTTAATTGTGCAAACTGTGACAAACCTGTAAATATGTCAAATCTATCAAGTCAGTGTTATTTTGCTATATTTGATCCGTCAAATGCAATACAGGATTATATAGAAACTAATGAAAATTATTATGATTATGTAGTAAAAGAAAGAGAGCATGAAAAAAAATCATATAAAATATATATACGATGGTGTGCTGTATAGAAAATTTGTTCAAAGTTTGAAATATTCTGATCGTCACTCATATGCTACAGTAATATTTAACACAGATGGAGCACAAGTTTTCGAATCGTCTACTTACTCTATATGGCCTATATATTTGATTCTTAATGAGATTCCTATACAGAGCAGAATGAAAAGTGCGATCACTGCTGGACTATGGTTTGGCAAAGATAAACCAATAATGAGTGTTTTCTTGGATGCATTCGTAAATATGATAAATGATTTATCAACAGTGGGTATACCCTGTATGATAAAAAATGAACAACATAACTTGAAAGTTTTTGCATTGGTTGCTACTGTGGATACTGTAGCTAGAGCACCAATGAATGGATCAAGTCAATTTAATGCAAGATATGGTTGTGATTGGTGTACACATGAAGGGCAATATTTTCAAAGAAGCATGCGATATCCTTTTCGGATCCATTACCAAAAAATAGAGATCGTGATACTACAATCAAACATGCAGCAGAGGCAGTTGAAATAGGTAAACGTGTTTTTGGAATCGTAACTGCTTCTCCTCTTTTAAATTTAAAGAAGTTTGATATTATAGAAGGTTTTACGCCTGACTACATGCACTGCTATGTAGCAGGTGTTGCAAAACAATTTACTACATATATATTGAGACATTTAAGAAAAGCCGATATCCAGTATATTAATCAGTTGCTTGAAGCAATTCGTGCTCCTCACCAAATAGGTCGATTAACAAGATCTCTAAAAATAGAAAATACTGGAAAGCTTGAGAATACGAAAACTGGCTTTTGTATTATAGTATTCCTGTTTTAAGTGCAGTTTTTGATAACGCAAGGATTTTAAAACACTGGGCTCTTTTAGTAGATGCTTTACACATATGCTTAGGAACAAATATTACGTATACTGAATTGAATCGAGCAAATGAAATGCTACACGAATTTGTATCGAAAGCCGAAGATCTGTACTCTTTAACTTTATTAACATATAATGTACACTAGTTACTTCATTAGCCTACGAGTGTGTACAATTGGGGGCCATTGTATTCACATTCGACATATCCTTTTGCATCAGCAAATTGTAAATTGCTGCAGGCCATTCATTGTGCTAAGGGCGTTATCTTACAAATAGCAAGATATGACAAAATTCAGAGAGTAATACAAATGTTGTCTAACAGTATTTATCCTACTTGCCATGAAAGTGTTGTACAATATTGTGAAAACGTTAAAACTCCATTGGCAAAGAATATATATAAAATATCTAGCATTAATTATTTAGGTAAAGGAAAAAGTGCCAATAACGACACACTTGAGAAATTTGGTATATCAAAAGACGCACGAGTTTTTCACAAAATTATTTATAAAGGATGTTTGTTTATGAATTCTATTGGGTTATACTCTTTACAATTAGAAAGAACACAATTAAAAGAAACAATTTATTGGTGTGAAATAAAGGTGTATACAAGCACTCGTACGTTCGCGCTCGTGACGTAGAGAAGAATGAGCTTCGCATGAAGATGTTGGCGCTCGCATGTAGGCTACACTATACTTTATGTCCCTAAACGGATACGCGCATGCGCACAGTAAACGCCACAAGTATTCATTTCAACACTCCCACTACTTGGGCGTTTTCGTAACTTTACTAGTAACATTCATTTTTGTACGAAACAAATTAAATTTTTCATAACGCAGCGGTTTTGTTAGAATATCAGCGTATTGATCGTCGGTTTTCACATATTTCGTCGAAATTTCTCCACTTTGTAATTTCTCACATATAAAATAATGACGAATGTCTATATGCTTCGACCTTCGATGAAATACATGATTTTTACTCAACTTTATCGCACTCTGGTTGTCCACGTACAATGTAGTAGGGTTAACACAGCGATGACCGATGTCGGATAACAGTTTTCGCAGCCAGATTGCCTCTTTTGTGGCTTCGCTCGCTGCGATTAATTCAGCTTCCGTAGTACTGAGACTGACAGTAGCTTGTCTCCTCGAACACCAAGTTACGCTACCACCGCTTAACATAAATAAATACCCCGTAGTTGATCTACGAGTGTCGATGTCCCCAGCGTAATCAGCATCGGAATATCCCACAAGCTCGTTGTCGTCGCGCGTGAACACAAGCCCAAAATCTTGCGTTTCTTTAATATAACGGAAAATGCGCTTGACAGCACGCCAGTGTTTTTCATTGTGCTTATCCAAATACCTACTTACGACACCGACCGCGTAAGCTAAGTCTGGTCTAGAAATCATGCTCAAGAAAAGTAGTGAGCCTACCGCCTCGCGGTAAGGAAAATCTGATTTGATTTCGATAGCGGTTTCTAAGTGGGTGTTTGGATCAGCAGGAGTTTTTATAGGATTAGCATCCTCCATTTTAAAACGGCGTAGAATATTTTCGATATAATTCTGTTGGTTAATAAAAATCGAATTTTCGTTTCTTGATATTTGCATGCCTAAGTATAGATTTAAATCGTTTACAGTAATGTCGAATTCGCCTTTAAATACTTCAACAAATGCTTCTAAGGTATTTCGATCGCGCGCTAATATAAGGCCGTCGTCGACATATAGAGCTAAATAGATCTTATTCTTTTGAGAGGATCTTACATAGATACATTTATCGGCATTACTTTGTACAAAGTCTAGACGTTTTAAAAAAAGATCAAATCTATCATTCCAGCAACGACCGGATTGTTTCAAGCCGTAAATCGATTTATTTAGCTTCAGTACAAGTTTTTTATTTTTTATTTTTAATCCGTCCGGGATACGCATATAAATGGTTTCCGTCAAATCATTATTTAAGTAAGCGGTACTGACGTCGAATTGAGCTGCTTGTAGTTTTTCTTTAACCATTATTGCGAAAAGGACGCGTATAGAGTCAAAACGCGCGACAGGAGAAAAAACTTCGTTATAATCGACTCCGAATTGCTGCGAACAGCCATGTGCGCAGAGACGCGCTTTGTACCGTGGCGTGCCTTTTTTATCCGAGTTTTTCTCTTTAAAAACCCACTTAAATCCAATTGCTTTTCGGCTATCGGGTAATTCGCAAACACTCCAGGTTTTGTTTTTCGCGTGAGCAGCTAATTCGTCGTCAATCGCTTGTTTCCATAGATTACCATCGTCGCGACTAATGGCGTCGTTATAATCTTTCGGCGGATCGCGAATGGCAGTACATACTCGGTACTTTGAAGGAAGTTTTAGAGTGTTCCTGGGTCGCAAACCGTACCTAGCGGGCTCTTCCCGATTAATTGTCAAATCGCCTAATAAATCGTTAGCTTCTATCTCTAAGGGGTCATTGTCTGCAATAGGCGGGACCTGATCCCCCGGAACAATGTCCGCACAACCTGGATCGATGAGTCTAAAGTCTCGCGCTTCCGCATTCTCTTCATCACGATCGCTTTCGTCAGCATCGTTAAAGATTTTTGCGCGCTCACAGCTTGTGCTCGGAGAAAACTTTTCGTCGAAAACGACACTTTTGGAAATCGTGATCCGGCCTGTTTGCAAATTAAGTAGATGATAATTCTCCGATTCGTTCTCGTAACCGACAAATATTAGTTCTGTTGACTTCGCGTCCCATTTTTTACGCAGAATGTCCGGTACAAACGCGTAAGCGTTGCAACCAAAAATGCGAAAATGCGATAGATTGGGCCTCTTTTTAGTCCACAATTCGAACGGTGTCGCAGTGCTTGATTTGGCACCTAACGTACTATTGAGCGTGTATACGGCCGTATTTACCGCTTCGGCCCAAAGTCGTGTCGGCAAATCACGCGATAATAACATCGTTCGCGCACTTTCAACAATGGTGCGCATTTCGCGTTCGGCGCGCCCGTTCTGTTCCGGCGTGTATGGCGCGGATGTCAACAAACGTATGCCTTCGGATTCTAATAAATCGGTCACCTGTTTATTTTTATATTCCAAGCCATTATCGGTACGTAAAACTTTTATATTTCTATTGAACTGGTTATTCGTGGCTTTGACATATCTTTTAATTACATCGAACGCGTCACTTTTGTGTTGAAGAAAATAGACAGTGCGAAAACCAGTTGCCTCATCCTTAAAAAGTATAAAAAAACGCGCTCCACCTATAGAAGGCGTTTGCATAGGGCCACACACGTCCGAATATATAATTTCACCGGGTTCGACATCGTTCTTTATCTGTTTCGTGTGAAAAGATGCTTTACAATGTTTACCTATTGGACAGTTTTTACAAAAGAAATCTTTCTGGTCTGTTAAAACGATGCCCGACGCAACGTCATTCTTTATCATTCTTTCAATAGAATTGCGATGAACGTGTCCAAGACGCTCGTGCCAGACCTTCAAAGGGGCTGCAGATGTAAGATTTGCTTCGACTTTAAATTTAGCTACTATATACATTTTAATTAAATTATCTTCTAGTTTTATCCCTTGTGCTAGCAGATCATTGTTTTTAGATAAAATGCACGCTTTATTTTCAACGAGGACAATACACACTGAATTTGCGGTCAAAACACCTGTCGAAAATAAATTCCTTTCTAGCAACGGAACGTATAAAACATTTTCGATGACGCCCTCGACCCATTCGTTATTTACAAGGCGCATGATCGGAATTCTACCGTGACCTTCGACTTTAAGTTTACGACCGTCACCGAGGTAAACATAGTTGGCGTATTTAGACGTTGCGAATTCTAAAAACCATTCTTGGTGGCAACACATGTGTCGTGATGCGCCACTGTCTAAAAGCCAACAGTCTTCCTCTTTTGCTCGATTTGCGTCGGTTGGTTTAAGAGAAGCTACAAAAGCGGTTAGATTCGCGGAACCGTCACTGTTTGGTCGATCATTATTATCGGTATTGCTGTTCGAATTCTTATTTTTGTTTTGCTTTTTATCTTCCCCAGGACGATTTCCATTACCTTTCCTTGATATGTTCATTGTGACGAAGGCTTTGTCGATTTCGTCCGCCTGGGTCATCCGAGCTTCTTCTCGGAGAAGTCGTTCTCGTAGATTGTCCAGGGTCTGACTCGCTGTTGGAACGCTGTCCCATGCCGAAACAAAGGCGTTGAATTTTGAAGGTAGTGTGCTTATGATCTTTGCCATGATCATTATATCTGACACTGTTTCGCCAACGTCCTTCAGTTGACTCGCCATGTTTTCCAATTTGGCTATGTGTTGAGCGACTGAGTCTCCGGGAGACATCCGATGTTCGTGGAATTTCGTGGTGAGGCCAAGCTTGTTCAATGCGCTTTTCTGCTCATGTATTTCGGAGAGCTTCTTCCACATTCCATTTGCACTAACACAAGTAACAAGGTACTCTAACTGAGAGTACTCCATGGTAGAAGAAAGAAAAAACATTGCTTTGGCGTCTTTCTTTATCCATGTTGCTATTGCTTTTGTGTTGTTGTCGGTCGCAGGATCTGTTGGCGCGGGCTTGGCTTCTGTTCCTTCAGTGATATTTAGCAATTTATGAGCAACAAGGGCAGCACGTATCTGGAACTTCCAGAGTTGAAAATTCTGCCCGTTGAATTTGTTAATACTCTTCAGATCTGATGTTTCTGACATTTTTGCACAAGTCACAGAATCAGTTCTTTGTCTTGAAAAAAATATGTATACACACCAAAATAAAAGATTTCACACAAAAATAGAATTGTTTGCACGTGTATCGAGATTGCAAAAGATAACAGACCAGCGGCCTGGGCCCATAACCTATTGGGTTATACTCTTTACAATTAGAAAGAACACAATTAAAAGAAACAATTTATTGGTGTGAAATAAAGGTGTATACAAGCACTCGTACGTTCGCGCTCGTGACGTAGAGAAGAATGAGCTTCGCATGAAGATGTTGGCGCTCGCATGTAGGCTACACTATACTTTATGTCCCTAAACGGATACGCGCATGCGCACAGTAAACGCCACAAGTATTCATTTTCAACAAATTCAAAAAAAAATAAATGCTCGATCATGCAATTACTTTGCACAACTTGACACTGGGGAATACGTAGAAATAAAATATTTCCTAGTCAACGATAAAAGTAATCAAGAATTGACTATTTGCCAGCTAATTAAGACAAAACCTAATAAGTATTCATCATTTGTACGAAAAGTGTTAGAATTTTCAAACGAATTATGTATTGATACAACCAAAATATCAGCAACCTGTGTATTTATTGAAATAGAAACTAAAATGTACGTAATTGCAGTGCCGAATCAACTATTTTATTAATAACGATCATTATGTGTTACTTTATGAAAATATCTGTATATATATATATATATATATATATATATATATATATATATATATATATATATATATATATATGTATATTATAATATTGTAAATATAATTTTATACCCAGCATTATATAAAGATAAATAAAATAAAATAAAATATATGTATATATGCATAGCAATAAATCATTTGAATTGTAATATTGTTTTCTATCCAGAACACAAATATAAAAATATAAATATAAACAAAATTAAAAATTCGTATATCGCGCGAGTAATCGCGCGAGTATTCACGTCGTTTAAAAATCGATAAACTGTCGCGAGCAATCGCGCGAGAACTCGCGCGATTATTCAAGCGAGAACTCGCGCGATTACTCACGCGATTATTTTCAGTAGGGTACGATATTATCGATGGCAACTAAATAATCGTCTCTTGTCAATTCATCTACACATTGCATAACAATTGCTTGATCACGGGAGAGACACTCTTCATCATTGACTTTTTCTGCGAAGCTACGAGTACCAATGTCAAAATCTTTAGTGTTAAACTGTAGAACTACTTTCGGTATGATTGCACTTTCCAGATTCAATTTAGGCTCACAAATGTTATCCATATTGGACAACATCTCCCCCGTTTGCTGATTTTTAGTGTGATTTGCAGCCATGTTGTACTGCTGTAATTTGCACTTGTAAGCGTTTGTTGGGCCGAAGCCCACACACTGTAAACACACGTATAAACTATACGCGGCACTAAGATTACAGAGTGAAAATAAACACGTCTGCTCACTGATAACGCTCGATCGCGACTGAACATATTCATATTTATTTTTATTTATAATTTATTTTATTTATAATTTTTATTTAATTCATTGTTACTTTTACATTTTCTGTTAATTATAAAGTTAGATAAGGCCATAGAGCCCTCATCGCACCTAACTTTCAGTTTCACCGTTTTGCGCTTATCATCATAAGGCACAAATGCACACATACATATGTATTAAACTTTTGTAATTATTTCATTATTGTACACTATTTTGTATCTTTAAAGGCCCCATGGTAAATATTAGTCCCAGAGTTTAAATAAATAATCTAATCAGTCTATCACTCTCTCTATCTCTTTTTCTCCTGCGGATATCTAGCGTTACTCTAGTACATCCCTATTATGTCTTGTTCGACATTTGTTCGACACTTGTTCGACACTTATTCAACACTTGTTCGATACTTTTCGACATCTTCGACATTTTCCGCCACATTTCGACACATTTCAACACTTGCACGACACTTTTCGACGCTTTTCAATGAATTTCAACAATTGCTCAATACTTTTCGATACTACTCAATATTTGTTCGACACGTTGCGACACTTGTTCGACACTTTTCAACACTTGGTCGACACATATTCGAAATTGGTTTGACAGTTTTGAACACTAGTTTCATTCTTATTCGTACACGTTCAACACTTTTCGACCCTTGTTCGAAACATTTTGACAATTGTTCGACACTAGCTTGACACATTGCGACATTTTTCGACATTTTGTACGACATATCTAGACACTTGTTCGACACTTGTCGACACATTCCAATGCTTTTTGACAATTTTTCGACAGTTTTCTACACTTATTCGACATTTTTTGACAGTTTTCGACACTTGCTCGTCGCTTCTTCGACACATTTCGACACTTTTCAACATTTGTTTGACACTTGTCCGACACATTTCGACACATTTCAACATTTGTTCGACACATGTTCGACACTTTCGACACTTGATCAACACTTTTCGAGACTTTTCAACACTTGTAACACACTTTTCGACACTTTTCAATACTTTTAGACAATTGTTCGACAATTTTCAACACTTTTCGACACCTGTTCGTATAATAAATATACGCTGTCGACTATCTACACATTCGCACAGATATTTTTCTGCTAATATGAGAATAATATAATTTCGGGTATACAAAGTTCTACTAAATATAAAATGCTTCTTTAAGGGATAACGCCACTCTAAAGGCCGAAAAAAGGCCTAATTTTGACAATTTATTCTGGGATTATGGGAAAAGGAATAGTATTCATATTTACATGGTTCATTTAACACATATTGATGTATGAAAAAAAAATTTTTTATTATGATTTTTGTACAAAATGGCGCGCTACAGCAGATCTGCGGAAAAATATTTTTTTGAAGCTGCTCCGCGGGCGCACCAATTCCTCGAAAACCGTGAGAGCTGGAACAAAAAACCAAAAATTTTCTGAAGCTACATACTAATAGCTATCGAAGTACGTAGGATTTTTTTTATTCCAATTTTTGTAGAAACTGTGCACTTTTGAACAAAGCGTATGAATTTTCGACTAAAAAAAGAGTAGTAAATTGTTAATAAAACAAGTAATTTTTAAAATATCAAAAAACGGCTACGTACTTCGATTGAGAATATATTTGTGAAGTTACTGTAAAAATTGCAAGTCGATCCATGCAATTGTGTTGAAGCTATGAGTGCGCCCAGTTTGAAAAAACACGTTTCGAGAAAAACGCGTATAAAGTTTTCGGAGCATTTAAATCCTTGAACTTTTTGTATACCTCTAATATACGATGCCTGCACCGTACATTTGGCCATGTCTATTAATGTCTGACTCCTTCTCTTCCTTCCTGGCTGATTTTAAGGACATCCGGGCCTCTCTGGCATCGTCTGTTAGAGATCTCTCGGAAAACTTGATCCGACGCGCGTCCGCCTCCACGCAGAAATTATAGCAGATCAGTCCGATTGTCAAGCCCAAGTGTTGCATCAGCTTCATGACACTTGAAAGCCCATCATTGTAGATACCTGCAGCAATATATACTGCGGTATCGAGCACGTGTTTGCCACTAGAAAAAGATTTTGGAGCCATAGACCAGACCATTGAAACTTTCGTTGCTATTTTGTGTGAAGCCGCCTAAGCAACGCGGAAGTAGATCGTCACTGCTTATCTCTTTATAAATTGGCGAAATCGCGTTATAAACTTCTTCAGAGAGCGGTGGTTTATGTACAAAATCTTCTCCAGTAGCTTGAGCCTTTTGCAAAGAGCACCATGAAGTTTCTCCGCGCGGGCATCTTTCGTGTCTCGGTTGATCATCAGTATTTTCTTCTCAGAATCATGATTCCTACGAATTGCTAAACCATAATAAATTGCCAACTCGTCTATGAGCTTGCCAGTAAGTTTGCCTTTTCCTCCAAGTCCTTTTATTTGTTTTTTCAAATTACGGAGACGAGAACCCATCCGCTTCTGCACATGATCACAAAACTTTATAATGCCATTCAATCCTATTCCTAGTAATCGCATGGCAAGAACAATTCTGCGATTAATATCATATCCTTTCTCAATAAATGGACAACTAGGAATTGTAATCTGATCACAGTTTTTACAGGAAATCACAATTTTTAAACCCAAGCCTCGCTTTCCAGTTTCGGTGAACGTTACATAGGATTTGCATTTTTTACATACAAGAGCTTGCGATATCCCGGAGAACACTGCTACAAAATTCAGAATTCGGTAACCGAAACCTTTATTTACTTCAAAATCATCGAAGTTTACATTTGATAATTTTTTAGCCGATGTACTAACGTTCTCCAGGTTTGGCTTTTCCAGTTCGTAACGGTTTTGCGGCCGTCGGTTTGATATTCTCGGTCTTTTTGCACTACTCCTTCCTCCTTGGCCGGTTTTTTGTCACAATACACGACTTTTCTCGAACTCATATTGTTTATTCGAAAACTTTTACAATAACAAAACAGGTTATTAATATTTGAACGAAAATGTACGGAAAGAAAATAAAGCATCTGCACGGCGTCGCTTGGCAGCTGTACTAGTTCACACACACACACTTCTATTCAGTGTTAGTACACCCTGGTGGACTTCTGAGGAACCACAATGACCATAAGCAATAGAATTTGGACAGGTAGGAGCACTACATAGTCGATAAATCACAGCGCGCCGTGGTGGTTGATTCAGCCATCACGGTGCGCTCCGAGGCGCTGCGGCAAAATCGAGAATTGGACCTCTTACAAATTTTATTTCTGTATAAAACCAATTGGATATGATTTTTAAGGGTCCAAAGTATCGTTTAAGCCGAAAAAAGAAGTCGGTTTTTTGAAAATTTTAGACTAGTGTTACCACTTAAACAGTAGTTTCTTTTGTGTTTTCGACAATATCGTTCTTCTAATTTCAAATTTCGACAATGTTTAATTGTTCATTCGAATTATTGAAATTCGACACTTTGCTGCAAGGGCAAAGTTGACATTCTACATATCGGTACCCACTCGACACATTTTTCAACTGTTTTCGACTCTTGTTCGACACTCTTTGAAACTTGTTATACACTCTTCGGTACTTTTAGACATTTGTTCGACACTTTTCAACTCTTATTCGACACTTTTCGTCAGGCTTCGACACTTGTTCGTCTCTTTTTGAATCCTGTTCGACACTCTCCGGCACTAATTCGACCCTTCTCAACACTGGTTTGACATTTTTCGACACTTTTCAATACTTGTTCGACACATTTCAACACTTTTCGATACTTGTTCCACACTTTTCGAAACTTGTTCGATACTTCTCAACACTTTTCGACACTTGTTCGACACTTATTCGACACTTTACCACACATATACAACACTTGTTAGTAGCTGTGGTAGGCGGGTACGAGGCCAGGCGGATACGGGGCAAGGTGGCCCAATATTCGCCTGGCGCCGTCCCGCCTAGCCAAGATGACGAGACCATCCGAGCTCACCTTATCCCATCTCATAGCATCGTCGTGCCCCAGTGAATAACATGATAGTTAGTTACTACTAGTTTTTTACTTTTGAAATTATCTGTGGCCTCGTACCCCCCTAGTCAAGATGATTACAAAACCACTCGATCTCACCGTATTCCGTCTCCCAGTGGGTTGGCGCTTAACTAATAAATTGAACTCATTTGTTTCGAGTCCGCGTACAATGTTAGAATTATTAAGAGCCGTAATAACAGCTGATTTAAAATAAAAAAGTTTAAATATTATTTCATATACGCCATCATTGCGTCGAACACTTTTTTTTTTTTTTTTTTTTAAATGGCATTTCGAACTCGAAAGTTCATCGCCTCATCTACGCAAGCCTTCCACGTTTCCCTATTTTGTGCCAACCCCATCCATTTCGCGCCTTCCCGCCCAATTTCAGTTATGTCTGATTTTACGTTATCCTCCCATCTGCGTCTAGGTCTACCAAGAGGTCGCGTTGCTTTCGGTTTTCCTTTCATTATGCGCGCTGCTGTACGATCATCGCCCATTCTTGCCACGTGCCCTGCCCATCTTAGTCTCCGTGATTTTATTATTCTGTTAATATTTGGTGACGCGTACAAATTATGTAGCTCGTCATTGTGCAGTTTCCTCCACTCCCCAGTTTCCTCATCTTTCTTTGGCCCGTATATTTTCCGCAGAACCTTATTTTCAAATACCCTAAAACGATTTTCTTCCGCTTTAGTGAGCGCCCAGGTTTCGCACCCATACAAGATTACCGGCATTATTATAGTCCTATATATCCTTATTTTGACATTTTTCGACAGTAGCTTTGACTTAAGTAATCTGTTCACAGCGTAGAAGCAGGCATTACCCGAATGAAGTCTCTTATTAATCTCGGCTTTAATTTCGTTTCGATCATTTATAGTTGTACCTAAATATCTGAATTCGCTAACCTTTTCAAAAGTGAAATTTCCGACTCTGAGATCCCCCTCTGCTTCGCGAATGCCCAGTTTCTCCATGATCATATATTTCGTTTTCGATTCGCTCACTTCTAACCCCGTGTTTTTAGCCGCATTTATAAGGATTTCCGCATTTCTCGCCACCGTTTCACCATTATCTCCCACTATATCCAAGTCATCCGCATAGCCTAAAATTTGCGTTGTTCCGTTGAGTGTTGCGCCTAGCTCGCTAGCCTGCATTTTTCTAACAACATGCTCTAGCGTCAGGTTAAAGAGTACCGTTGAAAGCCCGTCACCTTGCTTCAAACCGTCGCGTATCATGAACGATTCGGATACATTACCGCCTACTCGGACCTTTCCAGTGCTTCCGTTCAGACATATTTGAATTAATTTTACGAGTTTTTTTGGTACGCCAAGGAGCACTAGGATTTCATACATTTTGCTTCGTTTGACAGAGTCGTACGCTTTCTTAAAGTCCACAAATAGCTGGTGTATAGTTTCGCAATATTCCCACTTTTTCTCTAATAATTGTCTTATGGTAAACATTTGATCGCTCGTTGACCTGTTGCGCCGGAATCCACACTGATAATCTCCTATTATATCTTCCGCGAATTGTGTAAGCCTGGCCTGTATTACGTTTGACAGAACTTTGTAGCAGGTAGCTAAAAGTGAGATTCCCCGGTAGTTATTGCAGTCTGTTTTATCTCCCGTTTTGAAGATCGGTATGATGATGGATTCTTTCCAATTTTCTGGTATTGTTTCATTTCTCCAAATAGCACATACTAGATAAAAAATTTTAGATGTAAGCGCGGTGCCTCCATATTTAAGTAGTTCAGCTGGTATAGAATCGTTTCCTGCGGCCTTATTGTTTTTTAGCTTTTTGATCGCGGCCTCTACTTCTTTGTAGGTCGTTTCGTCCATATGGAGTTCAGCAGTGTGGATTTCGTCTCCCATTTCCTCGGAGTTTTCATGCACGTTTAATAACTTATCGAAATAATCTTTCCATAATTTCAATAGTTCATTTTTTGCGTCGAACACTAAATCAGTTAAAACAGTTATTTGCATAATCTGTGAAAATGAATACCATAAGAGTGATTTCGATAAAACAAAACATCCTAAAAATTGTTGGAGCCGAATCATATTTACGATTGGGAAGATGATACTCTGGATAATATATCTCCTGATATCGAGGACAACTCCAATCTGTCAGCTATTTCTCCATTGTTTTTTAAAAATTCCTTGGAATTATTCGAGTTATTCTTCTCGGAATCGATGAAGAATCATGTTGTGGAAGCTACTGCTGAGAATCATTTCGATTTGTCTAAAAATGATCTAGAAAGATTTATTGTAATCATAATGATTACTATTTACAATTCTAGAAAACGTCTTTATGATTATTGATCAACAAAACGAATCCTAGAGTGTCCAATCATTACCGAACTTTTGACGAGAACTGAATTTGTTACCATCAAGAAGAATATTCGATTTTACAAACATCAAGATGAAAATCCAACTGACAAAATTTGGAAAGTAAGAACGATGTATAACTTGTTCCGTGAGAATTGCATGCAATTCGGTTTCTTCGACTACAACCTATCGATAGATGAAGTAATGGTGAAATATTTCGGTAGATTTTGTATCAAGCAGTGTATCAGGAATAAGCCTATCAGGTTTGGAATAAAGATGTGGGCACTTTGTTCTGATGGATACATCTATGACCTCGATATTTACACAGGTAAATCAGGGAATATCACACAAAAAGTTTTAGCTTCTGTTGGATTGGGTTCAAGAGTAGTAATACAATTACTTTCTACTTTGTTAGAAGGAACCGAAAAAGAAGATTTGAGTAAGTACCACGTGTACTTTGACAACTTTTTCTCTAATCCAGACCTAATGATACATTTGAAGAAGAATGGTTTATCATCAACAGGCACTGCCCGGCAGAATCGCGTGAAAGAGAAGGTCGAAATGCCAAAAAAAGCTGAAAGAGGAACCACTATTTCTAAGCATGAAGCAAATTCAGGGTTGAATTTCATTACGGTAATGGATTCCAAACCCATATCGATTCTCTCAACTAAATATGGGGATGAACCGAAAGTGGCAATGCAAAGATGGCAGGAATCGTCGAAAAATTCCATTCTTTTCCCTCATTCTTTTTTCATGTACAATCAACACATGGGTGGTGTCGATCTCCACGATCAACACTGTGATGCTCTGATGCCTTCGATAAGAGGTAAAAAATGGACGTGGTGTCTTTTTATGCGACTTATTCAAGCATCTTTAGCGAACGCTACGATGATTTACAATAAACTCCATCCGGATGAAAAGAAAGGTTCCAAAAATATTGTTCAAGAAGTTTGTGAATATTACATTCAGAAGCTATCATCAGTACGTATTCCCAGGGAAAAGAGGAAGCCTGAAAATTCTTCAGAACACATCATGAAACAAGGAAGTATGAAAAAATGCGTGATAGGTACGTGTTCGACGAGAACAGAATGGTTCTGTACGAAATGTTGCAAACCTATTTGCAGAAAACACAAAGAAGATCACGGCAATGAGCCATAATTGGGTTCATAACTCGGAAACTTATTGAAACTTTTACTACTTTGCGCACGATTGTTTATCCTTATTTTACACTAACAAATTGAACTCTGACAAAAAACGTTACATAGGTTTTTGTCGTGTTTTTGCCCGTAGAATCGATATCAGCATTCAGTTTTGCAAAATTACGACATTTTGGGATATTTGTTTAAATAATTTGTTATAAACAATTGTAATCGACAAAAGAAAAAACACGGGTATTTTTTTTTTGGTTATGCAAAGGATGGCACAGATCGTTTCTCGATATCTCTGCCAGGTTTTGCCTGGTTTTTAATGGGTTAATAGCCCTGGCCAGCTTCCCTACTTGATTCCTACTATACCCACGCAAGGCGATACCTTGCATACCTGATTTCCATGTTTAGTAAAATTTCTAAATTCATGGAAACTAATACTTTAAAAATCATATACTATGCTTTCTTCCACAGCATTATTAGTTATGGCATAATTGCGTGAGGTGGTGCGTATCAAAACAAACTACACTTATTGCAAACAGTTCAAACAAAAATTTTAAAAATTATAAATAAAAATACTTTTTAAAAAATAATTCTACTTAACCTGCAGCAATTATTCGCAAATGAAAGTCTTCGATATAACTATGATAATTTTAAAGATCAGTATATCAACTCGACGAGTAAAACAAGAAACAAACTATTAATTTTACCAAAATATTACAAAACTGTTAATACTAAAAATAGTTATATTAAAGCAATCAGTATCTTTAATAAATTGCCAAATGAAGTAAAAATTTTAGATATACAAAAAAAACAAATATAAAAATGATACAGGATTGGTTGAGAAATAATGAATGTAACAAAGACTGCAACGACAATAGATTGCCAACAATTTAAATTATGGCTTTTATCGCTGTGCAGTCAATATGAATGTGTATGCGAGTGCCAAATGTCCTCTAAATTACAGTTTTTACTGCAGCAGAGAAAAGCAGCACTCATTGAAAATAAACTTGACATTAGTATGCATGGATCCAGAAAAGACCCAGTATTGGTTAATAGTATAATGCTTGATATTAGCACATACATTTGTGCTAAGGGCAAATGTAAGTCATACAATAATCGCAAACATCGGCTTATATATAACTACAATTACAATAAAATGATAAACTCATACCCAAAAATCAGCAATAGTCTATATAGTATAACTAACGAAATAATAAATATACGGACGCACAAAACAGAAAACGGAAAAGCGAATATCAAATACATAAAATTTGTTAAAGGAGTAAATAATGATTTAGATTTAATAAAGATCCAAATATAGAAAAATATAAACCAGTAGAAACGGTCTTCACCAAAATTGATGAAATGGCTGAAAAGAACAACGACAAATCTAGAAAAATGACAGCAACGGCTGCACCTGGACAGAAGATTAACAAATCAGCAAGTTACAGAATGATATACAGCGATATCAACTACCTGGGATCGAACTAGGCGATTTTTTAGTTTGACAGAGGATAAGAGGAAAACAAATTTTCACAAACTCAATGTATCCACTTAAACAACAATCATCTTATAATGATATTGTAGTTATTGATGATATAGTTTTAACATTAAACTGCAAATGTGATTCAGCTAACCAACACAGAGATGTTCTCACATTACAGAGTTACCTGTACTGTTGGACTTACTTGCCCGGCTAGGTTCAACACCATAGAAAGAATAGTATATGCAAGAGATAAACACGCGACAACAGAAAAATTTACAACGGCAAAATCTATGATAGTGAGCTATTGGTAATACTATAGTGCTAGATCAGAATGATTAAATTATAAGAATAAAAATATTTATAATATCGAAGAAAAATGTACAAAAATATAGAATCTTAAGCATGTGCAATGTAATCTTAATTAACGCGAATTAATATAATGTCGTCGTCACATTATTACTAACTATATAAAAAATAATATTAATTATTAAGGATTTATATGGAAATGTTAAAAAGAGATTATATATCACTGTTAAATTTTTAATAAATTATAAATTGTCATATAGAGTTGGAATGAAGAGAGTCAGAAGACTTTCACAACCCAACCAAAGTATGTATCAATGAATGGTGAATGATGGAATGATCCATATCTGGAAGTCCGACGTGGATACATTCTATCCTTATGAATGAATGGTACTTGAATTGTACGGTTTAGTATGGCTGGAGGTTTTTGCTGTAAAGAATACAGTAAAACTAACCAACACTTTCTTGTTTTTGTTGTTAATCCGAACCGGCAAACAGAGAATACCAATTCCCTCTGCGGGATTTGCGGCGTTATAGTGTGTTATTGTGTAAATAATTTCTACTCTGTTCTTCTCGAATTTTACCAAATGTTATATGTAACTCTGGGATAAATAAATAAATAAATAAATACGTGGATACATGCACATACATACATACTCAGATAAATAGAAAAAAAATATTGGCTGATCAAACAGCGTGAATAAGAAGACGACGACGGCGGCACCGATCGTGTAGAGAGACGCGGTGGACGACGACGACGACGACGGTTCTCGGCGACGACTCGCATACCCCATTGCACGAGGTATGCCAGAATAGAAAAAAAAACAATATTACAACCCATTGCGCGGGCTGCGGATGAAAGCGGCGTTCTAACCTCTCTCCGGCTTGGTGTCTGTCACACTCTGCAGACTCGTACTTAATCCTCGTGGTTCGTCCTCGTAGCTCATCCTCATAGTTCCTCCTCGTTGTGACGAAACAATTACCCAAACACACACTGAACAAATATTAATAAATAATAGAAATAAGAGTGAGTTTATTAAAAACGAGGAAGGGCGAGGAGAGGTTTAATAAATAAAAATACAGTTTTCGCGGAAAGGATAAAGAACTTGTTTTGGCGTAGAAACCGTCGCGGATTAGAGGGAAAAGGTTACTCTTTATTGTCTAAATAATCAAATATATGAATCATAAGTTTAAATGCACTAAAATTACTTTACTTACAATAAACGCGAGTGAATGAAACAAGATTAATTTCAAGCGTGAAGCACAGTATAAATAATAAACGAAATTTGCCCTACCTAGTGCCAAACGGAACTCGCTACAAAGTCGCTGGGACAAAGTACGTTGACGTTGTAGCGTCAAGCGAAGCAGCAGGGTTGCCGCGACGTTGCACCGCCCACGTGTGGAATTCGGGCATCAGTCTCTCTTCCACTATCGCAACCGTGAACAGCTGCCACCTCCAGTGACACCTTCACCAACATCGGAGGCTGTTCAACTAACAGCTCCTCGGAAGAAGAAAAGAGATCAGCGAATAAAGCGGCAGTTCGACTACCACCACAATCACAAACATGTACCACAATTATGGAGGCAGTGCTCGACTTTTATCGAGAGGGGTTGATTGACGAAGAAGCGCAACAAAGTCAACCCGAGGCGAAGAAGCCGATGAGGCTTGAGCTATAATATACGCAGCGAAAAAAGAAGAAGAAGATGAAAAAGATGACCCATGCATATGCAAACGCACGATACCTAAGAGAATTAGGTGGATGTCATGCATCTAATTTTTATTTTATATATAGTCCTCTATGTAATTTATTTGTATTCAACATTAATTTAATAATTTATAATGTATAGAATAATAAAAATAATGTATAACAATAATGTATTGATTCTAGAAACAAAGTAAGATAAAAGAGACGTATGATTAAAGAATGAGTGTAATGTAAGTGAGTAAATGAAACAATAATGTAAGTGTAATGTAATGTTTATGTATGAATGAGTAAAAAAAAAAGAATAAATCAAGTTTGACTAAGAATAAAAGTGAATGTCTGTGTATAAATGAGTAAAATAAAATGTAAATTAAAGGAGTATGATTGTAGAGTAATGTTAATCAATGCGAATGAATGTGTAAAAAAACATTTTAAAATAAAGTAGTTTGATTAAGAATGAAAGTGAATTTGTGTGTATAAATGAGTAAAATAAAATTTAAATAAAAGGAATAAGATTGTAAATGAATGTTAATGAATACGTATGAATGTGTAAAAAAAATTTTGAAATAAAGTAGAGTATGTGATTGAGAATGAAAGGGAATGTCTGTGTATAAGTAACATTTAAATTAATGGAGCAAGATAGTGCATTAATGTTTCTGTATAAATCTGTAAAAAGAATTTAAAGCAAAGTAGTACGTAATTGATAATGAAAGTACGAGTGTCATGTATAGATTATCAAAAAATATTTAAATAAAGTTTTCATTTTTGAGATATGAGTATTTCTTAAGTCGAAATGAAATTTCTAAGTTTTAATGAATTTTGTCAATTTTAATCAGATTTTTTCAGGTATATAATGTATAATTGGGTAAAACAATCCATTTATTTCAATCTAAAGAATTATAAGTACGAGAAATTCAATATTTAAAATATTTAGACTTGATAGGAGAAAGTTTTAATGAACAATTTTAAAACTATTTTTTCTACATTCTTTATACACTTTAGACCTATAAAATAAGTTTGAGATGTCTAGCTCTTTTAGTTTTCAAGATATGAGTTTTGAGGGATCTCGACCGATCGGGCTAATTCAACGGCAAGCGAGATTTTTCAGTTATAATGAATTTTACAAGTCTTAATAAGGTTATTGAGGTATACAATGTAATAACTAAGTTAGACAATGTATTTTTTTCAATTATTTCATCGTATAAATCAATTTGAAGCATTATAGGTATATAAAGGTTCAATATTCAAGCATTTAGACTCGATTGCAGAAAATTTTATACAAAGACTTTGAAACTATCTTTTTCTTCCTTCTTTATACACTTTATACCTATAAATCAAATTTCAGATCTCCAGCTCTTTTAGTTTTCAAGATCTGAGTTTTGGTGGATTTCCAGCGATAGGGCTAATTCAGCAGAAAGTGTGATTTTTCAGTTATAATGAATTCTACAAGTCTTAATAAGTGTATTGAGGTATAGCATTTTAAATAACTGACTAAAACCATCAATTTTTTCAATTATTACATTGTATAAATCAATCTGAAGCATTATAGGTATATAAAGATTCAATATTCAAAGTATTTAGACTCGATTGGAGACAATTTTAATAAAAGACTTTAAAACTATTTTTTATAACACGTGAATAAAAAAAAACAATTTTGGTGCCTATAAAGTGCAGCGAAAATAGAGTTTTCCGAGGGTCAAATAAAAGGTACCGAAAATACTTATTTTCGCTACATTTTATTGGTAGAGAAAATATTCATTTTCTCGACCGTTTATTTTTGGATGCGAAAATGAGTATTTTCGGTACCCTTTATTTATTTTTGCTCCATTTCCTTAATAAAGAGGACGATACGAAAAAATCTATTCTCAATCCACTCTGTAGACGACAAAGAATGGCCTTCTTTATGGACTTGTTATAAAAATTATGGTACGCAACTTGGGGCATAAGGGTATTTCCAGACTCGGATGATACACTTTGGACCTACAAAATAAATTTCAGATGTCTAGCTCTTTTAGTTTTCAAGATCTGAGTTTTGGGGGGCTTCGACTGATAGGGCTAATTTAGAGGAAAGCGAGATTTTTCAGTTATAATGAATTCTACAAGTCTTAATAAGTGTATTGAGGTATATGATGTTATGACTGAGTAAAATCATCAATTTTTTCAATTATTACATTGTATACAACAATCTGAAGCATTATAGGTATATAAAAATTAATTAATCAAAGTATTTAGACTCCATATAGCACAAATTTCCCTACCGTAAATGGCAACAATTTTTCCTACCGAAACTACGCTTTAAAATTGTGATAAAAAAGTTAGATGTAAGGCCCTCCTCTAGGCCGCAGGGTCGCGGCTTCGCTTCCTGGAGAGTGCCATCCCCGCCCGCGGTGAGTGACTTAAATTTTATCCACCTCCGTGTTACGATATCGTAATTCGTTATCCCATCTGCTAATTTTGGAAACCCTATACCCATTACTATAACCCCATGTGATGTCCTGAAATCAATGATAATTTATAGACGTAATAAATTATGCATAAATAAAATAGAGTTAAGTTATTTAAAAATAGAAAAAGACTGACATGTATGATTGCAATGACTGATTTCAATTGCCTCGCTAAAGTATTTAAATCGCATATTTGGGCGTGGGTTCGTTATACGAACTCACCTATTATCCACTCATTGCTAAAATAACTTGTAGTAAAATCAGCATGTAACCAAGTGCCAGCTATATGCACAAATTACTGTATTAATATTTTATGTATGATTCTGTTTCTTTAGAATGTCATTACATTAAGTATAATATTATGAAGTATCCCTTACTAAATTAGGAAAAATTTTAAATTTATGCATTTAGTCTGTAAGAATGACTCTGTATATAAATATGTTCTTAGCTTCTTTTTATAGACACATCCGTACTACTCGCGACTAATCAATTGTACAGCCATAATATAAGTAGGCATTACTACTTATAGATGCATTATAGCGATAAATAAATATTCATATTAATAAATATTTATAGTTCATTAAGACAACAAGAAGAAATGACAATTGAATGAAGTATTTAAGTAAAACTGTACATTTGCGTAGGATAAGTATTTAGCTAGTTTGAGAGCGTTAAATACAAACGATTAGCATAGACTAGGTTATCATATAAGTTAGATAGTTGCGCACCGAATGAGCACTTCCCAAGTAAACAGCGAACCATGTAGCCGCGCTTCAGTTTAGTAAGGGGGAGTTTTTAACACCACATGTTGTGTGTTACATATAAAACAGTCGGTCGAACCTGTACGCAGGGTCAAAACGAGCTGCTCAGTACAGTTCCGATGCTCGACAAAACATATGTTTGAAAAACTTAATTCCGAATAAGAAGCGTAGATTGAAGACAGGCTCTACGCAGCGTCGCACACTACCCTCACTATACACACACACACACACATACTAGTTACGGCCACGACACTCCCCCTCGGTGACACAGAGCAAGACAGCTCCTCAATACCCTAAAGCAGCCAAAGACGACGAACAGCTGCCATCCCATAGAGCCTCGCATAGGCTGGAGTCAGCTGGTCTTGGCTGCGGTGCGTTGAGTGAGTCCTGGTGTCTCCTCTCCTTGCTCCCTTCCTCTCGAACCAACCTGAAAGATGCTTCACCGGATACTCCTAAGACCTACAGCATACACCCTAGAAAATATAAAGATGGGTTAGCCTACGGCAGGCACGGAAAACAAACTTGAACTCTCTTACCTGGTTTGGAGAGTTTGTAGAGTCAGTGTGGCCTCCCAGACGCAGCATCGTTGCCCAGCTCGTGGCCCGCTCCTCCATAACGGCAGCCGCAGCAGTCACCGAAGCACTCACCAGTCACCTAGAGGCAACCTAGCAGTATGGAGGGTAGACAGACAGTGGTATATAAAACACTGATCTCACATGATAGCTGTAGTGGCAGTTGAATAGAGCAGCATAGCAAGCTGCTGAGTAAATATAATCTCTTCGAGGTTAACCGCGTTCCACTGCTTCTGCTGCAAGTACGCAGTCCTGGAACTTGCAGCTCTCGTCGTTGTGTCCCTTCGTCGTCACAGTTGCCCAGGTGCACTTCCTGCTGGATCTCTCGTCGTACTTCCTCGTCCTGGCTCCGAAAACACCTTCTGCAAGCCGTCGACTGCGTACCGTATAGTGTATATATATATATATTATGACACTAATTTTAGCTATATAAGCTAAGATTATTGTGCCGCACATACAGGCTTTAACATTATGTTTATTCGAGGCTTTAAATAAAGTACGACACGGGAATTTAGGATAAAAGCATGAACACTTGAGGTCTTTTCAAATTAATTTACAACGTGTTGAGCGCCAGCTGCGCGAACTCGCAGCACGAATTTGCAAGTGTTCTATCGACGCATAGAATTATTTATAAATCTAAACTAACTACGGTGAGCACGGCGGTTCGTTTGGAAACGGTATATATTTGGAGAAGGAAAGAAGTTATTACTCAGGGACACGAATTCTACAGAATATACGGAGGTGAAATATGAATGTAAATGGAAAACACGTGGCGCGATGCTCGACAAACGCATATGACGCTAGATTTCCAATATATATATAAATATAGATATACTCAATAAGCACAACAATACTCTGTGCAATTTACTCTTTTCAGAATCCGGTGTGGCCTTCTTCGAAAATACAAGTTGGTTAACACACGCGGAACGAGATGATCGACGGGTAAATAAAAGTATGGAAGCTACGAAAGTTCGCAAATCGGAGTAAGCTACTATAGAGTTTTCGCAACGTGTGAAGTGTATTCCTCGTCCAAATGGTATTTAAAAAAAACACAGGCAGTCAATCAGGACCGAATCGCCCGTCACCAGAGCCGAGCATTATTATAAAATTATTATTTAACATTGTTATTAATGGGGGGGGGGGGGGGAGAGAATTATTATTGTTATTTGTTGAGGGAATGAGGAGAAAAAGAATCGCGACCTAGGAAAACTACGGACGGTCACGCACACACACGCACATACACACCAACGACACCAGCTGATCGCGCCGCAGACACGACTGGTTGGAGCGAGCACCGACGAGCGGCCCTATATACACATACGGCACCTACACCATCGCACGCTGTACGCACGACCCTCGCTCTCTCGCTTGCTCTTTCTCCCTCGCCTCTCGAGAATGACAAGCCACTTCCCGCGCACACACATACACACGTGCGCGACCCGTCCTCTTTCCCGATGCACGCAAGCGCGGGAGGAGAGATGATTCACCGCAGCAGAGGCAGCTTCCTTGAGACACACCACCTCGGCTGTAGCCCAGAGAGAGAGAGAGAGAGAGAGGGAGAGAGAGAGAGACCGACGCGGCAGTCGACAGCATGGGAGAGCTAGCAGTCGCGAGCCGCCTGAAGCTGTCAGTCTACCATAGCGTAGGCCGGTGCGCGCACTTCGCCGCTGCTAACTGTGATGGTCCTGCGGCGACAAAACGGAAAGCGCAGTCGGGTTGCCGCGCGTGTATATTTAGCAATTCATACTGAACAATAGCGACTCAAATTGCCGCAGATTTAGCATTGATTTTCGCAGTTAAGGAAAATCAAGGTCAATCAACGAGAAGATGAGGACGGAAGCAACAAGTGTTTGGGCTGAAGATAGGCAAGAAGAAGAGCCGAAATTTGGAAGAGATTTCAGCCCTCTCCGATTTTGTGCGTTGACTGCCCGCCCGTCGTAGCATCGAGACGTAAAATTAGCAACACTGAGAATTTAAATTAGCGACATATAACTTTGTAGTAGGACGTGGCTTCTTGAGCCACGCGGGAGATTCGCGACACGGTTGCGTCCACGAGGCAGCGACCTCGAGATTCGCCGGTGAGGCGACGACAGTTGGACGACGGTGAGTAGGACTGCAGTTGTCGAGTATCCCTCGGCATTTGCAAGAGTCGGTAAACATAATTTATAAAATAATTTATACCTATATATCTTGTCGCTAAGTGTTCGGAGGGGACTTTTGTAAATGCATTGGTGGAGTGACGCCAACCTTCGAATCAGTGCGCGGCAGGGCAAGCTCGAAAATATTACGCAAAATTAACGGAGTAATAAGGGTATTAGTGATAGTAGGGAAAAGCTCGGGAAAACGTGGTGATTTGGTCGTCGTGGTAGACGCGCACGAGGGCTAGTGTAGCCATCTTGAATAGCGACTGGGATTTGTGCGTGATACTTGTAAATTGGCGACCGTTGATTAAATTAGCAATTTTAATAAAGTCTTGGTACGTAAATTATGAAGTTTGTGTCATTATTTTGTAGAAGTAATTATCCTGATTTTTCGCCTCATGGAACTCCCTCTGGGATATGGCGTCCATTATTAATAGAAATTTCGGTAAAGTGCAGAGCAAGATTTATAAAGGACAAGCGTAACAAAATGCTATATTAAAAACGGAGCAGGAAAAACACGAGGTATCTACGAAGGCGGCTCAGTACGTAGTGAGCGAGTCCCTCGCTTCGTACCCGCGGCGCGGCATGCGGATTCCGTTAGTGCCGATCGAGCCCGGCTGAAGTCGCAGAGCATGCGCCTGGTGAGGACAAAAGAGGAAGAAACAGGAGCGTCTGCTTGCGGTGACATCACGCTATACGGCACGCAGACGACGGCTTGCAGACGGTGTTTTCGGAGCCAGGACGAGGAAGTGCGACGAGTGATCCAGCAGGAGGTGCACCTGGGCAACTGTGACGACGAAGGGACACGAACACTAGAGCTGCAAGTTCCAGGACTACGTACTTGCAGCAGAAGCAGTGGGACGCGGTTAACCTCGAAGAGGTTATATTTACTCTGCAGCTTGCTACGCTGCTCTCTTCAACTACCACTACAGCTATGAGGTGACATCAGTGTTTTATATACCACTGTCTGTCTACCCTCCGTACTGCTAGATTGCCTCTAGGTGACTGGTGAGTGCATCGGTGACTGCTGCTGCTGCCGTTATGGAGGAGCGGGCCGGGAGCTGGGCTACGATGCTGCGTCTGAAAGGCCACACTGCCTCTACAAACTCTCCAAACCAGGTAAGAGAGTTCAATTTTGTTTTCCGTGCCTGCCATAGACTAACCCCTCTTTATATTTTCTAGGGTGTATGCTGTAGGTCTTAGGAGTATCCGGAGCATCTTTCAGGTTGGTTCGAGAGGAAGGGAGTAAGGAGAGGAGACACCAGGACTCACTCAACACTCCCCAGCCAAGACCAGCTGACTCCAGCCTATGCGAGGCTCTATGGGATGTCAGCTGTTCGTCGTCTTTGGCTGCTTTAGGGTATTGAGGAGCTGGCTTACTCTGTGTCACCGAGGAGGAGTGTCGTGGCCGTAACTAGTATGTGTGTGTCTATAGTGAGGGAAGTGTGCGAGGCTGCGTAGAGGCTGTCTTCAATGTACGCTTCTTATTCAGAATTAAGTTTTTCAAACATATGTTTTGTCGAGCATCGTACCTGTACTGAGCAGCTCGTTTTGACCCTGCGTACAGGTTCGACCGACTGTTTTATATGTAACACAGAACATATGGTGTTAAAAACTCCCCCTTACTAAACTGAAGCGCGGCTACGTGGTTCGCTGTTTACTTGGGAAGTGCTCATTCGGTGCGCAACTAACTAACTTATATGATAACCTAGTCTATGCTAATCGTTTGTATTTAACGCTCTCTAGCTAGCTAAATACTTATCCTACGCAAATGTACAGTTTTACTTAAATACTTCATTCAATTGTCATTTCTTCTTGTTCTCTTAATGAACTATAAATATTTATTAATATGAACAGTTATTTGACGCTACAATGCATCTATAAGTAGTAACACCTATTTATATTATGGCTGTACAATTGATTAGTCGCGAGTAGTACGGATGTATCTATAAAAAGAAGCTAAGAACATATTTATATACATCGTTATTCCTACACTAAATGCATAAATTTAAATTTTTTCCTAATTTAGTAAGGGATACTTCATAATATTATACTTAATCTAATGACATTCTAAAGAAACAGAATCCTACATAAAATGTGAATACAGTAATTTGTGCATATAGCTGGCACTTGGTTATATGCTGATTTTACTACAAGTTATTTTACCAATGAGTGGATGCTAGGTGAGTTTGCATAAAGAACCTACGCCCAAATATGCGATTTAAATATTTTAGCGAGGCAATTGAAATCAGTCATTACAATCATACGTATCAGTCTTTTTCTATTTTTAAATAACTTAACTCTATTTTATTTATGCATAATTTCTTACGTGTATAAATTATCATTGATTTCAGGACATCACATGGGGTTATAGTAATGGGTATAGAGTTTCCAAAATTAGCAGATGGGATAACGAATTACGATATCGTAACACGGAGGTGGATAATATTTAAGTCAATCACCACGGGCGGGGATGTCACCCACCATGAACCGAAGCCGTGACCCCGCGGCCTAGAGGAGGGCCTTACATCTATTTTTTTTATCACAGTTTTTAAAGCGTAGTTTCGGTACGAAAAATTGTTGTCATTTACGGTGGGGAAATTTGTGGCATATGGAGTCTAAATACTTTGATTAATTAATTTTTATATACCTATAATGCTTCAGATTATTGTATACAATGTAATAATTGAAAAAATTGATGATTTTACTTAGTCATAACATCATATACCTCAATACACATATTAAGACTTGTAGAATTCTTTATAACTGAAAAATCTCGCTATCCGCTGAATTAACCCTATCGACCGAAAACCCCCAAAACTCAGATCTTGAAAACTAAAAGAGCTAGATATATGAAATTTATTTTGTAGGTCCAAAGTGTATGAAGAAGGTGAAAAAAATAGTTTTAAAGTCTTTGTATAAAATTTTCTTCTATCGAGTCTAAATACTTTGAATATTGAACCTTTATATGCCTATACTGCTTCAGATTGATTTATACAATGTAATAATTGAAAACAATTGATTGTCTAACTTAGTTATAACATTGTATACCTCAATACACGTATTAAGACATGTAGAATTCATCATAACTGAAAAATCACACTTTCTGCTGAATTAGCCCTATCTGTGGAAATCCACCAAAACTTAGATCTTGAAAAGCAAAAGAGCTAGAGATCTGAAATTTGGTTTGTTAGTCTGAAGTGTATAAAGAAGGAAGAAAAAAATAGTTTTAAAGTTTTTCATTAAAAGATTCTTCAATCGAGTCTAAATACTTTGATTATTGAATTTGTATACACTTAAATGCTTCAGATTGACTTATACAATGTAATAATGGAAAAAAATTGATGGTTTTACTCAGTTATAAATGGTATACCTCAGTACACTTATTTAAACTTGTAGAATTCATTATAACTGAAAAATCACAGTTCCCGCTAAATTGGCCACTCGGTCTAATGTACTATAAACTGTGATCTTGAACACTAAAAGAGCTAGACATCTGAAATTTGGTTTGGAGGTTTGGAGTGTACACAGAAGGAAGATAAAAACAGTTTTAAAGTCATTTATTAAAATTTTCTCCTATCGAGTCTAAATACTTTGATTATTGAATTTTTATATACCTATAATGCTTGAGATTGATTTGTACAATGTTATAATTGAAAAAAATTGATGGTGTTACTCAGTTATAAAATTTATATATATATATATATATACGATGGCGATAGCTTCAGGACCCCGGACAGGTGTCTAAATTGAGTGCTTCGGAGGCTGTTGCTGCTGCTGTTATGTGGGGAGCGGCCCACGAGTTGAGCTGCATTACTGTATCCGTGGGACCACCCTGCCTCTGCAAACCCTCCAGACCAGGTAAGCGAGTGCCTTTTTGATGTACATGTATTCTGTAGACTAATCCTCGTTTATATTTTCAGGATGTATGCTGCAGGCCTCCTTTACGTCTACAGAAGCTGCCGCTCCGTCCAAGGGGGATCTCTCTATGCTCTTCAAGGTATACAATAAGGTGGGTATCCTTCCAATACTTTCTACTTCTCTTCTTAATTTCTAATCTTTTGTGTGTCCTTTTAGGTTGGTTCGAGGGGACAGGAGTGAGGATAGGAGATGCCAGAGCGTGCTCGGCGTACCCCAGCTGAGGTCAGCCAGCTTATGCCTGTGCGAGGCTTAATGGGGAGGCCGCTACACGTCTTCTTCAGCTGCTCCAGGGCATGAGAGCTCGCTTGCTCCGTGTCGTCCGAGGGGATAGTGTTTGTGTATGTGAATGTGTAAGTGAGTGAAGTTGGTAGGTCGTGTGATCTCAATCACATTGTGTAACACGCTCAAAATGTGGTGTTACAAACTCCCCCCTACTAAAACAAAGCTCGGTTTACTATGGGCGTGCTCAATCGGTACGCAATTAACTAACTTATGTGCTAACCTGATCTATGCTAATTATTCTTTACGCTTCTAACTAGATAAATACTTAACCTACGCAAAGTATATAATTTAGCTTAAATATTTCATTTAGTCTCATTTCTTCTCGTGCTCTTGTTGAACATGATCTGTAAATGATACATTTAAATACCGATAATTACTTACATTATGCTGTACACGTGGTTACATTGTGAGTAGTACGGTTGAGTCTTAAAAAAACTAATACATAGGTATATACAAAGTTATTTTTATCAACTAAATTCTTAAAGTCTAGATTTCCTAACTTAGTAAGGGACACTTCATACTTGTGCTTAGTAGAATAATATTCTATATAATCGTTAGTACCAAATTTTTGTGCATGTAACTGGCACTAAGGTACATGCCGATTTTACTACTTGTTACTTGTATCCAGTGAGTGGATGCTCGGTGCGTTCGCGTAACGAACCCACATCCAAAACTGTAATACTAATATACGATTGAAGTCCCTTAGCAAGGTAGTTAGAATCAGTCTTGGCAATCACATCTGTCAGTTTTTTTTCTTATATATACCTTAATTTACTTTATACTACTTTATACCATTTTATACCATGTACTCCATTTTACGTATGCACAATCCCTTACATTTTTAGGTTACGAAATATGATTGCAATATTTACCAAGAAGGTTCGGTATTACGATAGGGGAGAACTAGTTTGATAGGGCATTATTGCCGATAAGACAAAGAAACAGGGTTGGTACTTCCAGAACAGGTGTCTGGTATTGTCGATAGGAGGGGATCCGTATTGCGGAAGGGAGGGGGTTGGTATTTCGATAAAAGGTTGGTCGGTATTGGCGATAGGAGGAGATCCGTATTGCGGAAGGGGAAAAGGTTGGTATTTCGATAAAGGGTTGTTCGGTAGTGGCGATAGGAGGGGACCCGTATTTCGGAAGGGGGAAAAGGTTGGTGTTTCGATAAAAGGTTGTTCGGTATTGGCGATAGGAGGGGATCCGTATTGCGGAAGGGGAAAAGGTTGGTATTTTGATAAAGGGTTGTTCGGTATTGGCGATAGGAGGGGATCAGTATTGCGGGAGGGGCGAAAGGTTGGTATTTCGATAAAGGGTTGTTTAGTATTGGCGATAGGAGGGGATCCGTATTGCGGAAGGGGAAAAGGTTGGTATTTCGATAAAAGGTTGTTCGGTATTGACGATAGGAGGGGATCCGTATTGCGGGAGGGGGTAAAGGTTGGTATTTCGATAAAGGGTTGTTCGGTATTGGCGATAGGAGGGGATCAGTATTGCGGGAGGGGGGAAAGGTTGGTATTTCGATAAAGGTGCCTCATTTCGGAGGTGAGGTGAAGCAAACAGTCGCTCCCGGCATCACTACCAGCACGGGCTGAGAACCATAGGCTCCTGGAGCTACGGTTGCCGCGATAGGCATGGGCGCAGGTGTCGGCTCTGGTGCCGGTAGTGGTGTGGGGCTCGCTTTGGGTTCCGCCTGCTTGTGAGTTGGTGGTTTGCAGGGGAGGTTAAGCGGCTTCGCCGGTCCCATCGATGGTGTTCCCGAGCATTTCGGGCAGGTGTAGACGTCAACCCCCTGCTGACCGCACCGGTAGCAGAATTTGTAGCTCCGTCGTTGTTTACATTTCGCGTACCGGTGCCCCTCTTCCTTGCAGTTCCAGCAAGACCCTTGGGATGACACGGAGACCGCGTCATCTGTCTGGTACAATGCTGGAGGTTGGATCCTCAGGTCCATTAGGTTAGGAATGGTTCTCTGCTCCGCGATCGAGGTCGACGCGAGCGGTACTGGGCTGGGCTGCGTACTCTTCACAAAATTGATTGGGCCCACCGACATTATTAGCGGTTTCCGCTCTGCACCGACCTGCTCTCTGAGGATCCTTCCTTTCTCGATTAGCAGTTCATTCTCCGATGACGTTTGGATTGACGCTACCCTATTATACGTTACTTCATCACCTCGCAAAATGCGCACCTGTCCCTTGTTAGGGTCATTTACCACCCTAATTATTTCTTTGGTGCGATTTGGCTTAGGATTACGATAGGAGGGGGGGTTTGACGGGGATCGCGCGATAGGGGGGTAATTCTTTCTCGGATGGGGGGGAATTGGTGGGAATTCACCCTCTTCTGGTTCCTGGGGCTGTCCGGCTTGTCGGGTGGGTCGTTTAGCTCGGGTTGAGTCTACCATTGGTGCCCTAAACACCGTTAGCGTTTTGCACGGGTCGAAGGGACACGCGCCTCGATGTTCCTCCTCCCCGTACGACCCTTTTGGGATGGCCCCTTCGAGCGGTCAATTTGAGCCACCGGTTTCCTTGGTTTGTACGACCCTGAGAAGGGGTCGTATAGTAGCTCGGGTTTCTCCAGAGCTACTGTCTCCACCGGTCGCTCAATCACCGCCCGCGGGGATGCCACCTCCCCCGGGGTGAAACCTCGACCCGCTGGTCGGGGTGAGGGGGGCAAGATGACTCGACCTGAGCCGACCGCGCCGACGCCGGCCTGCTGGCGGTTTTGGAGCCAGGCTCCCCTGCCAATTCCTGGGCGGTCGTGAATCGTTGTTGGCTTGGCCGCTTTCCCTACTTTGGCCAAGGCTATTCTTCGGCCGCTTGCGGAGATTGTAGCGCGGACGCCTCTCTCCGTCGGTGCTGTCCCGGGCCGAGCCTCGGCCATCCGGGGTAGGTTGTAGCCGCGACCTTTCCCTATACTCTGCATCCTGCTCACTGAAGCTGTTATCTGTTGGAGAAATAGGCTGTTGTGAAGGAGCTGAGTATGATTTTAGGTCTGAAATATGCACTTTCGCTTTTTTCTGACTATTAACGTCTTGCAGTTGATACCCGACTGGTGACAAGACTTTCTCTACTTTCAACGGACCTACAAACTTTGGAGCGAACTTAGCTGCAAAGTTATCTGCTGTTGAAGACAGCACGTGGTTACGACGAAGTACAAGGTCTCCCACGTTAAAAGTTATATTTCTACGATTTTTATTGTAGTACCGTGCTTGTCTTTCACTTGCTTTTCTCAAGTGTTTCTTAACGAAGTCGTGTATTGCTGCCAGACGTTTCACTCTCTCCGCCCATGCTACGGAATTTGGGGAACTAGGAGTTTGAGGATTTTCGAGGAATTGTTTGAGGGTTTTGGATTGCCGCGGATTCCTACCAAAATTTAAAAATGCGGGTGTCAACCGTGTTGACGAGTGCACCGCGGTGTTAACGGCAAATGCGAATTCATTTAGGTGAATGTCCCAATTACGATGATCTTCTTTTACAAAGATCGAGATCATTTGCTTAATAGTGCGATTACTACGCTCAACAGGGTTTGCTTGAGCGTGATAAGGGGCTATCGTCGTTTGGATAATTCCTAATTCATCCAGTTTTGACGTCATAAGCTTATTCGAAAATTCCGTTCCGTTATCGGTTATGAAATATTTAGGACATCCCCAGCGTAAAATTATCAGTTCCTCGAAAGCTTTTACTATGCATTTAGCGTTAGCTTTCTTAAGAGGTCTGATTTCAATGTATTACGTAAATAAGTCTTGAAATACTACGATATAACGACATTGCCCTTTACTATTTGGCAATGGACCCATGACGTCAGCTGCTACTATTTCCCAAGATCCTTCTATTTTCCTTTGGGTCATAAGTCCCATTGGTGCCTGTTGGGGAACTTTGTACATCTGGCAATCTGGGCATTCTTTTATGTAACGAATAACATCCTTCTTCATCTTGGGCCAGAAATATGATTGTTGAAGCCGATGGTAGGTTTTATCGACTCCCATGTGCCCTGATTGTGGAGTGTTATGACATTCGAACAGAGCTCTTTCTCTATCGAACTCTGAAACTACGAGTTTCCAACTGTCTAAGTCGGTTACGATCGAATCAATCATGAGGTTGGGACGGTGTTTGTAAAGGCATTTATTTACAATTTTCCAATCTGGATATCTTCCCGGATTTTTCTTTACCATCTTTATTCGATTGGTATGCCAGCTATCCCTATCCAATAGTCCCGTTGTTGCTAAGCAACAAACCTCGTCAAACGAACGAGACAGCGCATCAGGTACTTTATGGAGTGCTCCCTTGCGGTGTATAATCTCCATGTTGTAACCTTGAAGAGTTGTGGCCCATCTGGCTAACCTGCCAGCTGGGTCTTTTAAATTGTGCAGAATCCTCGAAATTTGTCTACCGCCCATATTACAGCCAGACATTCTTGTTCTGTTACTGTATAGTTACGTTCTGCTTTGGCTAATGTCCTGCTGGCGTAGGCGATGGGATGCTCTTCTCCCTGGATTATTTGGGTGAGCACCGCCCCTAGAGCGTATCTGCTACTATCAGTTTGTAGGCAGAACGGTAGGTTGGGGTCTGGTCGGGCTAAGACTGGGGCTTCAGTAAGAAGTATCAACAGTTTTCCGAAGGCTTGTTGTTGATCTTCTCCCCAGGTCCAAGGGACGTTTTTCTTCAATAGTTCGGTAAGAGGGATTTTTATTTCTGCAAGATTTTTAATAAAGCGAGCATACCATGCTACCATACCGAGGAATCGGCGAAGTTGCTTGAGGTTTCGAGGTGGGGCATAGTTTAGAATTGGGGCAATCTTGTCTGGGTCTGTTTGGAGTCCTTCCTTGTTGACGACGTAACCCAGATATTTAACTTCCGAGCAGCAGAACTCTGACTTTTCTCGGTTGATTTCTAAATTGGCATCTCGCAGTTTTTTCAACACTTTTTCCAGCCAATATGGCTATGATTATATCATCCATGTATACGAACACATGGGGTCGCCATTCTCGGCTAAAGAGGTCGTCCATGGCGGTTTGAAAACTTGCGGGGGCGTTCGAGACGCCATACGGAAGTCTTGTGAACTGGAATAGCCCTTTTCCAGGTAGTCCAAATGCTGTATACTCTTTACTATTTGTTGCCAGGGGGATCTGGTGATACGCGTGACTTAGGTCTATTTTCGAGAGGAATTTGGTGTTTCTTAAGTTGTCTAGTAGCATGTCCATGTGGGGTAAGGGGTAAGGGTTTTTTCTTGTAACGCCATTTAGTGCTCGGTAATCGATACAAAACCTTATTTTACCGTCCGATTTCGGTACAATTACGGGACAACTACTCCAAGCGCTTTCTGAGGGTTCGATAATTCCCTCTGCTAGGAGACGATCAACCTCAGCGTGGGCAGCAGCTAAAAGTTTTGGGGAGATTCTACGAATACGTTGTTTTATCGGACTACAACCTTTTACAATTATTTCATGAGGTTTTATCTTAGCCACTCCTGGGGTTGCGTCCGGTGGTGGGATGGTGAGATCGAATATAAGTTTATCTAGTCTTCGTTTTTGTTTTCCCGATAAGTCGGAGGTCCCTCTGATTGCTGCCGTCGCCATGATTGCTCCCGGATCCTGGTTTTTCGGATGGAACTTTCTCACTATTCCTTTGTCCGCGTGCCAAGTTCGGTGTTGGTGGTCTACGTTATCTTCAATAGTGCCAATAGGTCCATACCCAGTATGATGTCGTAGGTCATTGTTTTGGATACCCTGAGGTCCATGGGTATCTCTCTACCTTCGAGGTGGAGTATAAATTTCGTAGTACCTTCGATTTTTTCTAATTCGCCGTTTGGCATCAATTCGGCCTGGAGTATTATTTCAGCCCCTATTTGTTTTGCCGCTTCTAACCCTATGAAGGAGGCAACTGCTCCATTGTCTACGAGTGCGGGGAAGATTTTTCCTGCTATATCGATATTGAGGTACAGACGATTATCATAGCTTCCGACTGGACCAACAGGCATCGGTATTTTCTCTCCATAACCCGAGTTGACTAGGCCTGAAGCTTTCGGTGTCGCATTTGGCGTGGGTATTTGGGCCTGCCCAAGTTTAGAGGTTAACCTAGCCCTTACTGTTTTCCTCTTTGCTCGTTTCCCGCATTTGGCCTACATCTTGTGCACGTACGTATTGTTACGTCACGTATACCACATTTATAGCAGATGTTTCCTGTCCTTTTCGGACAGTCTGCTGCCCAATGGTCTGTGTCTTTGCAGACCCAACATGGGTATACTTTTCTAGTTATCGGATTTTCCTTACTTAATTTTAGGGGTTGAGTGGGCTTGTTATTGACGGTAGGTTTCGTGTTTTGGGGTTTTCGGGGAGGCGGTAGGGGGGTTTTGTTATTATTGCCGTTGTTCCAGTTCTTTTGTTTCGATATGCTTGATGTGTGTTCGATATCTTTTTTTCTTGCGAATTCGACCAATTGGCCCGTTTTTGTTTTTACGATGTTGTCGACAGCTGCAACTTCGTTAGTGTCTTCTTCATCGGTTGAATCACTGTATTGTTGTACTGTTTCGATAGCGGCAATACGGTTTTTTCTCGGGGGTGGTCGATAAGCTAAATGAGGGCACAACGAATGTTCAGCTGGTGGTGGGAGTCTATATTTCTTCTTCCGCTCCCTTCCCATCTCTTCTTGTTGTCCCAAGGCCTGCAATTCTTCAAACGTATTGAATTGATACCTATTTATCTTAGCGAAATAATCCTCATGTAAATTGCGATAAGTTCTATCCAGTTGGGCTATGAGGGTCATTGGGGGGATGCATTGATTCATCAATGCTCGGATATTTGCGATGAACGTAGCAATTGATTCTTCGGGTCCTTGCGATCTTGACCTAATGGTCTTTTAAAATAATGGGAATCATTTTCAAGATGTCCCGATCGGACATGTTACAGCTTTTCTGGCAATCCTCTATTCGAGAGAGGAATTCCCCTAGATCTGCTTTTGGTTCTCCATTAAAGCTTACATTATACTTTTGTATCAGACTGGCTACTCTAGTTTCGCGCTGGAACGAGGAATCATTATTCGAGCATTGAGGATGTACTCACTCCGAATTGTCAAGAAGCATTTGACCGTATGGCAAGGTGTTCGATGTATTGTAAGAGTGTCCTCCTTGGGGAATACTATGCCCAAGGGGAAACTGTGCGAAGGGGTAACACCAAACTGGATTACTAGATATTGGGACTTGGGTGTTTGTGTTCATTAATGGATAGCCTACGAGGTTAGGTGGTAAATGTGGGTTATTTGTAGAAGTTACTGCATTCGCTGTGTACGACGAGTTATCGGGATATATTGTACTGCTTGGCAATGTTTGGGACCTGTCCGAGCCGTTATTGTGGACATCTTGGCGAGCAGGTGAGGGGTTCCATATCTGTTTAATGGGTGCAGTACTTGGTTGCGATAAATTTAAATTTTGCGAGTTCGAATCCGATGGTGTTTGCGAGTAATTAGGTGGTATGGTTTGATAGGTGGATATGTGGTTCACTCCCTGTTGGTGGTAGTTAAATTGGTCGATAGGGCGTGGTGCTGATTGTAATGGTTGTGTAGATTGCGGTGTATGGTACATTGATGTTTGTGGTTGCGAGTTTTGTACTGACTGGTTCGTGGGTGAATACGAATGTTGGTAATTTTGGGCGGCATTCTGAGTCTGTTGGTGTAGCGGAGGAGATATTTGTGCGGGTTGATGCGTGTGAAAAGTGGGGTATATTGGTGTTTGTGAAAGTGGGAGGGGTTGGGTGGTCGGGTATGTCGGAACTTGTGCAGGTTGGGATGTTTGGACGGTAGGGTTGTTCGGTATCTGTGGTGGTTGGTATGTTTGGGCGGTAGGGTAGTTCGGTATCTGTGGTGGTTGGTATGTTTGGGCGGTAGGGTAGTTCGGTATTTGTGACTGTTGGGGAGTCTGGGTAGTCGGGTAGGTTGGTATTTGTGGAGGATGGGGAGTTTGGACGGTATGGTTGTTCGGTATTTGTGTAGGTTGAGAGGTTTGGACGGTAGGGTAGTTCGGTATTTGTGGCTGTTGGGAAATCTGGGTAGTCTCGTAGGTCGGTATAGATAGATAGATAGATAGATATACTTTTTATTCGTCAAAAGACAAAATCTTACAATTTCATGTACATGTAGTTATAATTATAATTAAAAATATCAGTCGATTTAATATAATTGTTATCTTAACTTTCACTTATTGCATATTTCTTATTAAAATAATAATTCACTTTATCATTTCGTCAGTTTATAAAATTTAAATGTAATGAATTAGTCACAGTCAGATATCACAGAAAACGCTTCGTCAAAAAATAATACATAGAATAAAAAATAAATACAATAGAGATAACATATAAATATAAAAGAATACATACACATACTTTGCTAAATTAACACACTCATTCATAACACTTTAACAATCACGCTAATAAATACATTCACACCTAACTAACACTAAACATATTTAATAAATAAATAAATAAATTAAATAAATACGTCGAATAAATAAATAAACCAGATAAATAATTAAATTAAATAAATAAATAAATAAATTTAAATAAATAAATAAATTAAATAAATAATTCAAAATAAATAAAAAGCCTAAATAAATGTTCGACTCACCTCTGTACATTCTCTTCACCATGTAATTGCTTGGATGTGTGGAGGTTGGGGAGTTTGGACGGTAGGATTGTTCGGTATTTGTATAGGTTGGGAGTTTTGGACGGTAGGGTAGTTCGGTATTTGTGTCTGTTGGGAAATCTGAATGTTCGGGTAAGTCGGTATCTGTGGAGGTTGGGTACTTTGGACGGTAGGATTGTTCGATATCTATGAAGGTTGGGAGGTTTGGACGGTAGGGTTGTTCGGTATTTCTGGATATTCGGTTGTTTGGGCGGTATAGTAGGTAGGTATTTGTGAGTGTTGAGAAGGGTTTTGGATGGTAGAGTTTGGTGACATTTGTGGGACTTGGGGGGTTTGGTAGGTAGATATTTGTGTAGGTTGTGCGGGGTGGACGATAGGGTTGGTCGATATTTGTGGATATTGAGGGGTTTGTACGGTAGGGTAGTTCACTATTTGTGAAAGTTGGGGGGTTTGTACGGTAGGATTTGTTTCTTGTGTTAGGTTCATTGGTGGATTATGGGTATATAGCGTAGAGTTGCTTAACGGTGCAGCTATGGGCGGGGAATTCGTCGAAATGTTTCCCATTGTCCCTCTGGTATGCTCTTGCATGCCAGCTGCCTGTAAAGGTGGAAGCTGAGTCTCCCCGAGGTTTTGGTTCGCCTGCGAATATTATAAGTTGTAGAATGTCGAAGCCGGATCCACATTGTTACCGACTGTTGGGTGATTTGGGTTTTCCTTTAATGGCTGTTCTTGTAGAGCCCCGCCCCCCGTTGCTCCTACCGGATTTGATGGTGTAGGCGCTGTGGTGCCCTCATCAACTGTACTGTTTTTCGGTTCACCTGTTTCGACAATAGTGGACATTTCTTGGAAGCTGAGAGTATTTTGTTGATGGGCTCCTTGACGCCCTGTAGGTTCTACAGATGTTTCTAGTAGTTGAGGTCCCGGCGGAATATGTCCCGTCCCCGTATTCGGGGTACTATGAACGAGGTTCGACCCTTTATTTAATGATGACCCCTCGTGGCCCTCATTTAAGGTTGTTTCAATGAAGATACGCCTACTACTATCTCTCGTCCTATCTGAGGTTTTCTCCGCTTCTTCGAGAATATCTTCTGTGTCCAACGACGGTGATTCTTGCCCTCGTTCGGTGGCATTATCTATTTCTGGGTCCCACGTAGCCCCGTGGTTACCGAATAGTCTTCGCAGGTCAAATCGTACTAATCGGTCAAGCCGTTCTGCTCGTGTGCCCTCTGTATTGAGCCTTGATCGCCTTAGACTATTTGCGACCAATTCATCCGAGTAAGTGTTAAACAGTTCTGTTATACGAGTCCTCTCTAAATTGATTTGTCTAATCTTTGACGGGTCCATCTCAGGTAATTAATCTATATAGGGGGGGGGGGGAGTTACGTTTCGTTAAGTTACGAGTTAGCTCACTTTTCTTTGCTCTCCTACCGAATTTCTCAGATGTGGGTTTTTTTCTCAGCTTAACGCTGTATAAAAGTTTAAAAAAACAAAAAAAACGAATAGAGGAACAAAGCAGAAAAAAAACAACCAAACTCAAGCTAATAGGATAAGAAAAAAATATTAAAAAAACTTAATTTAGAACTAGACGAAAAAAGAAAATGAAAAACGATGAAGTTCTCAAAGAGAAAATCACAGATGAAATATTGCAGAGAATGCAATGTAACACCACATTTTGTGCGTGTTACACAATGTGATTGAGATCACACGACCTACCAACTTCACTCACTTGCACATTCACATACACAAACACTATCCCCTCGGACGACACAGAGCAAGCGAGCTCTCATGCCCTGGAGCAGCTGAAGAAGACGCGTAGCGGCCTCCCCATTAAGCCTCGCACAGGCATAAGCTGGCTAACCTCAGCTGGGGTACGCTGAGCACGCTCTGGCGTCTCCTATCCTCACTCCTGTCCCCTTGAACCAACCTAACAGGACACACAAAAGATTAGAAATTAAGAAGAGAAGTAGAAAGTATTGGAAGGATACCCACCTGATTGTATACCTTGAAGAGCATAGAGAGATCCCCCTTGGACGGAGCGGCAGCTTCTGTAGACGTAAAAGAGGTCTGCAGCATACATCCTGAAAATATAAACGAGGATTAGTCTACAGAATACATGTACATCAAAAAGGTATTCGCTTACCTGGTCTGGAGGGTTTGCAGAGGCAGGGTGGTCCCACGGATACAGTAATGCAGCTCAACTCGTGGGCCGCTCCCCACATAACAGTAGCAGCAACAGCCTCCGAAGCACTCAATTTAGACACCTGGAAACAACACATCGTTAGAAAAGGGAGATAACAGTTATATTGGAAAAATACTAAACACTGATCTCACCTGGTAATAATAGCAGTGGGGGAATGCAGTGGAAGCTGCATATAAACATAACCTCTTAGAGGTTAATCGTGCACACTGCTCCTGCTGCTCATACGCCGTCCGGGGTCCTGAAGCTATCGCCATCGTGTCCTTCGTCGACACTATCGTCTCGATGTCCTTCCTGCTCAACACCCTCGTCGCACTTCCTAGCCCTAGCCCCTCGTCCCTCCTCGTCCTCTCCACCTCCGTCCGCAAGCCGTCGGCAGCATGCCGCATGGCTTGACGCCACCGCGAGCAGACGCTTCCCATTCCTCCTTCGCACTTCTCTTTACCCCACGACAAAGCACGCACTGCGCCCCCAGGCGGGCTCTGTCCACACCAATGAAACTTGAGCGCCGCGGTGACGGAGGACGACGCGGCCACTTCGTACTGAGATACGCACGCCGACGCTTCGCTTCTTCGAATAGCTCCGTACGAACGTTGATGGTATTACTCAGTTATAAAATTTAGAGAGATATATATATATATATATATAAAATTAAATAAATAAAAATTTATATATATATATATATATATATATATATATATATATATAATTAAATCGTCAATAAAGCGTCAATTATTATTTATTTAATTATATATATATATATATATATATATATATATATATATATATATATATATATATATATATATAAAATTAAATAAATAAAAATTTATATATATATATATATATATATATATATATATATATATATATATATATATATATATATATATATATATATATATATATATATATATATATAAATTAGTTTTTTTGACGGACAGCAAGCTAAATATCTTACAAACTCCAAACTGTATACCTTTATATTATCTATATACAAATAGTCTGTCTAAGCATGGTGGGCAGGAAGGAGCGATAGGTTTGACCAAAATGACGATAAAATCGGGTTGCGGAGCGGTATTCGGGCATGAATGTACATCTCATATCCGTTCGAATCAAAATCCGATCGGCTCCTGTTTTCGAGATATGTTCAATTTACGTATTTTAGCTAAATTATTGATAGAAGGGAATGAGTTCTAGCTTAAGAATGCTATGTTGTGTGTGTACACATATATATATATATATATATATATATATATATATATATATATACACACACACACACACACACACACACACACACACACACACACACACACACACATATATATATATATATATATATGGGTCAATCCATGCCAAAACGCACACGGCTCTGCCCAAAAATGGTAAAGACTTAGAAAAACTGGTATACGGTCAAAATTTAGGGTTTTTTATGTAGAATCAATAGCTATGTGGCGCTTTTCAAAATTTTCGAAATGGCGGTCCCAAAAACCCGATTTTCTGACCAGTTATCCGAAAATATTCCACTTAATCGTTCATAAAAATATAGATAAAAGACGAAACTTGTGAGTAAAGGTCATTTTATATGTTTTCGGGTACGCTAAATCCGAATCCGCTGACCGTTTAATCTTATCACTCCAGGATTTGCTCTAACCTCAAACAATACCTCAAAAACGCTCGAACAGGCATGATTATGGCTAGATAATGGTTCGTGACGATGCATTTGTTCGTTTTAAGGGTCGCGTATTTCAAATCCAAGGTCCGTTCAGCGCGTTCAGTCCAAAATTTGCCCCTAGCCTCAAAATATTTTTCAAAAACGCTCAAATAGGCATGATTACGGACAGATTAAGGATCGTGACCATAAATTTATACGTTTTCGAGATCGCTGATTTTAAGTCTAAGGTCCGTTTAGCCCGACAAGCCCAAAATTTTTCGCTAACCTCAGAAAGTACTTCAAAAATGCTCAGCGGGCATGCTGAAGGCCATATGAAGAATCGTGACCATATATTTATACGTTTTTGGGGTCACTGATTTCAAATCCGAAGTCCGTTTAGTTCCATCAGCTAAAAATTTGTTTTTAACCTCAAAAAATATCTGACAAACGCTCAAATGGGCAGGTTTATGGCCAGAAATGGACGGTTATACTTTAAATCTCTACAACAACTTCCTTTTTATCACTTGAAAATTTTCTGATAATAATACTCTTGTTTCGTAGTGGAATAAAATAGTGATTGCTTGAAATTTGTGGGACAGAAGGAGCTTCGTCAAATCGTCTTTTTAATCTTCTTTGAGTGTTGCTATGTGTTACTTTTGAATAATAAAAGAACTTTATATTTTTTATTGAATGGCATGCCCACTAATAAAGCTGCTTAGCTGTTAAAATGCTGTTGATTGCTGATGCTTGGAGGCTTGCGTTCCTAGCTCCTATTTTAAGAGTTGCACCAAGGCCATCATGTGGGCCTCTTCCGTGAGCCGTCGCGCAAAAATCCCATTCTGCTTTGATACCAAAATCATTTTCATGCTTACATAAATTTTGAATATTAAATCGATTTTTAAAATGTTGTTTTGCTCCATCAGAAAAGTAGATAATCTTTGTAACTTTGTGTTGTTTCTTTAGGTAATCAATTATCATCGAATTACATACATACACCGCTGCAGAGTCATGAGTATTTGATTCAGAAATCACGATTATATTTCCATGTTTTAATTCACCTTCATCTCGATAATAATAAACTACAGTATATACTGTGGCTTGATTATTATTATAGTGAAAAGCTTGAGCTTCTTTTTGAACAACGAAAGCAAAATTCTCTGAATAAGCTGGTAGCACAAGAACTTCTCCTGGCTTTAAGCTTCCCTTCAATTGCTTAAAATATTCTGATTGTTGTTTGTTAATATAATCATGAGGTTTTAATGATTTTAACGGATGACCAAGAAGTTCGAGGAAATTTTCAGTAGTTGTGTTTGATGTAATCATAGTTGTTCTATCTGTCGAATGCCAAGAGCTAAAAGTTATATCCTTTACGTCTGCTTTTTCCAAACCTGATTCAAGCTGGGATCTGAGCTTATCGTAATTAGGGCAGTTTTTGCATTCGTTAAGAAAACATTCTCTATTTGAGTTACGACATACGATGAGATTAAGACAATCGGTATAGTTTTTTAATGGGAATTCCGATTTAGCCATCAGGTTAGATAAATTGATGGCATCGAGCAAAAGCTTGACATTCTCATGAATCACACATACGCAAACAATATGAGTACCATTACTTCCGGGTAAAACACAATTTTGAGGTCGTAATTGGCAAAACTTTGAAAGACCTATAGTAGTATCTGGATGCTCTCCACAGAATTTGAAATATAATTCTTTTAAGCTAAACAATGTCAGTCTCTTCTGTTAGAGGACTTTTTCTCCATCAATCTCAACAGATTTTTTATTCCTATATCCTGGGAGAATTCTGCTGTTAGAATCACATTCATAGAATTGTTTCACTCTATTAACCGTAGTTTGTGGCAGCGATTTACCTATTTTTGGGGGTGGTCTAGTAAAAGAGCCATTCGTGGCTTTTAATTCTTTAGCTTTTCTAATGGAGTAAGTCGTAGTATTGAATAGAGAAGAAATCTTCTCTATTGACTATTTTGATGGCAGTATGGTTAGAATAGCTATCCTGTCGGGATCGTGCTCTGACAACGATGAAAATTTTTCTCTTAAACCTTCGATGATTTCATGGAGGTTTTCCTCAGCATTTGAAGAACTCGAACTGTCAAGATCTAATTGCACATTCTTCTCTAGGCTATCTTCATTTGCACTGTTAGATACAGAAGTATTGTTCAAATTGTCATTCACGTTTTCATCATGAGTATCATCATTGTTGGAATTGTGGTTCACGTATTCATTATGAGTATCATTACTAGTATATGATATTTTCCTACATCCACTGCAAATCATATTCTCTGCAGAAGAAAGCCCGAAATGTCTGCAAAGCCTAGCTGGTAGTGGTCGTAATGATTTGCCTATGTGAGCTACCAATTTGAACGGATTGCAACAGCGATCTGTTCGAAAAGACTTCTTCCTTTTTGAAGTCATGATCATGGAAAGCTAGCTCAAAGTCAATGCAAATACTGTGTTTATATGCGTGTGAGAACTATACGTCTATATGTACGAGTGCGTATTTAGAGTATAACCGTCCATTTCTGGCCATGAACCTGCCCATTTGAGCGTTTGTCAGGTATTTTTTGAGGTTAAAAACAAATTTTTAGCTGATGGAACTAAACGGACTTCGGATTTGAAATCAGTGACCCCAACAACGTATAAATATATGGTCGCGATTCTTTATATGGCCGTCATCATGCCCGCTGAGCATTTTTGAAGTACTTTTTGAGGTTAGCGACAAATTTTGGGCTTGTCTGGCTAAACGGACCTTAGACTTAAAATCAGCGATCTCGATAACGTATAAATTTATGGTCACGATCCTTAATCTGGCCGTAATCATGCCTATTTGAGCGTTTTTGAAAAATATTTTGAGGCTATGGGCAAATTTTGGACTGAACGCGCTGAACGGACCTTGGATTTGAAATACGCGACCCTTAAAACGAACAAATGCATCGTCACGAACCATTATCTAGCCATAATCATGCCTGTTCGAGCGTTTTTGAGGTATTGTTTGAGGTTAGAGCAAATCCTGGAGTGATAAGATTAAACGGTCAGCGGATTCGGATTTAGCGTACCCGAAAACATATAAAATGACCTTTACTTACAATTTTCGTCTTTTATCTATATTTTTATAAACGATTAATCGAAAAATTTTCGGAAAACTGGTCAGAAAATCGGGTTTTTGGGACCGCCATTTTGAAAATTTTGAAAAGCGCCACATAGCTATTGATTCTACATAAAAAACCCTAAATTTTGACCGTATACCAGTTATTCTAAGTCTTTACCATTTTTGGGCAGAGCCGTGTGCGTTTTGGCATGGATTGACCCATATATATATATATATATATATATATATACGTATACGTATACATATATGCATGCAAGGTGTCCCAAAAGTTCGGGGATAGCTAAATATTCCCTCAGATAATTTTCAAGGAGGTGAAGATTAGTTTTGTGCAAATATATGTATATATATATATATATATATATATATATATATATATATATATATATATATATATATATATATATATATATATACACATATATATATACACTCACATATACATAGCTAAATCCTAACTTTATCGTGTTATAAATTTATATTACATAAATTATAATTTTTCGGGTTACACTAAATTTCCATATAAAAATTTATAACTTCGATTCTCACCCCTAGGTGGCTGCGTGCTTTCTTCTATGATAATAGAGATGATTTTGTCATATAAGACGATCAGATTTTGGATGCTTCTTGGTTGCGTTTTGGATAGTTTTGATATTTTCCGTGTTAGAGATCACGTTTGAGTGGCAGGCTAACGGATAAATATGGCATCTTCTCTTCCAGTAAAGAATTATGAATCCATTCATTCTAAAATGGATGATAAGTGTAATCATGAGGAGAATAGAATGAAAATTTGTGCGCCATGTGATAGAAAAATAAGTTTCAAAGGAAAAAGATCACAAGATTGTTTGATAAGTAAGTCTCATGAAGGACTGATTCGAAAATACATAAATGAAGATTTTGATCTATCTAATTCGAAGTTTCCATTAAGTATTTGCGTCTCTTGTCGTCTTGCACTTTGTGAACGAGAAAAAAATGTTTAAAAAAAAAGACCTTTACAGAGTATGCCAAACTATGAAGATGTAATTGTGCCTAAAAAAACTAGAACTTCTGATGAGTGTAATTGTTACGTGTGCATAACATCTCGCTCTACGATATCATCATCAAAAGTAAAAAAAGGTAAAGGAAACATACTGAATGTTTCCATTTATATTGATGAATCGAACGGTCTTCATGGCACAAACAAGAATCTGGTCAGAGAAAGCGAAAAAAGTATAAAGGATTCAAGGAGTTAATTTGAAATTTGCAAAACTTGTTTTCAGAAAGTAGGTAAAGGTATATATCATTCATGCGCTACTGCTTCTACATATAGTGCTGCTGGTAAAAATGTAATGAAAATAGTAGAGCAGCTACCTGAACGACAACAAAATCAAATTGCGAGTTCTATTTTAAAGTGGAAACGGTCATGCAGTGATAAAAATAATGAAAAAATAACTTTAAATACTTTTGGCTCCAAAGTTAGAGTAACTGTGAATCCAAAACCGAGTAAGGAAGTTTCTTTTACTGCTGAACGAGCGACCCTCTCTCTCTCGCTTGCTCTTTCTTCCTCGCCTCTCGAGGATGATGAGCCACTGCCCGCGCACACACGCACACACGCGCGCGGGACCGTCCTCTCTCTCTCTCGCGTCCACAATTAGCGACGGTGAGTGAACTATAATTGTCGAGCTTCCCTCGGCACTTATAGGTAAAGTTATAATTTAATATATATCGCACATTGTAGCCATGTGCTCGGGGGCAATGGAGTAAACTCGTGGTGGTATGACACCGTCGTTTAGAATCAGTGCGCGTCGGGCCCGTTGAAGATTACGAATTGTAGTGTGTAAAAAGGGGGATGTTACGCGATTCGGAAAACTCGGGAAACGCGGTGATTTGGTCGCCGCGGAAGACGCGTGCGTGGGCTAGCGTAGCCACATTTGTTTAGCGACGGTGAATTGTGAAAATCTTGTAAATTTGGCGACCGTACATATTGTGATTTATAATAAAGCCTAGGTACTTAAAGAGTGAGATTTGTCTCATTATTATATGAGTATATATTCCTGATTTTCCACTTCACGGAACTTCCTCTGGGAAAGGGACTGATGCAGGGCTAGCCGCGCTTTACCTGGCGCCCATTAGTATTGATAAATTCGGTAAAGTGCTGAGCAAAAGTTATAAATAAATAGAGTAACGAAATCCCACGTTACAATATATATATATATATATATATATATATATATATATATATATATATATATATATATATCATTCCATTTATTTGATAACTAGGTCTACATCTATATACACAATATATCATATTTATATATAATATACATGATATCTACATATTTTGTATATCCTCGTTGATTATATAATGAAGTTCCGTGCATTCTTAAGGTACAACTCATTCGCTTACATCAATAATTTAGCTAAAATACGTAAATTGACGTTATCTCGAAAACAGGAGCCGATCGGATTTTGATTCGAACGGATTTGAGATGTACATTCATGCCCGAATACCGCCCCGCAACCTGATTTTATCGTCATTTTGGTCCAACCTATCGCTCCTTCCTGCCCACCGTGTAAGATAGAGCTGATCGTCAGCTTACTGATGAGCCCAGCGGGTAGCTCGGGGCGAAACACACACCTTCATTATGCCTTTTGTATTTCAAAACGTTTAAAATTTAAAATTTTACTTGTTTTATTTTCTCTTATTTCCTGTGGGTTTTGAACGCGACTTATAGACACTTTACCAGACCGGTAAAAAGGTTCAGACAGCTGGCATAATATACAGCCTACCTTTACCCTGAGTCATAAGTGCTGTGATATAATCCACACTAGTACACTTGACTTGCAGAGATCGATAGATTCACATGAAAATTTATATACAATAAGCAAACTTTATATCCAAATACTCCTAACCTCTAAAATCTTCATACATAGCGAAGCCAAGTTTAAACGAATTAGAATAAACCTGAAATTTTTTTATGTAGACAAAGCTTAAAGTTAATTATTCCATAACCTCTAAAGTTACAGAAAAAGTAAAAGCTTAAATATCAATAACTTATAACCTTAATTTATTTATACATGGACGGGCCAAGCTAAGGGAATGATAAACCTTTGACGTTGATAAAACTTAGTATCTGTAGTTTTATCAATAACTATATTATAAATTTAAATTAACTTTCTAGACCCAAGGAAATTAAGATTATTTAGGAAAGTTAGGGATTTTTTTGAAAATGCTGATGTATTTTTCTTTATGATACCAGTGATCTGTAAAAATACATTTTTAATGATAATCAACCTGTTGACAGGAACTACGAGGTAAAACTATGCAGTTTATTGTGTTGTTTATCACGTAGTTTCTCTATCAACCACTTGGTTTAGTCATGGTTACCATGTAATAGAACCACATGGTAACCACGTAGTTTTTTGATAAAAAAGGTTAAAAATTGCATTAAATAACACTATTTATATTATTTTTGACCTTTTATGGAAGTACTATGTAAATAATGAGACCAAAAATAAATTATTTGAATTTTTAAAAATAAAATAACAGAATAAACGTAGCCATATGACCTAATTTCGGTGTTATATCAGCATAGTACTTTCATTAATGGTAACAAAAAAAATAATTAGTGTTATTTAATGCATTTGTTTACTTTCTCTATATCAAAAACTCACGTGGTAACTACAACGGAACAACGTGGTAGGCAGAGAATGCACGCCATTTACCACGTGGTTTTACTACATAGTACGCCACATGATTTTACCACGTGATTCTTTTCAAGAGGGAATAACCTAAAACCTCTTAAACCATTAGCTAAATTCTTGAATGCAGGCAAGGCCTTAAGTAAAATACGGTATAACCTCGAATTATTTATTCACAGACAGATAAAGGTTAACTTTAAGTACTCCATAACCTTTTCAAGCCTTGTATAGACAACTTTAATATAAATGCCCTATTATATATTATTCTTACAGAAGCATTTTCAGCTCCAATCAAAATACCCTGTAGGCTCCAAATTCTTTGATACTAATACCCCGAGTTCTAAGTTAAATACCATATGAATCTGTTAAACTGAAATGTCTACCATCAATCACATAAGCAATATTTCTTATTCTTCTAACTTTTCTACGCAGACACGAAACCTAAATAACCTTATAACCTTATTTTTTACATAGAAATACTAAGTTTAAATATAAAAATACCCTATAATCTTAAAAAATTTTTAATGAAAGATTAAACAAATCAATGTATTTGATAACTCTGGAATTTTTTATGTGGACAAGCTGGGCTTAGAGCTAAATAGCGAGTAATCTTCTATCTCTTTAACACACACTGACTGGTCTTAAAAGTAAACACACTCTGCTTATTGATTGCCAAGCATACGGGCGAACTAAGAATCTCAATGAATCATAACCTATTAGTCATTTAGTTAAACAGGAAAATATGTACTATTCTTAATACCCCATAACCTCCAAAACCTATTACACTGATAGGTTATCGATAATATACAAACTCTTGATATTTCAAACTTTTTTAAATAGACAGGTCAAATTTGAATTTCTATACAAAGTAACCTCTAAACTCTATTAAGCAAATAGGCCAAGTTTAAATCTATAAACTGTATAACCTCTTAACTATTCTACACGGACGGACATCGCTAAAGCTTAAATGCTTTTTAAACACGTCAATCACATGGATAATGTTTGCAAACATCTAAGCTCTCCTATACAGAAAGGCCTATAACTTATATATGAATACTCGATTGGATCATTTACCACAGGTAGGTAAATTAAAATCTTTATACTTCATAACCTTAAAACTTACGTATGCTGAATGGCCAAGAATTTTAAATCTTGTTCTGAATTTATCATATTAAATTCTTATCAATAGAATACTAGACGTACTTAGAGTAAAAAAAATGTAAATGAACTTATATTTGACAAAAATTATTGTGATTGGATAAATTTATCCATTACAATTTTTATAAAAGACCACTGATATTGTGATAACATGAAATATCATTTATCATTCGGATAAAGCTGCATTTTGGCCTAAATGCTAACATTTATTTTCACTGTGTATGATTATTTTTATCAGTGTGTATCTTGAAAATATTTATCGTATACTATTTATTAAAATATTTATATAGTTCCACTAAATACTAATGGTGCCTAACAGTCTGCGTCAGTTTCACTGTCATTAGTTTCGATGTTTTCATCTCCACTATTTTCATTTTCTTTGTCTTCAGCTTCACTCTTTTCACTTTCTATGTCTTCAAGATTCACTCTGAAATAAAGTGTAATATTACAAATTTGCGTTGAAATCAAAGTTACCGCGTATTTGAATGTGTCTATGTAACTTTGTTGTGATTTATTTTCCTTTTTGAATTTAACTTAAATTTCATTCATCAGAAAGTTTTATTCCATTCATATTTCTAATTATTATTAGTAAACGTACCTAATTTTTGGCATAATAAATTACAGTATTTAAATTTTGATTATATCACTGAAATAGCTCTATTTTACTCACTATATTAATGAATTTACTTTAATATTATAAATAAGTGTATTCCTTTCTTGTAGTATTAACGTTTTAGTACTTATTACACAGCACCCGAAATTTTTTTTGGAATTTACTCGGACTTTCGAGGGTGTACTATATGCTTTTTGAGCTGCTGAACACGAATATTTATTCAGAATTGCTCCAACACGGCATGATTCCGAGTAAATTTTTAAAAAATGACCTTTACCAGAGTCTTAATCACAACCTAAGCTCCTAAAAGCCTAAACCCTACACACACAACGCATTGGACAACGTCCGAAAACGTCCGTTTGGGTTAAACCCAAAACATGAATCCCTGAAGCCTCAAACCCTCAGAGCCTTAACTCCCAAGTCCTTAACCCCTAAGCCCTTAACCCCCGAGCCTTAAAACCCTCAACGCCTAAAACCCTTACCCTAAACTCCAAAGCTTTAATATCAAAACCCTTCCAAAGTCTCAAACCCTCAACCGCGAAACCCTAAACCTCTAAGCCTAAGTCCACAAACTCACAAAGCTTTAAACTACAAGACCTTAAACCCCAAATCTTTAATCCTCAAATCCTGAAACTCCCTAAGCTATAAATCTGAAGCTCTTAAAACCCAAAGCCTAAAACCGCTAAGCTCTTAAACCTCGAGACCTTAATGCTCAAGACGTTAAACTCGCAAGCCTTAATACCCAAACACTGAAACTTCCAAAGTCTCAAACTCTATACCCTTAAGGGGGCACACCATCTTTAAAATGTGAAACAAAAAAATTGATTAGGAATTTTTATTTTGATATTTATTTCAATAAGGGTTTTTTTTCCTGAAAGTATACATAAAAACCTCCCAATTTGTATATTTTTTACCTTCGTTGAACCTTCTATGCCTCCATGGCAAACCAGACTGTTTTCGAAGACTTTAAGCACTGTCCGTAAGATTCCAAGTCTACGCATGGATGGATTGGGCTAATAATTTATGGAGATACTCATTATAGTAGTACTTTTAGTATAAATGTAGGGATTTTGATTTGAGCGAGTAGAAGTATTTTTTTATATGAACATTGTCAATATGACACTTATTTTTTAATAATTTATCATTTTCATAGATGTAAAAAAATTTCTACTCGTTCAAATCAAAATCCCTACGTTCATACTAAAAGTACTACTATAATGAGTATCTCCATAAATATTTAGCCCAACCCATCCATGTGTAGACTTGGAATCTTACGGACAGTGCTTAAAGTCTTCGAAAACAGTCTGGTTTGCCATGGAGGCATAGAAGGTCCAACGAAGGTAAAAAATATACAAATTGGTAGGTTTTTATGTATACTTTCAGGGAAAAAAAACCATTACTAAAATAAATATCATAATAAAAATTCCTAATCATTTTTTTATTTCACATTTTAAAGGTGGTGTGCCCCCTTAATGCCCAAGCCCTTAGCCTCTAAGTTTTTAAACCCCCAGTCTTCAAACCCTTAAAGCCTTAAATCGCAAATCTTTAAACCCTTAAAGCCTTTAGCCACAAGTCCTTAAACCCTAAAACTGAAATCTTCAAAGCCTTAAATCACAAACCAAGAAACTCCCAAATTCTTAAACAACAAACCTTTAAATCCCAAGTGCTTAAACCCTTAATCCCGTAACCCCCAATCTTAAAACCCTCAAAGCCTTAAAACACAAGTCCATAAAACCTTCAACGCCTAAAACCCTTACCCTAAACTCCAAAGCTTTAATATCAAAACCCTTCCAAAGTCTCAAACCCTCAACCGCGAAACCCTAAACCTCTAAGCCTAAGTCCACAAACTCACAAAGCTTTAAACCACAAGACCTTAAACCCCAAATCTTTAATCCTCAAATCCTGAAACTCCCTAAGCTATAAATCTGAAGCTCTTAAAACCCAAAGCCTAAAACCGCTAAGCTCTTAAACCTCGAGACCTTAATGCTCAAGACGTTAAACTCGCAAGCCTTAATACCCAAACACTGAAACTTCCAAAGTCTCAAACTCTATACCCTTAAGGGGGCACACCATCTTTAAAATGTGAAACAAAAAAATTGATTAGGAATTTTTATTTTGATATTTATTTCAATAAGGGTTTTTTTTCCTGAAAGTATACATAAAAACCTCCCAATTTGTATATTTTTTACCTTCGTTGAACCTTCTATGCCTCCATGGCAAACCAGACTGTTTTCGAAGACTTTAAGCACTGTCCGTAAGATTCCAAGTCTACGCATGGATGGATTGGGCTAATAATTTATGGAGATACTCATTATAGTAGTACTTTTAGTATAAATGTAGGGATTTTGATTTGAGCGAGTAGAAGTATTTTTTTATATGAACATTGTCAATATGACACTTATTTTTTAATAATTTATCATTTTCATAGATGTAAAAAAATTTCTACTCGTTCAAATCAAAATCCCTACGTTCATACTAAAAGTACTACTATAATGAGTATCTCCATAAATATTTAGCCCAACCCATCCATGTGTAGACTTGGAATCTTACGGACAGTGCTTAAAGTCTTCGAAAACAGTCTGGTTTGCCATGGAGGCATAGAAGGTCCAACGAAGGTAAAAAATATACAAATTGGTAGGTTTTTATGTATACTTTCAGGGAAAAAAAACCATTACTAAAATAAATATCATAATAAAAATTCCTAATCATTTTTTTATTTCACATTTTAAAGGTGGTGTGCCCCCTTAATGCCCAAGCCCTTAGCCTCTAAGTTTTTAAACCCCCAGTCTTCAAACCCTTAAAGCCTTAAATCGCAAATCTTTAAACCCTTAAAGCCTTTAGCCACAAGTCCTTAAACCCTAAAACTGAAATCTTCAAAGCCTTAAATCACAAACCAAGAAACTCCCAAATTCTTAAACAACAAACCTTTAAATCCCAAGTGCTTAAACCCTTAATCCCGTAACCCCCAATCTTAAAACCCTCAAAGCCTTAAAACACAAGTCCATAAAACCTTCAACGCCTAAAACCCTTACCCTAAACTCCAAAGCCTTAATATCAAAACCCTTCCAAAGTCTCAAACCCTCAACCTCGAAACCCTAAACCTCTAAGCCTAAGTCCACAAACTCACAAAGCTTTAAACCACAAGACCTTAAACCCCAAATCTTTAATCCCCAAATCCTGAAACTCCCTAAGCTATAAATCTGAAGCTCTTAAAACCCAAAGCCTAAAACCGTTAAGCTCTTAAACCTCGAGACCTTAATGCTCAAGACGTTAAACTCGCAAGCCTTAATACCCAAACACTGAAACTTCCAAAGTCTCAAACCCTAAACCTTTAAGCCCCAAACCCTTAGCCTCTAAATTTTTAAACCCCAAGTCTTCAAACCCTTAAAGCCTTAAATCGCAAGTCTTTAAACCCTCAAAGCCTTGAGCCACAAGTCCTTAAATCCTAAAACTGTAATCCAATCTTAAAACCCTCAAAGTCTTAAAACACAAGTCCTTAAACCCTCAAAGCCTCAAACCACACGTTCTTGAACCCCAAAGCCGTAATCTTCAAAGCCTTAAACCCCAAGTTCTTAAAACCCAAAGCCGTAATCTTCAAAGCCTCCCAAATCCTTAAACCCCATGCCTTTAAACCCTTAATCACTTAACCCCCAACCCTTAAACCCTCAAAGCCTTAAAGCCTAAAACCTCAAACATCGAAGCCACAATCCCCAAACACTGAAACTTCCAAAGCCTTCAACCCAAAATCTTGGGGTTTAAGGACTTGTAGTTTAAGGCTTTGCGGGTTTAACGGCTTGGGGTTTAAGGCTTTGGTAGATAAGCGTTTGGGGATTAATGCTTTGGGGTTTAAGGACTCGTTGTTTGAGGTTTTGAGGGTTGAAGGGCTCGAGGGTTAAGGGGTTAGGGTTTGAGGGTTAGGATGTTTCAGGGTTTGGGGATAAAGGCTTTGAGGTTTACAGTCTTGGGCTTTAAGGCTTTGAGGGTTTAAGGACTTGGGGGTCAAGAGGTTAGGGGTTTAAGGCTTTGGGGTTTAAGGGTTTGAGTTTTAAGGCTTTGGAAGTTTTAGGGTTTGGGAATAACGGATTTTGGTTTGAGGTTTTAATGATTTTAGGGCTCGGAGGTTGAGGGATTAGAGGTAATTTCTTGGGAGGCTTTGATGGTTTGAGATTTCAAACATTCAGGATTTGGGATTTAAAGGCTGTCTGGTGCATTGGGCTTTAGGAGCTTAGACTGTGATTAAATTTCCGGTAAAGGTTATTTTTTTAAATTTACTCGGAATCCCGACGTGCTGGAGAAATTCTGCAGATATTTTCGTATTCGACGGCTCAAAAAGCATATAGTACACTCCCGGAAGTCCTGGTGGACTCCAAAAAAATGTTGTGGTCCTGTGATTATTATTCAGTTTCGAATAAAGCTACGTTAATTTTATATTTACTTAATGATATTTTACTTGCACTTCTTTTATGTACTTTAACATATCTAAAGTAATCTTGTTTTTCTTCAGTTTCGCAATCGATCACATCTAAAATAAGGTCTTTTCAGCTGTTCTGTCTAGTATGCAGGATCATATTTCTTCTGTAGTATTTGTGGACTGATTCGAGGGTATCTTCCGCATAATAAGCATAAGAATTTATGAATCGTTGGATTCATACGAGCCCAGGGATACAATTCATAATGCATGGCATGCATTTCCCAACAAAGCATCTCTGTTTCTTTCAATTTCAGTTCTTTTTTGCACTTAACTAATTGCAATAATAAAGCATTGATGGTTACAAATAGTTCATTTAATCCTAAAGATTGTGCAAATTTTTGTGGATCGCTAAAACATTTTCTAGCTAAATTTCCAGTATTTGTGGTACCGTGACTTTGTAAAACTTGGTCTACTCTTACTCCAAAATTAGTAAAAAGGCTTTGCTGTACAGCAATTTTTCGTTCATTGTATTTTTCTGAAAACGTAATTATAATTTAACATGTAGTATTAAATACTAAACATTTTTTCACATCAGGAAGAGTAATAGATTACATAGAAATTTTTATCAACTATTGACTTGAGACGCGCTTCGCACGTTTTTGTCATATTTTCTCAATTTATACTTTTGGAGGACGGGAATATGGGAATTATGAAATAACAGTAACAATAGCGGTCATTTTAGTAGTTCTGAATTTCATCGACTTCTTCGACAAATATAAGAGTTTGCTAACATAAATTATTATGATAATAGGACTTCAATCATATATGTCATATTATAATTGATAAATTTTTTTGTTATCATCAAGCTCAATTTATAAAGTTAGAAGAGGTCGAACAGATCAAACAAATAGCGTAGCTCTGACATTCGTTTAATTTAAAGTATCCTACCGAAAAAATGTATGAATTTATAACCTTAGAAATTAAACTTTCTGAATTATGGAATATTTTATTCTGACACATATGAATTCCTATCAACTTCAAAAAATATAAATTGTGAAAAAATAACAATGAAAACGAGCGGTGCGCATTCGAAGTCGCTAGTGAACTAACTTACCTTTTCGTGGCTCAGTAATGTCCCACTCTTCGGTTGTTAATTTATACGACAAATATAACAAATGTTCGAATGATTTTATTTCATCATGCAATAATCCTAATCCATACTGTAAATTTTCGTCTGTAGGAGTGAATGGATCTTGCAATTTAAACATGTGCACGGTTCGTAAACATATAGAGCATCTGCAAGTCGCTCTATTCCCCGTGATCGTATTTACACATTTTCCATCAAACGTGGTTTTTAAAACTTCAAACTTTACGGTCACTCTTTTATTGTTTGACATCTGAACCTTGTGAGTAGTAAGCGAATTTATCTCACTAGTTAAACGTTGAAATTCACGAATAGTTGCCAGCTCATCTTCTTTCTCGAGAGCAATTCGCAACCGCCGACACAACCGAACACATTGTAGTGTAGGATTAATCCAGCTATATCCTTCAGCACTTGATATAAAAATATAGTAATTTTTTAATATTTTACTGTACTATATGTACAATATGTAAGGTTAAAATATTTTTTAATTCAGTGTGGGTAAAGTTGCTTTTTGCGCATTTTACAAATTTTAAAAGTTTCAATTTTAGGATCCTTAAATCGAAAAATATCGTTTACTAAATATACACTCGACAGAAGGTAATTCTGGTGGAACGTTTCTGAAGTCTTTTTTTTTAATTGGTACATTTTTTGGAATCAGCCAATCTGATTGGAGCATTTTAAACGTTCCATCAGAATCACCTTTCGAAAAGTGTACTATTAAATTCCATCACGCTTAACACTTTGTTAAATACGAGGGTAGTTCAATAAGTCTTTAGAATAAAGTATAAAAACAATTTTTTTTGGGTAAATTTTTTTTTATTTTTCAACATAATCTCCTTGGAGCTCTATACACTCGGTCAATCGCTTTTTAAGTTTTTTTAATCCTTCAGAAAAGTGCGTTTTCGGAAGTTCCTCAAAATAAGCACTTACAGAGGCAATGACGTCTTCGTTGTCCGTAAATCTCTGTCCACCGAGCCATTTTTTCAAGTTTGGAAATAAGAAAAAGTCACTGGGGGCTAAATCTAGTGAATACGGTGGGTGTTCGACCAATTCGAATTTTAGTTCTTCAATTTTAGCCATTGAAACGAAGCATGTGTGAACTCGGGCGTTGTCGTGATGAAAGAGAATTTTTTTTCTCGCCAAATGTGGTCGTTTTTTTTTAATTTCTTCTTTCAGCTGCTCTAATAATGATGCATAATACTCACCAGTAATTGTTTTACCCTTTTCCAAGTAGTCAATAAGTATAATTCCACGTGCATCCCAAAAAACTGTAGCCATAACCTTACCAGCTGACTTTACGGTCTTTGCCTTCTTTGGAGCTGGTTCGCCTGTGGAAATCCACTGTTTGGATTAATCCTTTGTCTCAGGAGTGTAGTGGTGTATCCATGTTTCATCCACAGTCACAAATCGACGAAAAAATTCCTCAGGATTCCGACTTATGCGCGCCAAAAGAGCCCCAGAGGCGACCACTCTATTGCGTTTATTCTCAGCTGAGAGCAAACGCGGCACCCATCTTGCCGATAGCTTTTTCATGCCTAATTTTTCATGTAGAATTGAAACAACTGCACCTATAGATATCCTTGTGGCCTCAGCTAACTCACGCACTTTTAATCTTCTATCCTTCAACACCATATCGTGGATTTTATTGATGATTTCGGGAGTAGTTGCTTCTACGGGCCTTCCTGAACGTGGTTCGTCACTTATTGATGTACGACCACGCTTAAATTCATTTACCCAGTTATAAACCGTTGCTAAGGCAGGGGCAGATGTGCCATGAACTGAGTCCAATTCATTTTTATCTCATATGGAGTTAAACCCTTTAAATGAAAATGTTTAATTACCGCTCTGAACTCGTTTTTTTCCATTTTTCTTAACAAGCAATTTTTTTTTTCAATTGGTTATAAAAACACGTAAACTCAGAAGATGTGGACTGTGACTGCACCATATATCTAGTCGGGAGTGGTGCTGACTGAAAACAGATGATTTGGAGCGATTCGCGCGCCATCTGTTGGTCATTCTAAAGACTTATTGAACTACCCACGTATTTATAAGCAGGCTTGCCCATGTACGAGGCCCCGTATTTTATATAGTTATAATAAATTTAACAATCCAGAAATTAGTTTGTTTAGAAATATACAGGTGCCTCTTCCTTTCTCAAATAGGTGCATCATGATTATTCGTACTAAAAGCAAAAATAAGTCACCTGATGTTAAGGCTGCAGGAGACTCGAGAATATTTTTGGTCTTATCTTCGCCTTGTCTTAAAATTCAAGATAAGTCCAAGACGATAATGAGAAAAAAATTCAAAACAATACTATGACCAGAAGTATCGAGACTCTTAATTTTGTCAAGAGACTGAGAAAGTAAAAATAAATGTTTATTGGTTTCTGCAACATCTACAAACATAGTAAAGAAATTAACACCCGCAATTTTCTTACCTTATACACAGGTATGCCTCTGAGTTTTAAATTCTTATACGCATAGTTTTTATACAAGTAGGTCAAATCAAGGCAGGTTTCAAAACTTAAATCTGATTTACAGATTACAGCAACAAAAATTTGAAAATCATTTTACTTTTGCAGTTTAAAAATGAATGTTACCTTAACTTAATCAATAAGATACTTGTTACAAACAAAGATTGCTGAGCATTCGGTCCGTCATTGTCAGGATTTTCACACCTTTTGTGTGAAATCATGTATCCAGACGAGCTATCAAAGCCTGACGTTAACAAAAATGTGACATCGTTTAAGGCTTCTTGGCTCCAATCAATAGCTATAGCATCACATAACCTTTCTACAGTTTTGTTGAGCATGATTTGTAGAGGTACTTTAACTTCCACTTCTGTTGCATAAACCGGTGTAGGTATACATTCAATCATTTCTTTTCTGATTAGAAAAACAATATTAGTTTATTGTTCACGTTAAATACTGGTTTGAATAAGAATACGTTGTTGTTACGCAAACTAACACAAGAAGACCACTATTACCCTATTGGTCTTAAATTTTAAACAATCTTTCGCATGACGTTTGTTAACAAATTTAAAGTAACTTTAAAATTTAAAGTAGCTTTTTTACACATATAGCTTTACTTTTAAAAAGAGAAATCTTAATTGAGAAAGTTATTGAATCTTGCGCTCTCATATATATATAGTAATTAAGAAATAACGTTTAAATAACTAAATTTACAATATAATTGAAACTTTATTATACTCGAATATTAAAATATTAAATTTTTTTCTTTTACATTTTTTACAATTACAAAGCTCTGTGTAAGCAAAAAATTGTTAATACGTCGAGAGAGCAGAAATCTTCAAATAATATTCACTATTTTGTTTCGGAAAAAAGAGTAGCAAATTCAGTACCATGTGAGCGAGTTTTTTGCTGTCTTGTGGAGGGAGGTTTAAATAAATCATAAGGCACTGATTTTCTCTTTAAATTATATTCTAACCGTACAAATATACAAAGGCCTAAGTAGGCAAATAAAAGTATAGTGTCGTGTATGTATTAGGTGTGGTCGCGTTCGGGTCTCGCTAATTACTGTCGCGGTCGATCTGTAATCGGAAAGAAAATGTGTCGTTGGAAGGTGTGAGAGTGTGTGTGTGTGTGTATGTGTGTGTGTGTTTGTATACGTCTGAATCCAACGGCGGTAGAGGCAACTAGGCAGTTTTCGGAACACCATGAATTATTACATCGAATATAATAATTCAACTAATTATAAATCAAATATAATAATCTGAAGAAAAGTTATTACTGAATTAGCTCATAACGTGGATATATCTCGGATTTCATTGAACGACTATCAGTTACTAAAGCCTTATACCGATTCTTGCTGTAGTCGTTTTCCAAATAAAAAACTAAGGCTGATTCGTTTGAGTGCCCTGATGTAAAATATAATCAGAATTTATCAAATATTTCAAAGTAGATTAAGAATCTTCTATAATTACATCTATATGCTAGTCAACATGAGCGCACTCATATTTTGATTTATTGATATATGTATACTTTTCTTTTCATTAAAGAAGTAGTATCGATGAACTCACAGTAAATATATTACACTATAAAGTATAAATCTTTAAATAGCCATTTTAGTTTATCTAATGATTAATAAAAAGTCTCCAGCAAAAGATAATTTGATTCATTTTTTATTGAGGTTAAATATATGACTTTTTCGTTTTTAATGAATTGATAATTTGAATTTATTTTATCTAGGTCCTTTTTACTAGAGGACTTACTTAGTTCATCATCGGTTAGGGTTTTTTCATTAGAAATATTATCGTTTTGTTCAATATCTTCTCTCTTTGATTTCAATGTAAGTTTCAGAGCTAATTCTAGTATATTAACATCAGGATTAGCGAATTCAGCAACTTCATGAGCTCTTCTATAAATTATGCGTCTACATTCTAGTAACGAAGCGTTAAAAGTTTCTTTCGATAATATAGATATATTAAATTGCAAGAAAATTGCAATTATTGGTTTCATTTATAATGCTTTTTTTACCGGGGTTAGAATCCGTTGTAACTATTCGTTTCCTTCCTCCGTCAAAACTGTTACGAGTTATTTCTTTCGGCCGACCTGTTTGAGCATTTTCATTTTTTCTCTTTTTTGTTTTTGGTTTATCCGACCTACCTCGATTTCTCAGCGCTTGATTTATTCTTCGTCATTTGGGGGGTGGCATCCTTCAAAGTAGTCCCCATTTGATTGAACAAGACGCTCATATCGATGTTTCCACTTATTAAAGCACTCTTGAAAGTCAGACTTCGGAATCGCCTTTAGTGCTTTCGTCGCATTAGTTTCAACAGTCTGTTTATTGTCGAATCGATGTCCTTTAAGCGGCATTTTCAATCGAGGAAACAGCCAAAAGTCGCAGGGAGCTATATCAGGACTGTATGGAGGCTGGCGGAGCTGCGCAACACTGTGTTTCAATAAATACTGCTGCACAAAGTTTGATGCGTGCGCTGGAGCATTGTCGTGATGAAGAAGCCAGTCACCGGTTTCCCAAAGTTGTGGTCGTTTTCTTCTGATTGCATTACGTAATCTTTTCAAAACTTCAACGTAGTACTCTGTATTGATTGTCTGGCCTGTAGGGGCATATTCGTGGTGCACAACGCCCTCATAATCGAAAAAAACAATCAACATTAACTTGATGTTGCTTCGACTTTGACGAGCTTTTTTCGGCCGAGGCTCAGATGGAAGCTTCCACTGCGAAGATTGTTGTTTTGTTTCAGGATCATAACCATAAACCCATGACTCATCACCAGTAATAACCTTTTTAAGAAAGTTTTCATCACTATTAATTATTTCCAAATTGTCCTGAGCGATTTCTAATCGAAGGTTTCTTTGCTGGTCTGAGAGCAGTTTCGGGATGAATTTTGCACACACACGAGTCACTCCCAAATTCTCGGTTAAAATTCGCCAAACAGTACTTTTTGGTATTCCAAGTTCATCTTCCAGTTCTCTCACAGTCAAACGACGATCTTGTTCAACTGCGACACGCACACGCTCGACATTATCCGACGATGTTCCCGTCGAAGGTCGACCAGAATGAGGATCACTGTCAACAGATGTGCGGCCACTTTTGAACCGCCTATACCACTCTTTTATTTGTGTTTTGCCCATACACTCATTTTTAAAGGCCTTTTGCAACATTTCAATAGTTTCCGCACAACTTTTACCGAGATTAAAGCAAAATTTTATCCAAATTCGCTGTTCGGTTCGTTCTGCCATTTTTAGCAATAAGCAAATTGCGACGAACGCAAAAAAGTCGTTGTAAACAAATACACGCTGCGCGGGAACTAAGGCGTTTTATCGGTCTCTCAGGCTACTGACGAGAAGGTTAGGAGTTGCTGGTGACGTTCGTACCCTCCAGAGGTCGCCCGAGTCTCTCCGCGCGAAGATATGAACGTAGGTCGGATACTTTTGGGACAGACCTCGTATATTATTAACTCTATAACGTGAAAGGGAAGGGGAGGGGAGATGCCACTTAAGGGAAAATTCATTTTGAATAGTATACAATGTATACTGAAGTTAACCAAACTTTACTTTTATATAGACCGGGTATTGCTACAATATCAATCAACAATAATTACAAAACACTATTTTATTTACAAAAACATTAGTTTTTTACACGTATGGCATATTATCCGATTATTTAAACCCTATTTGTAAGATACCACTCGCCCTATAAAGTAAGTTACTAGTTTAGAGAAATAGATGATAATAACATTTTTTTAAATACACGTTAGATAATGATATTATTTAAAGTATGTCTAATTTTGTTTACAAACAACATAAACATTATTGCCGAGATAATTTTTTGTGGATCTATGTATTTCAGGTATAAAACACAAATATAAGAAAAACATGTTTTATGGCAAAAAAAAAAAAAAATATATATATATATATATATATATATATATATATATATATATATATTTTTTTTTTCTTTCAAAATATATGTATATATATATATATATATATATATATATATATATATATATTTTTTTTTTTTTTTTTCTTTTTTGCCATAAAACATGTTTTTCTTATATTTGTTTTAATATATATATATATATATATATATATATATATATATATATATATATATATAAAGAATTAAAAATGTTATCTTCTTAATTAAATAATACATTTTTTAGATATAATTTCTAGAACAACAATCAAATAACCAAAAGAGAGATGCAAATCTTTTTTAAAAACTACTATGAAACAGGGTTAAAAAAATTATGAGAAACGTGTAATTATTTTCGAAAAGTGTAGATGTTTAGTGTATCATATGATGATTGACCGATTGATTCAATTTAAACGCCACTATATTTCTTAAATACACTCTCGCAATGAGATACCTGCACTGGCATCTTCGCCCCCGTGACCTACATTATATTTATCAACTGTTTATTATGTAATTCATTTTTGTAATTCAAACTAGGCTCTCTAAAGCAATAGTGTCTGGTATTAAACTCACCTAACCGATGCAATGCGTAATATATGCGAATCAAATTATACCAAACTAGATTATTTCCTTTCTTGTTCGTATTTTGAAAATCTGTGCGTTTAAATATTGTTGATACAGGTGCTATAATGTGCTTCTAATTATTTAACGCGATTGTTTATACTGTTGCTATACTATGTTTGATTATTTACTGAGCTATAGGTGATATATTACTTATACATTACAAATAAAGTTAATAATTGTATTCCAAATTGATTGTATAATTTTTTAATTAAAATTTAGATTTTATAAAATATTGCTTTATTTTCGTAATAAAAGAGAATTAGCATAAGTGATAATTTTTCACGAATTAGTAGATATACATGCGTGTGTTATTTTATAATTTGAAAAAGTTACATTGAATAATACTTTTATAAATTTATAAAGAGATTAACTTTTAATCGAGTATTAATTTTTCCGAACCACATTTACATAACTTTAATTAGTAAATATTAGTAGATAAATTTAATTAGCAAATATTAGTAGAACTTCAACAATTTATAAGGGCGTGGTTTATAAATTCTTCAAATAATAAACATACAAATTATGGACAATGTAAAGTCTAAAATTTGCAAGGAATGATTAGATTTAAAAATATCCAAATAAAAGGTATTATACAATTTTTAATAATATTTTCATCGATAGGAAAACCTTATACATATTTAAAATAAAAAATCGAAGCTTCTTACATTATCGACAGATTTTCGGAATTTTCATGGGTCTAAAGGGGTAAAAAAGCGCTTCCCAATAGAAAATTTCTGTAAGTTTTAAAAATTTTGTATAAATTGGACAACAGAACATCATTTTTTGTCATCATGTGCACAAACCACAACTTTACGCATCAACATGGATGCGTAAAGCAGCTTTTCACACACACGCGCGCGTGAGAAAGAAGACTAGGTTTGTTACACGTGCGCAAAATCAAGTTTCGCCCAAATTAGATGCATATAATAGACGACTTTTGGTACATAGAACACAAAAAAATGACAATTTACCCATGCATAATTCGAAGATCCGCATTTTTCAAAATAATATCTGACTTACCTGAATTTCTGTAAAGTTAATTTAATTTTACTATATAGTTATTTATAAAACTACTGATTTTAAGTTTCGTAAGCCTTAAAGCTTTATCGTGATTTTATAACTTAGCCCGCCCGTGTATAAATAAATTGAGGTTGATTCAAGCTTTTACTTTTTGTGTAACTTTGGAGGTTATGGAGTAATTAACTTTTAGCTTGTCCTGCCTATATAAAAAAAATTTATGTTTATTCTAATTAGTTCAAACTTAGCTTCTCTATATATGAAGATTTTATAGGTTACGAGTAGTTAGATGTAAAGTTTGACTGTTTTTATATAGATAATATAAAGGTATAGAGTTTGGAGTTTCTAAGATATTTAGCGTTCAGATTGCTGTCTGTCAAAAAAACTAATTGATGATATAGTGCACATTAATGTTAGCTTTTTCAGTCTCATGATGTATAATAGTTTCGAGTTACCAGGTCATTTGGCATTCAGATATGCTTGTACGTGTAACCAATATAACAAATCGAAACCTGTGGATTATTTAGCTACAACCCAAGATAGCCAGATTACTTTGATTTAAGATTTCCCTAACTGCATGAATAATTTAAAATTGTATGGCCTTGAGCAAAAGCTTTTTTCTTTTTGTATATAAGAGGGTTGAGGTTATTGGGTATTTTCTTTCAAACTTGATATGTTTATCTATAAGGTTCCTGAGGCTACAGATTACTCCCTATTAAAGTTTTGCCTCCCCATTATATAAGTAATTACACAGGCTATGAGGTAATTAAATCTAAGCTTTTTCTTTCAGTATAAAAGATTCCGAAGATTATATTGCGTTTAGCTTCAGCTTAGCTCTTGTGTCTAGAATTGTTAAGAGGTTATGGGGTGTAAAGACTTAAGCTCGGCTAATTTGTGTAAAAAATTTCGTTAAAAATAAGGTACTTAGCTTCTATGATTAGAGGTTATGAATCAAATGAAATAACAAAAACGATGTCTGAACAATGTTGACAAAGCTCTTATGAGTGTTTGAATAATGCTGTGCCTGCCATTGTAAAAAATTTTTAGGTTATCGGGTATTCGATTGTTCGTGTAAAATAGTGTAGAGGTTATAAAATACTTTGATTTCAGGTTTTCCTGTGCATGTAAAAGTCTGCCCATCGGAGATCTCACTTAATATCACCAAAACCGGACTCCTAAGCACTTCGAGGTTAGAATATCTTAATATTCAGACTTGCTTCAGCAATTCTACTACCAGATTTGGATTCAGCGTGAAATATTATGTAAGAATGCAATGTCAGATCTTAAACAACTTGTTAGACTCCCTATTTCGTAAGCCTGTAGATCGTAGAGTGCAGGTTATGGTTTTCATTAAACTATTATCATAATAATAATCGTAGATCGAAATTATTGTTATTTATAGTCATGGATCAGAAGATATCATTTTATGTTCAAACATGAGATTTTAAAAATTATTATTTAACTTTAAACGGTAAGCTAATAGGTTAAAAGTTTTAGGTTATGGCCATAAAAACTTTTAATGAGACAGATCGCTGTTTTAGTCATAATTATCTTAAATAGTCATAGTGAATTACAAATTAACCTAATAATCTATCATTACGGAGAAGTATCCAACTTGGGGTAGTTAGGTTAGGACTCACAGGTCTAGGGCGACATATTATATATATACCAACTCTAAAGTCAACATTTTTACCTACAAAAATCAATTTCCCATAATTTAGATACGGTTTTTTACAAAATTTAGAAAAAAAGTTATGTTTCTTGTAGAATTTGGAGGTTATAAAAGTTGATTTAAGAATTTTCTCTATTTTTACACTAAACTACATCTACTTAGCTATATGTACAAAAAAATCATCCAAATTGGTGGTTCTTGTATGGAGTTATTTTATTATGGCACAAAAAAATCTTGTTTTAGCCCACTGTGCGGCGTCACTGTTCTCGACCCGCTGCCGCCAGTGATCTCGTAGCGCTCTTGATGTCGCAGCGTTGCTGATCTCGTAGCGTCCATGATCCCGTAGTCGCCTTGCCCATACTGCAAATCTATGCATCATCAATAACCACTTACGGGTTAGATGGTACACCACCTAGTAGTAGCATTAAGAAGCTTGATATCTACTACAATTTTTTCACAACTATAAGTTTTAATTTGAAATTTAATTGAATTATGTTAATTTCAATTTTTTACATTGGAATATTTTTATTGCAGACTTTTATAACATATATTTTTCAAAATTTAATGAAATAAAGGAGGATACCCATGGATGTCCTATGTCAGAACCAGGTAAAAAAATTATAGGAACCTAAAAACCAATAGAGCATGAAGGATTTATAAAATCTTAAGCATTTAAACAAGAATTTCCTTATGTATAAATTGAAACACATAAAATCAATTAATTCTCTTAATTTTTACTACTGAATATCTGATAAAATCTTGATTGTTTTACTTATTTTATCGAAATTGTCCCTTTGAACTTTTACAAACATATTAGACATGTTTCAACTTAAAACGGATTATATTTTGGAGCTGATTGAATAATGAAAAATAAATTTTAAAATAAAAATAGTAATTTTAGAGAATTTGTAAAAATAGGAAAAAAATTGTTGTCATTTTATTTAAAATGAGAGAGAAATAGCGAAGGGTAATTATCCAATACATAACCTTAGTCTTAGCTTCTGTGCAAATTTATTTTTATAACACTTCTATTATTAATTAATAGATTACTATAGTATTACACGAACCGAAAGGCCAAAGCAAGCCACACTTACAGTCAACCTTATTAGGCAAAAATGGCAATATTATTAATGTTGCTATTTTATAATGTGTGGATTATAATGTAATTATTTTTTGTAAATACATAATTACTTTTTCTTAGCTTAAAAAGGACGGAAAACTAGACGACGAAATATTGCTTAAAAATTATGTGCACTTATTTTATGGATGCTTTCATCAATAAATTAATAAGAATCTTTATTTTACACATTTTAAACAATATAAAGCTTTTTCTATACAAAATAGTGTTATCGATCTATTAACCCTCATAACAATCCGCACATTCAACCACCCAAGTATATGCCATGCTTTTCACCCGACTCACCTACTCACCCGCACGTTTATTCACTTAGACATGCATATGTCCTACCGCATTCCGGAACGCCCGTGTGCCTACCCATACACCCATCCACCATTATAGCCATCAACTTACATATACCCATTCATTTGCATACATCTGCCCATTTGAACATCTAATTGCACTCCCATGCATCTACCCATCCATTCCTATGCATTCATCCGTTCACCCAAGTACTCATTCAGCTAGATACCCACAAAACCATCTACGCACCAGCATATCTATCCATACACACCTTTCACAATATCCTGTGACGCTTATTTCGCATCAATATATTTATTAAAAACGGGGCAGTCAATCACGACCGAATCACCGCCGTCACCAGAACCGAGCATTAAAATATTTATTTAACATTGTTATTAACGAGGGGGGAATTATTATTATTTGTTGGAGGGAATGAGGAGAAGGAGAATCGCGACCGAGGAAAAACACGGACACCGTCACGCAGACACACAGACACATGCACACACCGACGACAACAGCTGATCGCACAGTAGTCGCGACTGACTGGAGCGAGCACCGAGGAGAAGACCCACACACCCACACGTAGACACTGTACCGACAACGACGACGACGACGACGTGGAAGAGAGCACGACCGGTAGCTCGCAGCCCAGCAGAGGCACGCCGACGCCCGGGCTAGAGCTGTTGGTGTGTACGCAATGTGTGGTACAAACAGCATATACTCCGTCGCGTACTTTACGCGCGATTATTTCTCTCTCTTGCTCTGTCTCTTCCATATCTCAAGGATGATGAACCGCTGCACGCGCACACACACATACGCGAGACCCGTTTTCTCTCCAAATACACGCAGACGCGGGAGGAGAGAGGATTCGCTGCTGCAGCGGCAGCTTCCTAGAGGCACACAACACTGGCTGCAGCCACGAGAGAGGGAGAGAGAGATAGAGAGAGAGGGAGTGAGAGAGAGAGAGAGGGGGAGAGAGAGAGAGAGAGATTGAACTTTATTCCGCCTTGGGGTAGAACCCCGTCTGTCGCAAAGAAAATACAAAGTTATAATTTAATTAAATTTACATAGCATAAATGTTTAAAGAAATTAACATGTAAGTTTAATTTTAATTGCAGGGGTAAAATCGCCTAATATTAATTACAATTCAAGAAATAATAATATCAAATGAATAGGTTCTAACTAAATTTTAAGTTCTAAGTTGTACAGCTAACGCAACATATGTAATAAAATATAATATAATATAATAACTAAAGGGATAAGCCCTCATTTAGAATCCTTGTTTCTCAGTCTATACGATCACGCGTAAAGAGAGCATCTCGCAGGAAGATTTTGAAAGTCCCACGGGCCGATGTAGAAAACTCTACAACACATAACGAATTCAGCAACGCGGACGCTCTTATATGAAATGCCTGATTGAGGGATTCCGTACGAGGGGCGGGATAAAGAAGAACTTGAGGGGAATTCCTAGCTGATAAGAAGGACGTCCGTGGGCTATGACAACATAGACTAGTGCGGCAGTAAAATATTCACGCCTACGTGCTGCTGACAACCAGCCTAATTCTAGCCTAAAAGGTGTAACATGAGCACGAAAGAGAATATTGGCAAAAACAAATCGAACGCACGCATTTTGGGTACGTTGAATCTGCAAGGATCGGGTGGAGTCAAGATCACTGTCTACGACTGAAGCATAATCAAGCTGTGGAAATATAAGACTTTCCACCAAGTTTTTCCTTAGTTTCAACGTTAGGGCATGTCTGTAGAGTTTTAAAACAAATAAGGTGCCATAGACTTTTCGTGCTACATGCTTAGTATGTAGCTGCCACTCAAGAGTAGGGGTGAGCCACACCAAGGTTACGGACCTCGGAAACATATGGAAGCGCATGACCATCAATTATAACTTCAGGAAGGTTTGCTATGTCGATTTGCGAAATGTAAGCAAGACTTCCAAGAATCATTACTTTTGTTTTAACTAAATTTTGATCCAGACCATTTGCACCTGCCCAAGTGGCGACAGCTTGAGCATCTCTCGTGATTTCAGCTATACCTTGAAGGAGATCAGATGGATAGCAGTGATGATAGATCTGGGTGTCATCGGCAAATATCATGAAATTAGCATACTTCAGGACTGATGGAAGATCATTTATATAAATTGCAAAAAGTAAAGGGCCAAGGACTCTCCCTTGAGGTACACCTGAGGCAGATCTGAGCCAATCCGATATAGAGCCATCCTCATCTATTACTGCTTGAATGCAGTCTGTAAGATAGGATAAAAACCATCGTAGGACCCTGTCAGAAACATTGATTGCGCGAAGTTTGGCAAGTAGTATCGTATGTGGGATTGAGTCAAATGCCTTTGAAAAGTCAAAGAGGATCAAAATTGTGATCATTCGGTTATTAATAGTCCGCCTGATATCACCAAGTACACCTAGTAGAGCGGTCTGAGTGCTATGGCCACGACGAAAACCAGCTTGCCTAGGATTTAAAAGGTTATGAACCTCGAGATACCCTAGCAGTTGAAGATGAACTAGCCGCCCAAGTATCTTGGATAACTCGGAGAGTTGGGCTATTGGTCGCGTGTCCGATGGTGTAGATGGAGCTTTAACTTTAGAAAGAGGGACGAGAAGAGCTTTTTTCCATGCTGAGGGATAATAGGCATTCAAGAGCGAAGAGTTCATTAGATCAGTACGAGGGCCCAGAATATCAGGCAGGGTAGTTTTGATCATCGGCACTGACAGGCCATCGACGCCAGAGCCTTTCTAATTTGAAGATGTCAGCTTTTCTAGCACTTCACTTTGTGAAACTGGGCGGAAATCAAATGATGTCGGAAGTGTAGAGTTGAAGGGCAGATCACGTGCAACTTGAAACTCTTCTTCAGCGAGCGGCTGTGAGCGATTTACAGTTGCTGCGTAGTCCGCGTTGAGTGTATCCGCGCTGAAATAAAGGAGGGGAGAGGGCAAATTGGAACCCGTGAAATCCATGCCACGAAGTTGACGCCATTTAGACTTCACATCTGAAGTTTCGTTAAGTCGGTTAGCCAAAAACTCATTTTTTGCTGCATCGAGCGAATTGCTGACAAGAGATCTAAGGGATTTAAAGCGAACATAGTATAAGCAGAATCAGGCTATTTCATTAGAGCACGTAGCACAGGTGAAATCCACGGTTTTCTTTTAGACGATACTATAATAGTCCGAAGCGGCGCGTCCGCATCATATGCATCGATAAGAGCCTTTGTTATTCGATTTTCCGATTCGTCAACTATGGGTAAACAGGTGCTAAGTACTAAGCCCGAATTGGGTGTAGTAGCAATGAACAAGCCTGAAGGAGGGAGATTTGATGGAAGTGAGAGATGAGCAAAGTTGCTCTTGATGCTGTTCGCAAGTAGCTTGGGGTCAATTTTGTTTAACTGCGCGTGATAATTGTTTTGTTCCGTGGTGACAATATTGCGTAGCGAAGTTTAGCTTCAATCAGGTCGTGCCCCGCAATAAAAGGAGCATCAGACTTACTGTATGTAAGCACAGATGCACTATCCTTCACAATAATGAGGTCGAGCCAAGTATGAGAAGGCGGATCACGCCAAAGAGTATGGTGCGTAGGCTCGGAAGGCACCAGATAGAGCGAGTGGGATTCAATAAGTTCACGTAGGTTAGTAGAAGCTGCATTCAAAATACACATGTTAATGTTAAAATCGCCTGTTATAATGACGTTCGAGTAATGAGGAAGATTAGGTGCCAAACAGTTCAAAAAATGGGTAGGATATGCTGCGGAGGGTCGGCGATAAACAACAGCAAAAAAAATTTTATTAGATGGATTTATTACTTCAATTATCAAAAAATCTGGAGTATTATCAAATAACGGATTTAATTGCGCTAAAATTTTTACAGCAAAAACATCGCGAACATAAATGCCGACACCACCGCTTTCCTTACCCTCTCTATCGAGTCTCAAAAACGAGTAACCCTTAATGGTTAACGGCGCATCGGGCTCATTGGGTGCAAGAAAAGTTTCGGTAACAGCTAAAATGTCAAAGTATTGACCTGTGCAACGTTCCTCGATCAAAGTAAAATGCTGATGCGTTACAAGTCTATTTACATTTATGTGGCCAATAACAAGAGAGTCCACGCGCTTCGAGGTGAGACTCCGAGACGATAATAGTCAATCCGCGGTCTGTCTAGGCTGAAGGGCAGTGAGGTCTTCCGCTGAGTCGATAGGAATAAGGGGTGCATCTCGAGTTTCTCGCATGCACACAACGAGGTTTTTGATAACCGGGCGTGCGTAATTAAGACTCTTATAGGCAACAAGTGCCTTACGCCATAGAAGTTATACGGGCTTGGGCCATATGGGATTGATATATACTTTTCTTTTACCCCCGGCACCAAAAATAGTTTGTGCATCTAGCGCGTCTAAGCGGTCTGTCTTTTTAAGAACATTATCTCGAATTGTCGCCGACATGAATTTCATAATAAACGAGCATGTCGACACTGAGCTATTTGACGTGTCCATTTCAACACTGGGGGCAAATATTGTAGGGGGAGTATGCTGCATTTCATGCTGCGAGGTAGATGCTGCACTATTCGGGGCAGTGGTAGGAGCTGACGCGCGTCTAGGTACCCAGGGTCGGATTTCTAATACGTGGGATAGTAGACCAGAAAAACCGATCTCATAATTGCGGTAATGTGAAATCGGAGACTGCTGGGGCACCGGAGACAAAAACTTCACACTGATCTTCCAGAGTAATAGAATGTGAAAGGGAAGTTATCTCTGATCTTAGCGCGTCATAATCAGCGCGATGCTCAATTTCAATACGCTCGAGTTTAGTCTCTAGGGCTGTAAGACGGCCCGACACAGCTAAAAATGATGCTTCATGCTTTTCGTGCGAGCTTGCAGTCGAATGTTTATGCTCACGAAACTCATGCATATATTTTAAAAACCACGCATCGGGGTAATTATCAGCCATGCTGAGAGTCGCGTTTGTTGAAAGAGCAGAAACTTCGCTGTCACAGGCAGATAAACTCGATAAATCGTGTGTAATCACGGGAGTTGCGGCCACAGCTCAGTGCTATTTATAAAAAGGCGAGAGAAATGTTGACGGCGGTGAGAGAGCTGCGCGTTTAAGTGAGCACTGGCCACCAACAGCTGTGTCAACTGCTGAATTAGCTGATGAGCGTGCGTGCAAGTTAGGTGTGCGTGGGGCGACTGTCGTCACTAATTGCTCGTAATTAGACTCTTTGGTAGATAATAAAGTCGAGCGCAAAGAAGTAACTGTAATTGAATAGGCGCGCCGCAAGTGAAACAAGTCGGAGAAGTGAACCAAGCGGTATCGCAACACTCAATGTGATATAAGCATTTACACAAAAGACACTGCACGGACGAATCACGACAATGGCTGATCGACTGGTTACACTTTACGCACGCGGATCTTTGCATACTCGAGCATTTCACGAATAATGTGCTTGCAAACTTACATGTAGTACTCTATAGGCGAGCGAGTGAACATAAGTACTCACTCGATCGGTCACTATTATTATTAGACGTGGCGCAATCTATTCATAGAATCGCGAACTAGGTGTTTACGCATCGGCAAGTTTCACGACCTAACAAATACACAATTTGCACTCTCACGATGGTAGCCGCGCATTTGCAAAACGAATACAAAGGCTACACTCTACAAAATAAAATGAACTATTTATGTAAACACAGGTAAAAAATTAAAAAGAAAAGTCACGCTTAACATAACGCTCACTTATGCCAACAACCATAAAAAAAACCCTTAGGTTCGCACACACAAGCAAGGAAACTTTATAATATAATTATGTACTGACGGTCATACGCGTAACAGATAATTTATAATACTTCGCAAATCTATACAAATTATCGAAGAAGTTAATCACATTGAGTAGCTAATTATAAAACTTAAATTAAATTAAAAAAATCAATTATAAAAAAATCATTGCATTTAAACAAAAATAATTGCTTTAATCAAAAATTGTTTAATTTATTATCCAAAACTTAATTTTTCTGAATAATCGATTAAATTAATCAGTACATCAGTTTATTTACAAATCGATATGTTTGAATAATTGATTATCAAAAAATCAATAAATTTAAAAATCGGAAATCAATTGAATTATTTCAAAATCGATTATTAAAATTACGATTAAATAATATAATTAACTAATTTATCTATTCTTATAAAATCGAGTAAATTGAAAATTGTGACATGTAAAATGCCACAAGTGTATATTTTAGTACTACCTATAAATAAACATATGCTGAAAATAAAGCATTGCTGAAAAGAGAGAGAGAGAGAGAGAGAGAGAGAGAGAGAGAGAGAGAGAGAGAGAGAGAGAGAGAGAGAGAGAGAGAGAGAGAGAGAGAGAGAGAGAGATTGATGTATAACAAATTTATTCATGCCAAGGTTATCATAACCGTATGGCAAACAAACAATATAATACATTTTAATGATTGTAACATGTATAAAAATATATATAGTAAATAGCTATTATTACAAATTAATACTAATAATAAAAATAGCCTCTCAGTTAATATATTCGCAATGTATAACGCATGAGTATAAAACTAATATTAACAATTATAATTAATTAGATTAAATTCTATTCACACCTAGGGGTGTTCTAATCCTATGAGATATTCGTATAATGCCATTTTAAACGATTCAACAGTCTTTTTAAGTCTAATAGCGATAGGCAAAGTATCCCATAGTTCCATAGCTTGAATAGAAAATGTGCATCTATAAGTTCTCGTTATAGCTAGGGGGATTACAAAATTTGAAGATTTCAGTCTTTCAGAACGACGTGTGTCATCTTTGATTTCCGGAAAAAACTTAAGAAGATATTCTGGTCTCGACACCGTTAATATTATATAAGTAGTGACTCCTAAAAAATATTTTCTACGCTCAGCGAGGGATAGCCAATTTAGCTGCTTATAATACGGTTTCAATGTCGCATCGCGTTTTAGACTAAATACAAATCGTATGACAATGTTGCATAGACGCTGGAGTTTAACAGCAAGATATTGCGAAAGATCACTAAATACTAGAGAAGCGTAGTCAAAGTAAGGAAATATTAGTGCATGGACTAGTTGTGTTTTAATTTGACTTGATAAACATCTACCTCTAAATCTTAGTCGATAAAGAACATTGTGAACCCTAGAGAAAATTTGGGATATATGGGTATTCCACGACAGGTCTTCACAGAGAATAACACCCAAATTTTTCACTGTGCTTGCGAGTGGTATGATTGAACCATCGACTACTATCGGTGGAAGATTGTTCTTATTAATACGCATGTGATATTGCACGGATGCAAAAAGCAAGGCTTTCATTTTATCTACATTAAGAATTAATCCGTTCGATTTAACCCAATTTACTACAGCAGCAGCATCCTCATTTAATTTAGAGATCGCAGCTGGCAATTCAGCTGGCTCACATTGTATGTAAAATTGGAAATCGTCCGCAAAAAGTAAGAAATTATCTTTACAATGAACTAAGACTAGTACTAGCATGTTGATAAATATTAGAAAAATAATTGGGCCCGGAGTTGAACCCTGTGGTACGCCTGAAGAGTTTTCCATAAAATCAGATAAACTACAATCAAGATTAATCACAGCTTGGGATCGACCTGTTAAATACGAGTGAAACCAGCTAATAGCTTCATCAGAGAAGTTAAGTTCTCTAAGCTTCTTCAAAAGTAACTCGTGATTTATGGAGTCAAAGGCCCTTTTTAGATCGAAAAGTAGCAGGACTATAACCAATCCCTTCTCGATCCCACGACAGATATCTTCGGTAAGTTTCAATAGTGCCGTTTGCGTACTAAAATTACTTCTAAACTGTGACTGGTATGGAGAAAGAAGTGAATTTACTTCAAGATACTCAGTAAGCTGTTGCGTCATGAGAGAGTCAAATACTTTAGCAAAATGCGATAAATTAGCAACTGGTCTAGTATTTGCTGGGGAGCCAGGAGAAGGAACTTTACTAAGAGGAACTATGAGTGATTTTTTCCACTCTGTATGATATGTACAAGATGATATGGACATATTAAATAGATCAGTAAAAAAAGGGACTAATAATAGTAGCATTTCTTTGAAGTAAGACAGAGAAAGTCCATCACAGCTACGTCCTTTAGCTTTAGGAAGGCACGACAGCATTGTTTGGTGGACTTGTATTCTGTCGACTGGCTTAAAAGAAAAACTAAGCTCGTTGTCACATAATGGTATCACGAGTATTTCCTGAAGTTTTGTAATTGAACAAGGTGGGTGACAATATGTGACTGAGGAATAATAGCGAATAAGTTCATCGGCAGTAAAAATATGCAAAGGTGATGATAACTGACTCTTCACTAGGCCAAATTTACTTAGTAGATTCCAACATTTAGATTTATCCGAAATGGATGCTAATGATCGAGTGATATAGGTATTTCTAGCTAAAGTTATCTCGTTTTTGAGCTGTTTGAGTAATGTTTTATACTCTAAGAGAAAGGATGAGTTTTTCGTGCATTTAGCCACTTTATATAGTCTATTTCGGTATTTACATTTATCTTTGACTTCTTTAGTTAACCACGGGGCAGCATTTTTATGAATATGACGGGTTGTAATTGGTGCATGTACATTTAGTGTTTCAACGGCCTTAGATTTGAACTCATCTAACAGAATGTTTACATCATTATTATTACTGACTCTCTCACACATATCCTCCAAACAAGCACATATATCGTTGGAAAATAGATTTCAAGAGAATTTTCTAAAATCTCTCGACGTCACTGTAATGTTCTTATTAATAGGATTATCCAATTTATAATCGATTATTATGAAATCGTGGCTATTAATAAATGGTGCTTCAGATTTTTCGAACGAATGAACCTTGCTTGAAGAGTCAGTAAGTATAGCATCGAGCCATGCATCCGAACTATCTTTATGATGTGTCGCACCAGATGGTACAAGAAATAAACAGTTTTCAGAATTAAGATTATGCAAATGCAGCCCATAGAAATTGTTAGTTAACAAATCCGAATTCAAGTCCCCAGCTAGAATAACATTCGAGTAGAGATGTACATATTTTTGAAAGGTCTCAAAAAAGCTCGTTAGAACATTACCCTTAGGTCGACGATAAATTGAGGCAAAAAGAACATGTTTATTATTTTTTAAACTAATATCAACAAGTAGGTATTCGGTGTCATTCAAATTATTTATCTGTGGAGCACTAAGTATCTTGTATGAAATTCCATTCCGAATATAGTATGCGATTCCGCCAGCTTGAATATAAGTACGTTTGCCGCTAGTCGCTAAGAGGCCTCAATCGTTGCGAACTAGATTAAAATTCAATATGGTAAAGAGAGAATCTTCTTTATTAGGTGTAAGCCAGGACTCGGATATAGACAGTATATCGATATTTTTATTAATAAGAAATATTTCGATTTCGTTTAGGTGATCTTTTATTGAATTTGCATTAATTTGAGCGACTCGTAAAAATGAATGTCTACAAAAGGATTGTGCTAGTGTGAGAAGTAGAATGATGTGGGCAGTCACAATAATTTATCAAGATCATTTTCCGTTACTATGCAAATTCCGTCAGAATTATCATTTTTGCGAACATAAATATTGCCTTCACGTATGCAAACGCAGTTATATTTGCACTGTTTAGCTTTCTCTTTAGTTAGATAGAAAAGATTGTGAACAACTGAAGGCAACATTTCATATAAATTTATAATTAGATTATCAGCGCCCTGGTAATGATCGGAAAATAACAATTCGCCGAATTCTCGCTTAACTTTTAATACCTTAACCTTCGGTAAGTTGAAGAGACAACACCTGTAGCCGCTCTGCTATTTAATAATATACTAATAGTTTCTCACTCTGAGGAGTGATTCTTTTATAGTGGAAAGGATCCTCTACTAGGCTCGCACGCTGACGCTAAAAAATCCACACTTTGCTGTGTTTTTTATCACCCAAACTCACTCACTCACTCACTCACTCACTCACTCACTCACTCACTCACTCACTCACTCACTCACTCACTCACTCACTCACTCACTCACTCACTCACTCACTCACTGACTCACTCACTCACTCACTCACTCACTCACTCACTCACTCACTCACTCACTCACTCACTCACTCACTCACTCACTCACTCACTCACTCACTCACTCACTCACTCACTCACTCACTCACTCACTCACTCACTCACTCACTCACTCATTCATTTATTTATTTATTTATTCTTTTGTTGTCATACGCAGTATTATTATTTAATTCTGTTCAACAAGCTCTGGTTTTATTTAGCATTATATTACTTCTTTTATTTATCTAGTTAAGTATGGCGTCTTCGTGCGAGAAGTGCAAAAAATTACAAAGCCAATTCAATTATGCGTAGATGTAAGGACTGCAATAAACCGTATTACAATTTGTGTCATGACTGGACGCCAGTAAATGGAAATAAATATAGATATCTGAAATGTAAATTAGAAAAAACGAATAGTCCAGATAATTTGAGTATCACCGGGAGTAGTGAATCAAACGGAAAAAAATGACAATAAATTAATTCTTGATGTTGAAAGTGCAGATGAGTCCCTCAAGGATATTAATAAATTAACGGACAAACATATTTCCGCGTCATCGCCATTTGTCCCGTCCATCAAGACCGTAGCTGATAAAAAAGAAAAAAATATTGAGATTACCTGCAACTTAGATCTAAGCCCTATCCGTTATTGTACGCTGCCTTCATCGATGCTTAATTTATTTACCAATCGATTTGATTTACTTGAAGCAGCAGTAGATGATCTTAAGTCTCTTCTAGTGGGGAAAATTGATGCTATTGGAACAGTCTCAACTCCCGTCCCAGCAACAGAGGGGCTGATTGATGATCTGGCTGTTAAGGTTTCGTCACTTGAAGAGAAAATGGCTGCGCAGTCTTCTAAGCTGGAAGGGCTGCACAATGATCGATTGCAGCTGCTTCAAGAAAATAGAGTTCTTAAAGATCAAATTAACTCCTTACTCACTAAAATCACAACATTGGTCGAAAGTACTGAACAGGAGCGCGGCGAGGGTGGTCAAAAATGCGTCAACACCGACGATTCTCAAATATTTGTGTCACTCAAAGACTTAGACAAATCTGTCCAGTTTTTAGACGCTAATAATAATAGCAATAATAGTAATTATAATAGTAGTAATAAGAATAGTCATAGTTATACAGATAGACGTAGTAGTAAGGCTAGTCCTTATAATGCGAAAATATATAATAGAAACGATGACCGTACTATTGTCGTCCGTGCGGATGTACATGCTGCCCCGTCGGGTCTCACCCCGCTGGTCGAACCTCCTCTTGACGGGTTTCGAACACAACACTATCGGCGTCAAACCAGGGACCGCTGCTGCATGTTAAATGACCCCTCTAATCGGAATAAGTATTGTTCTCCCATGAATAGGACAAATTATGGAGAGAGCTCGGAAGAATTCATTATTTCTAATATCTTTGACGGTACTGATGAACAACGTGCAGAAGTAATCCACGCTGTCCTCTCCACAGTTGTCCCGTCCATTGAGAGGGATGACATTGTGTCTATACGCTTACTCCGATCAGACGGGCAAATCCCAGCCACACCATCGGCAATCACCCATAGTAGGGGCCGCAATCCGTGGGTTGTCCGGCTTTCTAGCAGCAGTCTAATAAGAAACGTGATGTTCTCTAAGCATAGATGTACGAGATATAGTAAAGGAGACGTTGATTTCTTGGGACTTGATCAGGAAACGATTGATAACGTGAGTAATGGGAAAATTTTTATTAATGAATTTTTGAGTAAAGATAAGTTTGCTCAGTTTAAAAGTTTAAAAGCAGTTGCTCATGGACTGAATTTTAAATATTTTTGGCATAGAGGAGGTCGTTTCCTGGCCAAGTTCTGAGATGACGAAACATCGCACTCAGTATCTATTGCGGCTGACCTGCAAGCGATCGCAGTGTCTTTTAGAACTGCTAAAATTGATCCTATCCCGATTGATAAGGCTAACGCAAAAAAAAATAAAATAACTACTTTGAGTTCGTCAGACGATATTGCTATTGATGTAGTAGCAGATGTAGTAGTAGATGGACTAGATGGTCCACGAGTCAAAGAGGCACATTGTGAGGGATTTAGAGCAGGCTTTCTAAATGTAAACTCGCTAAAAAAACACATAACTGCTTTTCGCCAATTCCTACTTGCTCATCCCTTCTATCATCTTTTCGGCATTGCTGAGTCGCGTCTCGGGCCAAATATTGGGGATGATTACGTTCAGATCGATGATTATTCCATCATTAGACAGGACAGGAATAGGAAAGGTGGTGGGGTTCTCCTGTATGTCCACAATTCATGCAAAGCTACAGTATTGTGTACCTTCTCAACAGTGCAGGACGAGGGTAAGCCGCTCGCTCCTGAATACTTGATGTGTAGTGTGCAACAGGGATCCTTGCCACCCGTCTTTGTTGCAGTTATATATAGAGCACCTGATGCTGAACTTAGAAACGCCGACCTTGCCGATGTTCTTGAACGTCATTCGGCAGGTTTTAAACATCGCATTATTATGGGTGATCGGAACGCAAACATGCTATCAACATCAGCGGAATCAGATTTTATTAGGCAGCTAGCATGTAGCCTTAACATAAAACTAGTTAATCACGGCGCGACTCATCATGCCAAAGAGACTCGCACATGGATAGATGTAATTTTTATTGACAATGACGACATCATACTTGACTCGAACAATTTGGTGGCGACCTTTCCAAATCGACATACCATCATTGACGTCACTATTGACCTCCCAACAACTAAGACTCCGATCATACGTAACTTCTCGTACCGTAATTTTAAGGCAATAAAGCAGGAAGAGCTTCTGTCTCTCCTGCAAGAGTACGATTGGTCGTCCATAAATTGTTCGGATGCGGACGTGGACACTCGTTTAGAACATCTGTGTGTAAATATCATGAAGGTGTTAGATAAAGTAGCTCCAGTTAAAGAATTTCGGCCGAAAAAAAGTGTACAACCACCGTGGGTTGATTCGGAACTTAAGGAGCTATATAACAAACATGATGCCTTGCGCCGTCGATTTCTCCGCACGAGGAATCAAGAAATTTGGCAGGAATGTCAGACTCTGGTGACTCTAGCGGAGGATCGGACGATGAAAGCACGAGATAACTTCATTCAAAGCAAGATTTTTGAGGCCCTTGAAAGCGAGAAGGACATCTGCAGAGAGCTTAGGAGTCTTGAACTCTTACGGAGAGCTCGGGAGGAACTCCATGGTTTCTCTCCGGGTAAACTTAATTCACATTTTTCGGGAGTATCCATTTCTGATAGTGAGCGCGAGTACGATTTAAATGATATAATGTCGTTAGCTAGTGATGAAGGTTTTACTTTTAGTAAGATAACTTATTCGGATGTGGTCCTAGCTGTCACGCATTTTTCTTCTCAAGCAAAGGGTGAAGATGGAATTCCCCAAAGTGTTATTGCTAAAGCACTTCCAGTCATCGGTCCTTTTCTTGCTGACATTTTTAATGCATCCCTCTCGAGTGGGATCTTTCCCGGTACCTGGAAGAAAGCTCATTTGGTACCGTTAAAAAAGAAGGCCATTCCATCTACAGTCACGGACTTTCGTCCTATTGCCCTTCTTAGCTTTCTCTCCAAGGTTCTGGAAAAGATCGTGCATGAACAAATGTCAGCTTATTTGTTTTCGAAAGAAATCCTCGATCCCCTTCAGACAGGTTTCCGTCCGCATCATAGTACGCAGACAGCACTATTGAAATTGACTGAAGACATACGATCCGGTATAGATAATAACAAGCGGCTAATTACCATCCTTTTACTATTTGATTTTAGTAAGGCGTTCGACACTATTTCGCCATCCAAGTTGTTACGCAAGCTGATCAGAATGGGGTTCTCCAGGGGAGTAGTTATGTGGATAAAATCATATATTACTGGGCGTAACCAAAAAGTTGTTACGGCATCTAATGGTAGTTCAGATTGGCTCACAACCAATATCGGCGTACCACAGGGCTCTGTCTTGGGGCCCCTTTTGTTCAGCCTTTATATTAATGACCTTCAGGAAGTTTTATCGGGCTTTAAAAGTACGAGGGATATTCTTACGGATAGTGTATCGCATTCATTATACGCGGACGATTTGCAAACCTACACTCAAGCTACTTGCGATAACCTTCATCAGGGGATAAGACGCTTGTCGGCTGTGGCCAAAGCAGTGTCGGTGTGGGCTTCTGAGAACGCTCTGTGTCTCAATGTCGGGAAAACGAAGGCAATTATTTTTGGGTCAGAATCTAACATTAAAAAAGTACAGAGTATGGATTTCCCTGGCATAGAGATTCAGGATAACGTCTTTGTTCCCTTTCTTGACACAGTTACCAACCTCGGTGTAGTCATGGATTCGAAGTTAACATGGAGACCGCAAGTGGATGCAGTTAGCCGAAAGGTTAATAAGGCCCTACATGGGCTTAAATCATTTCAATCCAGTACCACCTAGGCGTTACGCAAATGGCTTGCAAGTGCTCTTGTCCTGTCTCATTTAGATTATTGCTCTTTAGTGTATCTTGATGTGTCAGGTGAGCTCCGGATGAGACTGCAAAGATTGCAGAATTCATGTGTGAGGTACATATGTGGTGTTAGAAGGTATGATCATATCAGTCCCTACAGGAGTAAACTTGGCTGGCTTGATCTTGAGGGAAGAAGGGCGTATTTTGCGACGGTACAACTATACAAAGTTATTAACATGGGTCAACCCACGTATATTGCAGCCCTTTTTCAAAAAAAGCAGGCTCGGACCTCTAGTAGGACTGATTCTAGGGAGCTCTCGATTCCATCGTCGCGTACCGATACAGGGTTGAAATCTTTTTAATCTCAAGGTGCGCGCCTATGGAATACGATCCCTCGACGTATTAAGCATGTGCCCTCACTACGCAGATTTAAAGCGACAATTCGCGACTATTTGCTATGTAAGTCCAGGGACATGGACCATGTATATCTAATGTAGAATGACGCTAATCATACGAATGTTGACTATAATAGAAATTGAAGTTTGATAGTCTCAAAAAAAATGTATTATTCATAATGATAAGAATATGTGATAAGTGTAATGACGTGATTGATGTACGACAGATATAATATTGTGCAATATATGTAAGTTCATGACGAGCAATGTCGAGCTGTGATACGATTGACTATACTAATTATCTCTGTAAATATGTATTATTATTGAATGTAGTTTATAGTTTTTGTCTTGCACAAAATAAACATCTAATCTAATCTAATACGTGGTCGCGTATACTAGACGACTAAAATTTAACAATATAAGAAAAAGTCGGTATCTTATCCTTTTTTTTCCTTATTTCTCGCATTATTATCATCGCCGCTTGAGTGAACATTTGTTATTTCCATTTCATTAGAAGAGTTTTGATTTTTTTGTTTAAACTCACGTATTTCTAAAATATCAGTTGTTAATGAACCTAACTCTATATAATGTAAAATTTTTGTAGTGAGCTCATGTAATGGTATCTTTGACGAAGTAGGGATACCCGTAATTTTCATTTCCGTGCTTGGGTTAGCTCGGGCACGCAAGTCTTTTAAATCGTCTATTTCGTTACGGAGAGTAGCATTTTCTACTTCAAGAGATTTTAAGCGCACATTTTGTTCACTCAAAGATGTAGTCAAAGTATTTATTTTTTCAGTTAATTCATTAATCCGTTCGTTCGTATTGGCATTATTACTATTCATGGCGTTAAATAGCGCAGAAAATTGTTTGTGCCGTAGTAAAATTCTCTCATCCTTGCGGTAAACCTTCCGACATTTTATCGTTGACGCGAGAAAATGATTCAGTGAAAGAGCTTACTTCTATAAGTTCCGGAGCTACGAGGGTAGTTCAATAAGTCTTTAGAATGACCAACAGATGGCGCGCGAATCGCTCCAAATCATCTGTTTTCAGTCAGCACCACTCCCGACTAGATATATGGTGCAGTCACAGTCCACATCTTCTGAGTTTACGTGTTTTTATAACCAATTGAAAAAAAAAAAAATTGCTTGTTAAGAAAAATGGAAAAAAACGAGTTCAGAGCGGTAATTAAACATTTTCATTTAAAGGGTTTAACTCCATATGAGATAAAAAATGAATTGGACTCAGTTAATGGCACATCTGCCCCTGCCTTAGCAACGGCTTATAACTGGGTGAATGAATTTAAGCGTGGTCGTACATCAATAAGTGACGAACCACGTTCAGGAAGGCCCGTAGAAGCAACTACTCCCGAAATCATCAATAAAAGCCACGATATGGTGTTGAAGGATAGAAGATTAAAAGTGCGTGAGTTAGCTGAGGCCACAAGGATATCTATAGGTGCAGTTGTTTCAATTCTACATGAAAAATTAGGCATGAAAAAGCTATCGGCAAGATGGGTGCCGCGTTTGCTCTCAGCTGAGAATAAACGCAATAGAGTGGTCGCCTCTGAGGCTCTTTTGGCGCGCATAAGTCGGAATCCTGAGGAATTTTTTCGTCGATTTGTGACTGTGGATGAAACATGGATACACCACTACACTCCTGAGACAAAGGAACAATCCAAACAGTGGATTTCCACAGGCGAACCAGCTCCAAAGAAGGCAAAGACCGTAAAGTCAGCTGGTAAGGTTATGGTTACAGTTTTTTGGGATGCACGTGGAATTATACTTATTGACTACTTGGAAAAGGGTAAAACAATTACTGGTGAGTATTATGCATCATTATTAGAGCAGCTGAAAGAAGAAATTAAAAAAAAACGACCATATATGGCGAGAAAAAAAATTCTCTTTCATCACGACAACGCCCGAGTTCACACATGCTTCGTTTCAATGGCTAAAATTGAAGAACTAAAATTCGAATTGGTCGAACACCCACCGTATTCACCAGATTTAGCCCCCAGTGACTTTCTTATTTCCAAACTTGAAAAAATGGCTCGGTGGACAGAGATTTACGGACAACGAAGACGTCATTGCCTCTGTAACTGCTTATTTTGAGGAACTTCCGAAAACGCACTTTTCTGAAGGATTAAAAAAACTTAAAAAGCGATTGACCAAGTGTATAGAGCTCCAAGGAGATTATGTTGAAAAATAAAAAAAAATTTACCCAAAAAAAATTGTTTTTATACTTTATTCTAAAGACTTATTGAACTACCCTCGTATGTTTTCACTCACACTAGCTATATGGTCACTAACGTTTGATAAGTCCAGATTACCAACGTTAATACCCCTACCAGAATCATAAACTAATGATCGCGCAGTAGAGCTATTATTTAAACCACTCCGCAGAGAAGGAGAAAGATTGCACGGATCTGAAGGTTGACTATGTCGACGAAGTGTATCTCGGAAAGAGCGAACGCAGCAATGATCAGTTGGCTTATTTACAATAAAACCGAAAATACAACCCGGATGGAATGTACTACGGCATTCAGAACATTGACGATGTTTGAAAAAAATTTTTCTTTTGCACTTTTTGCACTTATGCATGTGTAATATAGCTAAAATTACCGAACTTTAGTATCTAAAAATTTACGAAAATATCTAGGCCTAGCTTATTGTAATGTGTGACGCAGCTCTAATCGTAAAGATAATGATATGTACAATAAGACTCAATACTGACTATTTTTAAAATAAGTTACCCTCATATGGTAATATTCCGATAGATGGTAAAACAGATGTAACTATTGATTGGAAAATATACAAAATGATTGATTAATTCAATCGAACGCTTAAATTAGCCGCTGATTTGTACACATATGAGCCTCAGGAAAAATCATGTATCACTTAAATAGTATTCATACACTAGAAATAACAACACTAATTAAATATATAACTATCGCAACTCCCTAGTACCTATGACAAAACTCCTAAGTGATAAAGCACGTAAAATTAGCTAATACAACTAATCTACGTAGCTAAATTTATTACACACTCACTTAAGTCTGTAATTAGCAGCTGTGAAGCAGACGACACTCACAGATAGTCTCGTGTATGTTAGGCGTTCGTGGAATTGAGAGTAACACGTTCTTGGAGAGAGACAGAGAGAGAGAGAGAGAGAGAGAGAGAGAGAGAGAGAGATCGTGATTGGTGCAGTGTGACTCACTTCTCCTCCGTTTGGAAAGAGGGGAAGGTCTGTCGTGCTTCACGTGACTGACCTTATCACACTCGTTTAAAAAAATAGTATGTGTAACACGTGCGCACAGATAATTTTCGAATTCGAAAAATTTTTTAAGTAAGAAAATTCTCGCTGCACTCGGCGACAAACTTCCTGCTCGTTTGATCACCTGTTACGCGCAGTAGTTGCACAGTGTACTATTTCGAAAATTTGTAGTTTTTACAAATTTAGAAATTATTTCTTATTCCGATAGACATAAAAAATAAAATATTAAAAAATCGATAAAGATCAGTAGTGTATTGTTTTTTAATGAACAATATTTTAAATAATATAATGCTATAACAAATTTTTGTGTAGAGATATGATGATAATTTTTTTACTTAAAAATCACTACTATTTCATTGGCACTTAGCTTCCTCAAACTAATTATTTGTTCCAATATGAAATTCTTTGTTCTAATAAATTAATTTTGAATCGATGTATCTCTTTCTAAATAATACCTCAAAAAGGGTATGCTTTTTTATCATTGGTGGTTTGACACAAGATACTTTTTTACTAAAAATACAGACCGATAGGTAATAATCCTTATCACAGCAATTTTTTCTCTCTGCGTAATTTATTCAAATTATTTAAAGGTCGAAATGTAAAAGTCGTCGTGAGCTGGACTTAGAACTGGTTCAAGAAGTACCAAAGAGCTACCGTTTTGGAAAGTTCCAGATCAAAAGCTGCCGATTTACTTCAGAATTCGCTACTGAATGAAAATCGTTTTTTTTACAAAAAGATTTTTCTCTCATTAAAAGAACAAAATAAATTTTCCTTTTTATATTTCTAGGATATTTTGAAAGAATTTGACTATTTCATGAATAAAAAAACAAGGGAAATAGCTTATTCAAAATATCGGATGAGAAAGGATAGGTAACTTTTTGCTCTTTCAAATGCATTATCATTCAATTCATGATATTATTTGAATGATATCAAAGAACCCAATAAACTAAAACAGAAAAATTAAAAACTACTAAAAAACAAAATAAATTTTTTTGAGCCTCCGTCCTTAAAGAAAAACCAAAAAATGAGCCCCGAAACATTAATTTTCAGCATGTATATTCACAGTAAAGTTGATTCAAATCCATACATACACACACATACACACACACACGCGCACACACACACACGTACACACATATACACACACACACACACACACACACACACACACACACAAGCACACACACACATGCACACACGCACACGCACACACACGCACACACGCACACGCACACACATACACACACACAACCGCACACATCCTAATAAATTAATTTCAAATTGCTACATCTCTTTCTAAACAGTACCACAAAAAAGTGTGCTTTCTTATCATTGGTGGTTCGACAAAAGATAATTTTTTACTAAAATTACAGAACGATAGATAATAGTCCTTATCAGAGCAATTCGTTATCTGTACGTAACTTTTTAAAATTGTTTAAATATTTAAAGTAACTGTAATCAGAGGTTAGTACGTAGATTTACTGAATTCGTAATCATCTAAAATTTTGTAACCTATTTGCCATCTTAGATTTCCGACATATAACCGTTTTAACTAAATATGACTTTTTACGTGTATAACAAAATAAGAGAAAGAGTCGTTCTAAAATTTGCGGTTGTAAAAGATAACTAATCCTATGCTCTGTTTAGAGTAATGCATTTACACTAAATTGATCATAATATTTCTAATATATCAAAAAGATGGAAAAACTAAAACTGAAAAATCCAAAAATCCAAAAATTATTATAAAAAGATCGAGTCGATGAATCTTTCAATTTCTTTTTAATTTCGCATCTTCATTAAAAATCGAAAGAAATGAGCCCTGTTTGGTAATAAATGAGTGTGCCGTTCTCGAGATACACTCTATCAAAATAGAAATTTAAAAACACATAAGTAGTTATCATAGCGCTATATCGAAGCCAAACATCGCCATAGTGCTATGGTAGATCTGCGGAGGAGACGATGACGTCCCACTATCAAACACGGGGGGAACAGTCGACGAGAGTGCACGCTATCCCCGCTCCGTGGTACAACGACATACCTTCTCCTCTTTCCAAACGGAGAAGAAGTGAGTCACACTGCACCAATCACGATCTCTCTCTCTCTCACTCTCTCTCTCGCTCTCTTCGTCGCGCGTCTGCTAGGTACACCTGCTCGTATTTTGGCTCCTGCATTTACACCCCACTCTGCTGCCTCCTGCGTCCGTGAGCCGGTCTGTTGTGGTACCTGCAGAGTGGAGCATACTAACTATAGCTGTGATAATAAATCACAGCTTCCACTGGTCCATCGGCACGGCTTTTCAACATCCAAGCAGCAACACCCGGCCAGGTGTTTTGAGGTTAAGTGAGGTGAATACGGCAGAGTGGCGGGAGCCAAGCACGAAGCATAATGAACTCAGAGGTACCACTTCAATCTGGACACACAGCACGCAGCGCCATACTACCAAGGCGCCACCTGCCGACTCGAACTGCAACTACGTAACTACTGAGGCGACACCTGCTGCATTCTAGACACACCACCATTACCTTCCACGACTCATCTTTGTAGCCACTAACATCATGGTCGACAACTGCGCCATCTGCGGGGAGGTTCCTAGGAGCATTAACTCGCTACGTAAGTGCTGCATATGCAATATAACTTATCATCCGGCGTGCGAGCCTCTTGCAGTGCTTACCCGCGTGCAACGAAGTACACTACAGCTACAAACCAAAGCGGTAGCGTGCCAGGCATACATCGACTCGAAGAGGTCGATGTTCGAGTCGGCAGTCACGCGCACGACGAACGCTAACAACATGAGTGGGAAAGAGAAAGAGCTAGCCACGTCCACTCCAGTCAATAAAAAGCCTGCAACAGCTGCGCGTACCAATCAGGCGAGCAAGGCCGCGACCACCAACTCCTCACTCTCTCCGTTGCAGGGGCTAGGCCCCGCCCCCACCAGCAGCGTACTCCGGTTGGCCGCGCAGTCTCCTGTGACGTCATTAGGCCCGCCCACTTCCAGCACGGGAGCAGAGCACAGCGGAGAATCCCCAAGTGACGTCACGGCCAAGAGTACGGATTCAAACCGAGCTTATAATACTTCGCAGTCCTTCTTTTCCAAGAACAACAGTAGCATTAGTGACGTGAATGCGTCCGTCATTCGTATGTTACACAGCACTGCGTTAAAAAGGGAACAACGGTCTCCTGCCTGGTGGAGTACGCGAATTCTACTTCAAAAAACATTGACAATGCACTTGCTAGACATTGCACCGCTATTGAAGGCAGATTGGAGGCAATTGTAAATAGGCTAAATACGTTACCAGCAGTACATTCTTTGGCACTTTTAATTGAATCCAAGCTGCAAAAAATTGAGGAAAAACTGTCGAAACAACACTCCCAGCTGGAGGAGATGAAAAAGGAGAAGCAAGTGCTTTGTCAAGAAATAGACAACTTAAAAATCAAAAATAAAAAATTACACGATAGTAACGTCGACACGAACAATCTGTTGAACAAAACAGAGGTAACTTATAATACGTTGCTTGAAAAAATTGATAATTTAGAGCAGACTAATTTTGAGTCACAAACAAAAATTGATAATTTTATAATAAATACTTTTGAAAATGATTTCCAAAACCTAACCAATAAAATCAATAGAGTTGAAAGTGACAACAAAGAAATAATAACGAATATAGGAAAAATAATAACAAATGAAGACTTTACCTCTGCATATACTACTACTATCAATAAAATTGATAGAAACGTAGAAAACATTCAAAAAAATAACCAACTGATATTAAACAAAATTGAACACCAACAAATCGCAGTGCTCCCCAGTATGCAGAACAATACCGTTTCTCTGACAAGTACAAATAAATGTAATAATAATAATAATGCGTCTACTACAAATAGTAATCTACTAGACAACTATAGTAATATAAACGACACAAATGATAATTGTAATATCAATAATAACGGGTTCATCCAAGTCGTAAATAGCCGAAAAAAAACATCTAGTCGATTGAATAACAACAATATTGACAATGATGATGCTGCAGCATCATCTGCGTGAAGCACGCGGGTGCAAACGATTGATGGAGGGACAATGCACAGTAAAAACATTAAAAGCGGTAACACGGAGCAAATTATTTCTAACATTTTCGACGGTGATGTCTCTAAGCGTGTGGACATTGCACACGCGATACTGTGCCGTGTCCTTCCATCAACACGAAAATCAGATATAATAGGTACACGCCTGCTTCGGTCAGAGGAACCGACAGCTGCGGTATCAGCAGATATAAATGGCGAACATATACGGTCACCATGGGTTGTTACCCTTTCCAGAAGTGCGTTAGGCGAGAAAATAATGCGAGCCAAGAAGCTAATCACTGGCTTTCATGCTAGAGATGTCGACATTGCAGCTCTTGACCAGGACACAAGGGATGGGATTATCAAGGGAAAAATTTTTACAAATGAATTATTAACAAAAGAATGTTTTATTAAATATAGAAGTCTCAAGGCCCTTGCGATGAGACTCAATTTTAAATATGTTTGGCATAGAGGGGGCCGTTTCCTGGTGAAGAGGCGCGATGGCGACGTCTCTCATGAATTTTCATCTGCGGCTGATTTACGAACAATAGTGGCATCATATGCATTAATCAACCATCACAAACCGTAGATAATATAACAAAAAACGTTGATGAAGAAAGCGCAATTGATAAAACTGTTATTCCGTCAACTGCTGCAAAAAATTGACTATCCGCAGACACTGCTGGGGGGGTTCACTGTAAGGGACTGAGGGCAGGTTTTGTCAATGTTACCTCTCTGATGGGGCACATTGGCATGGTTAAACAACACCTTTCAGCTCGTCCTCCCTACCATCTCTTTGGGGTTGCTGAGTCGCACCTTGACCCTGATGTTGGGAGTGATCTCATTCAGATCGACGACTATTCACTACTTAGACTTGATCGCAACAAACTAGGGGGCGGGCTGGTCCTGTGCATTCATAACACTTTCAAGGCCAATTTACTATGCAGCTCTCGAACAACACAGGAGGGCAGGCCATTTATACCTGAATATTTAATGTGCAGTGTTCAGCAGGGCAGCCTTACCCTCGTCTTTGTTGCTTTAATATACAGACCACCACACGTACCGTTTTTACAGGGCTCTTACTTAACAGACAAACTAACGACACATACGCAAGACTTTAGTCACGAAATTATTATGGGAGATCTGAATGCGAACCTACTCGGAACGTCAGCCGATGCAAAATTTGTTAGGCGGTTGGCTGATGATCTTAACCTTCAAATAGTTGATCATGGTGCGACTCATCATCTCACAGATTCTCACACGTGGATTGATGTGATCTTGACAGATAATAATGACGTTGTACTGAGCAGGGACAATCGGCTGGCGTCTTTTCCCAGTCATCATAACATCATAAAGGTCGAGATTGGGGTCGAAACTGCTGCATCCCCTGTGGCTGAATCTTTCAGCTACATGGATTTTAAATCGATCCAGCAAGACGACCTCCTGTCTCACCTAGCTGACTGTGATTGGTCGCAGATCGATGGTCCCGCGGCGGGTATTGACAGTCAATTAGAGTGCCTCAGTGTCAACCTCATGATAAACTTGCGATAGATAAAATTGCGCCGTTAAAAGTATTCACACCGAAAAAGAAAACGAATCCACCATGGGTTGATGCTGAACTAATACATCTATACAAAAAACGTGACTGTACGACGACGCTATGCGCGGACCAAAGACGACAGACTGTGGCGGGAGTATCAGAGCCTTGCAGCTGAAGCTGAATTACGAACGAAGGAAACAAGGGAAAGATTTTTACAAAATAGAATTTTTTAAGCAATTGATAATAAGAAAGATATCTGGAAAGAGCTTAAGGCTCTGGGCCTTCTGCCAAAGACAAGAGAGGAGCTTCATGGTTTCTCGCCGGAAGAGCTCAATGCCCACTTTGCAGGGGTGTCGATCTCCCAAAATGAGGGTGATGAAGAACTTGACAACGTCTTGACCACTGCCAGTGATGACGGCTTTGTTTTCCGAGAAGTCAGCTTCTCGGACGTGGTTCTGGCTGTTGCCCACTTCTCATCACAGGCCAGAGGGGAAGACGGCATTCCCTAAAGTATAGTGGCTAAAGCTCTTCCGTTTGTGGGAGATCATATTGTTAAGATCTTTAACTCCTCTCTGTCCAGTGGCATTTGTCCGGGAACTTGGAAGGGAGCTCAATTGGTGCCTTTGAAGAAGAAGCCTGTCCCATCTACGGTGTCAGATTTCCGACCAATTGCCCTACTGAGTTTCCTTTCTAAGGTCCTAGAAAAAATAGTACACGACCAAATAACTGACTTTTTACGAGAAAACAATACTTTGGACCCGATGCAGACTGGTTTTCGACAGAATCACAGTACACAGACAGCACTACTAAAACTGACGGAAGACATAAGATCAGGCATTAACAACAACAAAAAACTATTGACTATTTTGTTGATGTTTGATTTTAGCAAAGCATTCGACACCATCTCACACACTAAACTGCTGCGGAAGCTGATGCGCATGGGATTCTCCAGGAGTGTTCTCCTGTGGCTTAAGTCATATATTATGGGGAGACGACAGAAAGTCGTCACAAACACAAACGGGGATTCAGGTTGGCTAACCACCAATCTTGGCGTTCCACAGGGCTCAGTCCTGGTACCCCTGCTTTTTCAGCCTGTACATAAACGACTTACAAGACGCACTAGACTTAGATGGTGTAGAACATATACATTACGCTGACGACCTGTAAACCTACACACAAGTGACCCTGAAAGGTCTTTGTGATGGTATCACTCACATGTCGGCTGTAGCACGAGAAGTGTCGAACTGGGCAACGTCAGCTGGCCTGCGCCTCAATGTCGGCAAGATAAAGGTGATTATTTTCGGATCTGATCATAACATCAAACAGGTTCAGAACCTTGACTTGCAAGGCATTGAGATTCAGACCGGCGTACACGTTCCCTTTGTCGATACAGTCACCAACCTCGGCGTGGTGATGGACGGAAGGTTAACATGGAAGCCGCAACTGAATGCGGTCAGTAGGAAAGTAAATAGAGCTCTGTATAGCTTAAAATTATTCCGTTCAAGCACCACAGAGATACTGAGGAAGCAGCTGCCATGTGCACTGGTACTACCTCACTTAGACTATTGCTCAGTGGTTCTTCTTGACGTGTCAGGGGAGCTCCAGACACGACTACAACGTCTACAGAATGCATGTGTGAGATACATATGTGATGTTAGGCGTGATGAGCATATAACCGCCTACAGGGAAAAACTGGACTGGTTAGATCTGAAGGGGAGGAGGGAGTATTTTACGGGGCTGCTGCTTTACAAAGCGGTTGTCATGCGGCAGCCACCATATCTAACTGCCCTCTTTGAAAAAAACCAGGCCAGGACTTCAAGTAGGGGTGATACGAAAGAGCTCTCGGTTCCGGGGTCGCGCACCGATAAGGGCCTATTCTCATTTAGAGTTCAAGGTGCGCACCTCTGGAATTCGCTCCCAAGCAGTGTGAGGTGCCTGCCATCTTTTTGTAAATTTAAAACGGCGTTTAGCAGGCACCTTAAACAATTACATGGTGACGGGAATACATAGAGGTGAACTTTTCGAGAATCGGTTTATACATTATTTTGTTCATCTCCGTGTATTCCCAATCTGACTCGGATATTTATTTGGGTTATTTATTTATTTAAATTATTTATTTATTTAATTTATTTATTTATTTAATTTATTTATTTATTTAATTTATTTATTTATTTAATTTATTTATTTATTTAATTTATTTATTTAAATTTATTTATTTATTTATTTAATTTATTTATTTAAATTTATTTATTTATTTATTTAATTTATTTATTTAAATTTATTTATTTATTTATTTAATTTATTTATTTAATTTAATTATTTATCTAACTTATTTATTTATTCGACTTAGTTATTTATTATTTTATTTATTTATTAAATATGTTTAGTGTTAAGTGTGAATGTATTTATTAGCGTGATTGTAAAAGTGTTATATGAATGAGTGTGTTTTTAAATTTTTGATGTGATAGTTATACGTAAAAATTTAGTAAAATATGTATATGTATTCTTTTGATTTTTATCGTAATATGTTATCTCTATTGTATTTATTTTATTCTATGTATTTTGACGAAGCGTGTTCTGTGATATCTGACTATGACTAGTTCATTATATTTAGATTTTATAAACTGACGAACTGTTACAGCGAATAATATTATTTAATACATAAGAAATGCAATAAGTGAACGTTAATGTAAGATAACAAATATATAATATTGACTGATATTTTGATTATTATAACTACATGTACGAGGTCTGTCCCAAAAGTATCCGACCTACCTCGATTTCTCGGCGCTTGATTTATTCTTCCTCGTCCAGGGGGTGGTATCCTTCAAAGTAGTCCCCATTTGATTCAACAAGACGCTCATATCGATGTTTCCACTTATTAAAGCACTCTTGAAAGTCAGACTTCGGAATCGCCTTTAGTGCATTCGTCGCATTAGTTTCAACAGTCTGTTTATTGTCGAATCGATGTCCTTTAAGCGGCATTTTCAATCGAGGAAACAGCCAAAAGTCGCAGGGAGCTATATCAGGACTGTATGGAGGCTGGCGGAGCTGCGCAACACTGTGTTTCAATAAATACTGCTGCACAAGGTTTTGATGCGTTTGATGCGTGCGCTGGAGCATTGTCGTGATGAAGAAGCCAGTCACCGGTTTCCCAAATTCTCGGTTAAAATTCGCCAAACAGTACTTTTTGGTATTCCAAGTTCATCTTCCAGTTCTCTCACAGTCAACCGACGACCTTGTTCAACTGCGACACGCACACGCTCGACATTATCCGACGATGTTCCCGTCGAAGGTCGACCAGAACGAGGATCACTGTCAACAGATGGGCGGCCACTTTTGAACCGCCTATACCACTCTTTTATTTGTGTTTTGCCCATACACTCATCTTTAAAGGCCTTTTGTAACATTTCAATAGTTTCCGCACAACTTTTACCGAGATTAAAGCAAAATTTTATGCAAATTCGCTGTTCGGTTCGTTCTGCCAGTTTTAGCAATAAGCAAATTGCGACGAACGCAAAAAAGTCGTTGTAAACAAATACATGCTGCGCGGGAACTAAGGCGATTCATCGGTATCTCAGGCTACTGACGAGAAGGTTAGGAGTTGCTGGTGACGTTCGTACCCTCCAGAGGTCGCCTGAGTCTCTCCGCTCGAAGATATGAACGTAGGTCGGATACTTTTGGGACAGACCTCGTACATGCAATTGTAAGAATTTCGTCTTTTGATGAATAAACAGTATACCTATCTATCTATCTATCTCTCTCTCTCTCTGTCTCTCTCTCTCTCTCTCTCGCTCTCATATTGTCTTAAATTATTTTGTATTTTCTTAAATTGTTTAAACTTTTTAAAATTGTTTTTAATTATATAAAATTATTTTTATAATTTTTAATTATTTAAAATTATTTTATTGTTTTTAATTATTTAAAATTATTTTTAATATTTAAAATTATTTTTAATTATTTAAGATTAATTTGGCATAGTGCGTTTCTTACACATAAGAATTGTACACGTAATTATTGTGCACGATTTAGCATTGGTCAAATATATCTATATATAATTTGACCAATGCTAAATTGTGTACAATAATTACGTGTATAATTTTTACGTGTAAGAACAAGTTCTTGAATCAGCTGTAAGCGATTTTCAGACTTGCATGGTGAAGAAACTGGATGCCATTAGCAATGCGTCAACTACCGTACCAGCAACTGAGGCGTTGATTGACACACTGGTGGCTGGAATTTCCTCACTAGAGAGTAAAATTTTTGTGCATTCATTCCATCTGGAGGATTTGCACAACGATCGGTTGTAGCTCTTACAAGAAAATAACATCTTGGAAGAACAGATACAAAACTTGTTGACCAAAACTTCTGTTCTTGTCGATAATTTGAAGAGTAATTACAATGATATGCGTTCCAGCAATGCCAATAATGTGAATGACTCACATGTAATAGATACAAATTCAAATAACGATAATATTAGCAGCGCAAATAATAATATTAGTGACTGCTTTATTAATTGTGACCCTGCTGGTGTTGAAAACTGTGACAACACCAGCCACGGGGAACAATAATATTTTAGTCACTGAAAATCAGAATAAAGCTGAGAACTGTAACACGCATGCCTCTGTCTCGCGGCGGAGGCCACAAGAGCGAAGTACGCGAGCTCCTTCTGGGTTGCGGGACGACCGGGGTGAGTGCAGCATTATAATTTCTAATATTTATGACGGTGATGAAAACAAATTTGACAAAGTTGCTTATGCTGTTCTTGCCACGGTTTTCCCCTTAATCAGGCATGAAGACATTGTATGTACCCGCCTACTTCGTTCGGCACACACATTCACACCGTCAACGTTAACTTCGGTTAATACTAATACTAATAACCGGCGCTCGCCGTGAAATCATGTCTTTTGTCTTCAAAGGAGGATATTGTTTTTCACGCATATGTATGTATGTATCTTTGTATATATGTATGCATGTATGTATGTATCTTTGTATATATGTATGCATGTATGTATGTATCTTTGTATATATGCATGCATCTATGTATGTATCTTTGTATATATGTATGCATGTATGTATGTATCTTTGTATATATGTATGTATCTATGTATGTATATATGTATGTATGTGCGTTTCTTTGTTCCCACGTACAGCCTATACGGCTACACCGATTTTGATGAATCAAGGGTGAATCGATTCGTTATAATATCATGAGTATCACTAGAGGTATAATAATCACTTTTCCAATATGCTAATTTAAGTTTTTTAATTATAAGGGGCTGGACCTGTATTCAAACAATGTGTATGTGATTTAAAGGGGTTTCGAGGTCGTTGATTATAAGTCTGGTGTCCAAATTGCAAAAAAATTAATAAACAATATATTAAAACGAATTTAAACAAAAATAAATCATCAAGCAGTCGGCTTTTTTTTTAATAATACAAATTGTTGGCCTTCTGCTTCGTGAGACTGAAAATTTTCATTGTCATTTTTTCAGACTTGAATTTTGAAATGTTATAGATCATTAACAAATTATTAACTTAGCAATATTTTTTATACGAGTTTATCTTTGAAAAGGAAATAGTTTAGGTGGTCGACTACTGGGAGATGGCCGATTACTGGGTTCCCTTCACTATTTAATAAAACTTTAGCATTTCTACCTCTTTTCAACATCGTAGAAATAGAAAAATCGTTTATAAAAAATAGTTTTATTTGTTCTTGCATTTACAATGATACGCAATGTAAAATAAAATGCGGCAATTTGTGTACCATATCGATGCCCCTTATGAAGACTAGCACATTTCAGATTTCTAAAAAACACCTAGTTCTTATCAGGACCTCCTACGATAATTATCGATTATCGTAATTTCAGACAAATACTACTGCTGCTGCTTTGTCTTCGCCAGCTGTGTCGTCTGTACATGGCGAGTATCAGAGGTCTTGTTGCTGTTACTGCTGTTGTCACGCTCTACTCACGTTACTCGCACTGCCTTTCAGTGGGGACAATCATATTCTATGTGTTTTCTGAATCGAGCTCACGCACTCAGGATAGCATTTGCGTGGATATCTAGAGCATTTTATGAGCAAGTGTAGGCTACGGACGGGTTTCGGACAGGACGCGCATTTTGGCGTCTCCATTGCTGCCTTCTAGCGGAAAAAATCAGCAGCGAAAGTCGTCTGAGATGGGCAAACCGCGTTGAAGAAGTCGAGAGCGTACCTATATATATGTATATGAGTCAGGCCAGCCAAAATGAACAAATCGGTGCGCACCTAGTTCTCAGTTTTCTCAGTTGATTTTTTATATGAAAGTACCTATCTAAAGAAGCTCTAAAAACAAGTTTCAGCCCATAAGGTCCCACGTGTGATCATGACCATTTTGAATGTAACAAAAACGGATTACTTGTTCTTTTTATAATCTTTAAGTCAAGAATTATTAGAGCCCATCTGTCAGTTAAATGAATTACCTATACAAAGATAAATATAATCCAAAAATTTAGTATGTTTTAGGTTATGTTTGATCGGATGTCATTTCACTAAATCAACATAAATTTAGATCTATCAAATCTCAAATTCTTCGTTTGAAAAATACCTTTAATTCCTTTTTGGTACATTCAATTCCGTTACAAATAACCAAAAATACAACTCGTACAATAAAGGTACTTTTTCGGAAATCAGGTTGGCACCCATGAAACTTGTGTCTATCGGAACCATTTTAACTCTAACTTTCACAAACATAGTTTGAACATCCTAGAAAACAAAGTTCTTTATTTGGTTTTGTGTATTGTACGTATAGCATGACTGTGAATTTTTTTCTAGCCTGTTTTTTTCACCTAAAGTAAACGACATACTATTAAAGTCTGATGTAATGTACGTCAGGTATTATAAATTAGAATTTTTTGAAAATAATCATTTTTTGGTAATTTTTGAAAATTTAAAACTTTCTACGACGTTACACATGAGACTTTAGGGGCTGAAACTTGTTTTGAGAGCTTCTTTTGATAGGTACTTTCATATAAAAAGTCAGCAGAGAAAACCGAGAACTAGGTACGCACCGATTTGTTCATTTTGGTTGGCCTGACTCATACATATGCGCTCATGCACTGTACCGTATTATGCACCGTACATGTTTTAAAAACTGTTTCTTGCATGCTTTCATTAATTCGTTAATTCACACTTTACGTATAAATTGTCAACGAGATGCTTACGCTTCTTAGGCTCTGGTACCCATGTTGTATCGCTGCGCTCTAACTTTCAGTTCGCTTAATCTGTCGCTCCTTTGCTAGCTAATAGTACGAGTACGTAGTAAAAGAGTTTCTCTCGTTTTTCGGTTCGTAGCACCCGTTCAGCAAAAGTGGCTATGATATTCCAATTTTCCCTATTGATCAGCATCTTCTTGACGATGTAGTTGGGGGATACTTGTCCCAGCTTCTGTTGTAGAACTTATAGGATGGAGTTTGTCATGTTCATGAGTAATCGGCGTTTGATGGAATTTGGCCTCCCGATAAAGGTTGCAAAACTCCTGTGTGAGATTCATATGTGGTGTTAGATAGGATGAGCATGTCTCTCCCTACAGGAGGAAACTGGGCTGGTTGACTGTGGAGATAAGAAGGGAGTATTTTGCGGCGGTAATGCTTTATAAAGCAGTTGTCATGGGACAGCCTCCGTACCTTGCGGCCCTTTTTGAACAAAATCAGTCTAGAACCTCAGGTAGGAATCCCAAGGAAATAAAAATTCCAGGGTCGCGTACTGATGTTGGCCTGTACTCCTTCAGAGCCCAAGGTGTTCGCCTCTAGAATTCGCTCCCCCGCGCTATTAGGCATCTTCCGTCTCTAAATAAATTTAAAACGGCAATACGTAGGCATATTATTGAAACCTGCGATGAACGAAATGTGTTCTGTGATAAAAATTAACTGTGTTATACTGCTAAGTAATTATTTAATTAAGGTTCTATATTGTGACGTGATAGTTAAGACTACTGACATAAACTGCGCATTTATAATAAGCCTATGTGATGAAATCTAACGATGAATCTGTGATATGGATACAAATTTAATTTATTGTATCGAAACTATGTATATATGATGTATATTTTCACTTGTGCAAAATAAATCTTAATCTATCTATCTATCTATATTGGCCATGAGCCTTCTCTATGCCATAGTTACTGATGAAGCTCTAACTGCCGTTTTCTGTAGGTATTTCCTGTAAATCATCTTTGTATCTAATGTAATTCCGAGATACTTAATGGCCTCTTTTGTCTGGTTCTGTTGGTTGTCGACGAGCATGGGTACGACACGCGGGAAGTTTATGATGATGATGATGATGATGATGATGATGATGATTATCTTTGTACGGAATAAAATCTGCAGAAAAATAACCGGATATGAACTTATAAATAATGATGATGATGATGATGATGATGATGATGATGATGACGTGCCCGCGTCTCGAAGCTGCTTTTCTCGCGTCCGAGAAGGCATCCGCGTGCGCTAGCCCTGATACAGGAACATCCGCACGCGAGTATGCCTACCCGCGGAAACGAGAAAATATTCCGGAATACACGTGCTCCTGTGGCAAAACCCAAAGCACAAAAATTTCCCTGGCGATCGCATAGACTGCCTCGTATTTTCGACCAACTCGGAAGGTCGCTCCAGCACATCCTTAAACATGAGGGTACCGCACGGACGCGAGTGACCTCGCCTCTGCCAAACCTATGCCCGAGCGCGACCCACGTGCTTATGTGTAACCCCTCCAGCGCGGGGGCTACCGCGAGGGTACGAGGCGTGAGACGCGCGTGTGGGCACAGCCTCGATAAATGCGAGATTGATTGAGCACCATCGTCCGCCCGGTGACCGAAGCAAGCCGCGCGCGTGTAACGCAGATAGCTCTCGAGCCCCTTCTCGAACGCGAGGCAGTACGCTTGAACGCTCGGCCTTCTTCCCACCCCTCACATCCGCGGGGCACATAACTCGTGCTGGAACTCCACCTCGCCTTTGAGGGGCGCTCGGGTCCCTTCTCTAACGCGAGGCATTACGCAGTGAGCGCTCGGCTTTCCCCCTCCCTCTCGTACGCGGGGCGCACCGCTCGTGCTCATACTCCACCTCGCGTTTAAGGGGAGCTCGGGACCGTGCTTCAGGGACGCACATGCTCGGGACCCAGCTTGAGATGTGCCAGCGCTCGAACTCGTGCTTGGGATGCGCTCGCATTCACGCCCCAGCTCCGGATGTGTCCGCGCTCACGATGAGCTTGGGATGCGCCCGAAGTCGGGGTACGCTCGCGCTCGAGCTTGGGTTGCGCTGACGCTCAAGCTTGGGTTGCGCTCGCGCTCGAGCTCGGGTTGCGCTCGCGCATGCGCCGGAGCTGGAGGCGTGCCCGCCTCGAGCCTGAGCTACATCGCTCGCGCTCGAGCTCGAGCGCAAACCTCGCACTTGGGCGGATCGCTCGCACTCGAGCGGAAACCTCGTGCCCGAGGCAGACGCTCGTGGTCGAGGTGAAGCGCTTGCGCGCGAGGAAAAATGCGGGTGTACCTCGAGCGCGAGGATAGCCTAATAGGTAACCGTTAGTGTACGAGGACCGCACTTATTTGTTATTTATATACCGCAATCAGCGGCCAGCTACTTTTATTTTAAATAAGTTTTTTACACAAATATAGTACAAGAGAATACACTGATGAACGGTATATAATAACCTAACGCCACTTATACGCCATCCAGCACAAGGTATTCGAATTATGCTTATTACAACTCGCTACGACGAGTTAAAAATTATTTTGTATATATTGTTATTAACACAGATATGATGCTGGCAGTATATTTATAAACGTATATATACAATGTTTTTTTAAAAAAATCCCATACCAACTTAAGTTCACATTTCTCGGGAGAAGTGTCTTGAAAATTAAAAAGTATTTCTGATGTGACAACTACTATGATTAGAATAATATTTGACACTTTATTTGACAAATATAATTTTGCTGAGATGTTTTGATCTGGTATATCAGTGGAAGCAATAAAACGTTAATATCTCGAAAAGGCAGAGATATTTATTTATAAAATATTTTTATTTATACCTATAACTGAGAGAAAAAATTAGTAACCATTACTAGACTGTCTAGTAAATCCAATAGGATGTAGGTCAATTTTACTCATTACTATACTATGAAATTTACGACTGAATACTAGACTTCTTGTTTTGAGGGCCAATTGTATCTTATTTTGGTTGTATGAGACTTAGTACTAGGCATGCTTGTAATGTTTACTATCTTGCTAAGGAATAGATACTATATTGTAACTTATATATAAAGGTAAACTGAGAAAGGATTGGGTTCACATTAAACCATACATATTGCTGTCGTAGGAACATTACGGTGGTCGGTGACATTGTACGGTTGTCACAGCAAAATAATATAGCTGTAAGAGCAATAACAAAGTATTGTTGAAGGAGCAATACGCAGTTTAGAGAAATTGAATTAAATAAAATGAAATAAATAAAATTAATTTAATTTTATTAAATTAATCAACCAGATTAATTTAATTAATTAAAATAATTGCACTCAGTCCTAGTTTGGCTATGATACATTACAGTCTACTAATTGTTCGTACTCCTTGTAGTGGTCGTTATTACTTATTTTTCTCAGTGTAGTTGGTCGGTTGATAACAGCATCACAATTTCGCATGAAAGTCGAAAATAAATTGTTGAAATAAAGCTCAGTTAATATCATAAATTAAAACATTTGGTCGATTTGAGTATACCATTGTTCGCCAGCAACAATTGAATTTATTATAGTTATATAACATAAGCAATCAACGGATTGTTCGTGGTATATAACAGCTTCAAACCTAAAGATAAATCATACATATAATGCATTTACACTTGCTATGCGACAGTTTTGTGTCAATCCTGATTTTCAAGATTAGTTTAAAGAATAATTTCCATGATGAGCATAAATGTTAATTTTGTTATTTAACAATTTTAGACTTAAAAGACATCAACATTGTTTTCCAAGTTTTATAATAATCAGCAGACTGCGGTTTCGATGTCGAACTAGTCTTAGTCTTATAATGTAATGAGGGTGAGGTTAGAATAGCTTTAATAACATTTTATGAAACTTGACGAATACTTACGTTGTAAGCATACACGGAGAGAAGTTTTCTGGTAGAAGGATCGTGCCGCGCAGCGGCTGAAAAGAGCTTGACGCTCATCACCGCGTGGCGGCGTGCCGTACGAGAATTAGGCAGTGATCGTCGCTGGTAAAGACAATGACGCCGCGGCAGGACATTTCTCGGTGGCTATCACGGTGTTTTTCCGTGACAGGCATCGAGTAAAGCAGTGAAGGCGATCACTTGTTTTTCTCTCGCCCGTCGGGACGCGCGCAACGCACGACCCTCATCACATTATGCACATAATACGTATAAGCGAGGCATGTGGCCCACAAATTCTTGAGTAATAAGATATGGAGCTCATGCCGCTCATGAAGCTTCATTGCAATGGTTATAAGTTAATAAAACTCTTATTTGTACATTTAATTTTTACAATTAAATATCATGCAGCTCGAAATGTATATATATTCATTTCTATCATTGTACCGAAAACTGCCTAGTTGCCTCTACCGCCGTTGGATTCAGACATATACAAACACACCACACACACACACTCTCACACCTTCCAACGACACATTTTCTTTCCGATCACAGATCGACCGCGACAGTAATTAGCGAGACCCGAACGCGACCACACCTAATACATACACGACACTATACTTTTATTTGCTTACTTAGGCCTTTGTATATTTGTAAGGTTAGAATATAATTTAAAGAGAAAATCAGTGCCTTATGATTTATTTAAACCTCCCTCCACAAGACAGCAAAAAACTCGCTGATTTTCTGGTCCTTCGAGCTGCATTTCAACTATTCACGGCAAATCTCAAGCAACAAGCTAGTGGAGTTCCTGCCTACTTGTGACATCTCAGTTAAAATTCACGTGCATCTAAAAAAACACTAGTGCCTCAACCAGTGAAGTGCATTCTGGTGTCTTCAATTGCCGTTTGCTGTATATCATTCAACGCTAAAATTAAAGACGTCGAAAATCAGGCATCATCTTTAATTTTAGGCAAAAGAAGCATCAAAAAGTGTAATTGAAAGGTGCAAGTGAAAAATCATAAATCGTGCGTGATTTTAGAGCACCGCTCGACGCTTTGGTCAATTTGGTCTTTCTCGCGCGCTCGTAAGTTAACCTAAGTTCGACGTCTCGAGCCGAGCCGCGCTGCCTAAACATTCGACACCCGGCCGAAGCAACGCTCTCGCTTCCCTCAACTCTCTCCGCTTACGCGGCAGTCTATGTACCGCTCTCTCTCTCTCTCTCTCTCTCTCTCTGTCTCTCTCTCCCATTTTCTCGCCTCTCACTGAGCAGTGCAAGTAGCTAGCCGCGCGTCGTTCTCACGCAGGTAGTAAGCTTGCGAAAAATCTTCTCTCTCGCTCTCCCACTCGCGGAGCAGCTGATCATTCGGTGTCTTTAGCATCTTTTCTCTCGCTCTCCCATACGAGGAGCAGCATATATATTAGCGTATTTACGCATTTTCTCTCTCGCTCTCCCATGGAGCAGCATATCAAGCCGTACACTCTTGTACTACCGTTTGCAATAGACTAAATCAAAATTGCTTATGTGCCTTGGCCATATTGGATTCACCATTCTGAATTTCGAAATTCTGACTGCAGATTTATAATTAGCGACCCCCAAAACCCATGTATGGTTATTTTCTTTAAAAGCAATCGTAATATACAAGAATTTAGTATGTAGCAGCCATATTGGATCCGCCATTTTGAATTTCGTAATTCTGACTGCAGATTCGTAATCAGCGACCCCAAAAACCTTAAAATCATTCCCCTCTACGTTTTAGACTTGCTTTGAAAAATTAGTGCATTTGGAAGGTATTTCTGGCATTATAACTCCTGCACAGCGGTGTTAATCATCATTAATAAAGTATCATATAGCTATGTATAACGCTCAGAATCATAACAGAATAAGTCCATTTTCGAAATTTAGTAAACGGCCATAATAATGTTGAAATTGTGAATCACGCCAATATTTACCTGACTTGAACTTTGCAATTCATAAAAGTAATAAAATTCATCAGATTTCATTTTTTTATGTCAATAATATTGAAATGTTTGTCACATATAAATATGTATATAAATGTATATAAACAAAAATGTTTTCTGCATTTATTATTTGGGACAAGTCAAAAATAAGAACATGATCTTCTTGCTTTCGATCTGTTTATTTTAAAACTAATTTGATGAATGATATCACTATTTTCAGAAACTATCGGTATTATAAAATAAAATATAATTTTTTTCAGTAACTTCTATTGAAAATGTATGTAACTGACTTTAGTAATATAATATACATATTTTGATAATATAAACTCTAACTAATTATATTATCAAAATTTTTATTATGTCAGACAGGTTGTAGTTAAAGTGGATATATACTTATTTTTTTTTAAATAATAAAATGTTATCACACTTTTGCAAGCTCAACATTTGTAAGAACATTATGGGTCCTGTTAGATTAAAAAAATTTCATAATCAACAAACCATTCAATTAAAATAAGTAACTTTGATAAGTATCAGTAGTATAGGTGGCACTTAGGACAGACAGCTCAAATTTCATCCTTGACCCCCCACCCTCGGAGAGGTCAAGGATGAAAATTGAGACAGCTACCCATAGTGCCACCAGACCGTGTGTACATTACTGTCCAAAGTGACTCTGTTTTTAGGAGGCACTTTGTAGAGATCTGCAGATGTGTACACTTTTATTCTAAAAAAAGGTAGCGAGACCCGGGCTCGAACCTGTATACTTCGGTGTGTGTGTGTGTGTGTATGCGTGTGTGTGTGTGTGTCCAGGGTACTTGGGAGAGACCACTAACCCTAACATATTATTATTATATTATCCAAAGTGCCTCTGATTTTTGAGAGACACTTCAGATAGATCTTTGCACAGTCGAGCTAACGATCGCGCGCCGACGGACAGCAGAGGACTGACCGGCTTTTTCCTCACCACTGTCTTAAAACACGCGCACGCACGCACACAAACACATATACTCACACATACACACACACAACCTTATACACATTCTCTCTCACACACACACACACACACACTCATACACACACATACATCCATGCACACAATATAAATATACCACTTACTTTTTTTGTTTAGCGTTTACTCCTTTTTTCAGCTATGTGATTTTTTATTACTAAATAATTGTTAATAAGATTGTTTTTATCACTATGTTTATATATATATATATATATATATATATATATATATATATATATATATATATATATATATATATTCTACACTATGTACACTTAATTTCTTTTGAACAATTTATAGATCATTCAAAATATCTTCATTTTGGCAGTGCACTGGTTCTTCATTACAGTCCATCGCCAAGCCAATCGCCACGGGCCTCGCAACGCGACCACCGATGATTACGTTGCAAATAAAATATTTTCCCGCAACCGAAGCACATATCCCGATGCCTGCGCGGTAAATCGCGATTCCGTCTACTTCTTGCTCTTTCACGGCCCATCATAATGCGACGATTATTTATACGTTTCAATTTTCTTTCAATTTCACCTACTTCGTTTTTTCTTTGCAATCGCACTAATCTCATAACAATGGTATAATATTTAATTTTTAAGGCACGTAAGTGGCGGAGGCGTACTTCTCTCTCCTCGAGAGACTCGCGATTGTCGTCAGCCATCTCCTCCTCGATCTCCATTTCCTCAACCACTGGAGGTTCGGCACCGATATTAAAGTCATCCCTTATTGTTTCTGCATCGGAGTCGATGGAGTCTATACACGAATCTACCCCTAAGGATTCCACGTCCACCTCTTCCTCAGCCTGGTCCTCCTCCTCTTCTTCTTCGGCTTCTCGCAAAAGCTGTCGAAAAGCTGCTTCCTCTTGATCCACCTCCGGCACATCATTAAAAAATACAGGCGGCTCACCATGCTCAATAAATTCAACCAACTCAACAATTGGTTCAAAGGGCGGCTGCAGGGGGAATTCAATGTTATCCCACACTACATTATTTAAATTTTCCGGCAAAACTGGTGGCGATGCATAACCGGCGGCGGGCGCGACAACGACAGGCGGGTTGGCGTCTGCGATCTCGAACGCCAAACCATTGATTTCATTAATTCCAAGTACTTGCATTTTGAATCTTTTAGATAACAATCACGATTTTGTCAGCTCGAGATTTGGCAAAGGACTGAACAAAGCAGCACTCCCTCCGTTACACTTTTTCCACCACTTCTTTGTTTTATCAAAATGCAAGCTTCGCATTTTGACTACTCGGGAGACAAAAATTATCAAGTTGCTTTTCTGCCTAATGTTTCATCTCGGGTGCATCTCAGATGCATCCGAAAAGTGTGAAATATATAAAAATTGTAGCTCTAGAATAAGTACAAGACCAAAAACTCATCTCGTATTTACGTGAGAACGGTATTTTTACCTCGGTTCGACGATATTCAGTCAAAGTATACACTTAAGAAAAAGTAATATCAGCACATCTCACTCTCTCTCTCTCTCTCTCTCTCTCTCTCTCTCTCTCTCTCTCTCTCTCTCTCTCTCTCAGGTAAGGACCTTTGCGCCACGCGCACACGCTTCGCTATAGCTCCTACTTTTGAGCCTTATTTCTGCCGCACCCTGCCTTCGGGCGTTTTTGTTATAGGTCGCTTGCACGCACACTAATGCAAGTCAGCGTCTCAAGTATTTTCAACGCCGGAGATGCTGTACTTGCAAAGAATTTTGACTACTACGGGTCATCTCACTCCGTTCAGTTTTTGAGGTTAGTGCTGCTCCTCTAATCTTATAAAATTCAGGAAGGAACACGTGGCCTACCGTGCGGCTTGAGATTTCTTTTTTCGCCGCAAGAGGGCAGCACGTGATGGAGCCCCTGGCATGTAGCCTCTGCAAGCGCGTCCCGCGCAGCATTAAAGCACTCTTGCCTTGCATTAAATGCAAGCGCAGATGTGATGCTGCATGCTTGCGGGCCATCACAAAGGACGGAGTGAGGGGAAATGTATGCACAAGGTGCATTGAGCGCGAGCGATCTGTAAAAACACAGCGTCGAAGTGCGGCTGATCGTTCCACTACTGCTACGGCACAGCAGCAGAAAAGTGCCGTACAATATAAGAAGAAGAAGAGGGAGAAGAGCAGTGCGAGCGACAATATAAGCGCGCTGGCTGACGCTGCAAAGCCCGCTGACGCTGGCTCTCGTGCGCCCCACTCCAGCGATAACGTCGAGCTCCCCACTGCTCTATCACTTTCTTGCGTCTCTCTCTCTAACTCCGAGCAGCAGAGGGGAAGCGGCCCGTCGAGCATCGAGGAGAGCAGGAGCGCGCACGAGCCACTACACTCGTCAACACCGGCAGGAGCAAGCGCGAGAGAGCTGGTTGCAGCAATGCAGGCGCCATCGACAATACGCGCACCCGGCAAGAAGAAGCCTCGAGCAACCACAACCGAAGAAGAAGCGTATGTAAGCATTACAGATGAAGAGAGTAGAATAAGGCTGTCGAGAATTGAAGACTGTACCAGCAATGTCTCGGTTATTATGGAGAAGGTCGTGCCTATAGCGTCTGAGATCAAAGAGAACCTGACTTTATTACGATCAGTACGGGCGCTGATAGAAGATGTTGGAGTTCTAAAATTGAACTTAGGTGTTATGGAAAAAATAATTGTCGATCAAAACTCCCTGCTGGAGGAGTTCAAGGTCAGACAAACCTTCTTAGAAAATAAAAACATAGAACTAGCCGAGAAATTGCTGGCTTTAGAAAATAAGTTAAATGTATATAATTTAAGTGCGACCCCTGAGCCAATCGCCCGTGATTTGGAAAAATCACGGATTTCTGACTCAGGAAGGATTCGCACGCAGGTTCATCGGCGTCGACTGCGCAACCTTCAAGGTAATGACGATGACAACAACATAGAATTAAACTTGGATTCAGCTGATGAACCTGCGTCGAATCTTGGTTCGGCACCTGCCTTTGGCGGAAGCAGTGATAGCCAAGAGAGAAGAGGGGGCAGCAGCAGTGCGGGGAATATTGAGCTCATAGTCTCAGGAATAGTGGACTGCTCTAGAGCTGAAGCTGATCCTGTTGAGGTAGCTCATATTGTCCTCAGCACATTCTGCCCACTCTTCAAAAAGATGATATTATTAATGTTAGGCCATTAGCTCCCCCTACAATGAGGGGTCGCACCTCCAGAGCAGGAGCTGAACTCGGAATGAATGTTGATGCGAGTGCGAATGACAAATCGCCTACAAGACCGCCACCTTTGCTTGTCCGCCTCGCGAGCAATAGATTAGTTAATGAAATTATGTGCGCTAAGGCTGTGTTTACGCGCTTTAATACAGCTGATATTGATCCCTCTCGTCTGAGCGTGGGGCTGGCAAGAGGTCTGTTCCACACGAACATTTTTATTAATAAATCCTTGAGCACTCGTTTGAGCACTGTTTATACCGAGTTCAAAAGTCTTAAGGTTATAGCTAAAAAACTCGGTTTTCAGTTCGTGTGGCACAGGCACGGCAAGTTCTCGTCATGGAGGGAGAGACTACGAGCTCATACGTTTACTTCAGCTTCCGATCTATCGATAATTGTAAAATTATATAACATCAGAAGTATTAGTATAGAAACTAAAACTCACGACACAAACATAGACAGTAATGACAACTGCAATACCAATAATAATAATGGAGATAGTAAGGAAAATAACACTAACGCACACCTAACACAAATAACTAGTCACGTAACACTCACAGATAAAAACAGTACTTGTCACAACAGCGACAAGCAATGTTCAACATCTGCGAATAAATCGGATTGACTAGGTGTAGATAATGCTCGCAAGACGGATGACAAGGGAGTGAATTTGAGAGCGGGTTTTCTCAATGCCAATTCCATCAGGCATGCATTGAGGAAATCCGCGAACTTCTAAGCGGAAACCAATCCTATCATCTATTCGGTGTAGCCGAAACGTGGCTGGACGGTGAGAAGTCCGATGATTCCATTCAGATCGATGGTTACTCGATTGTGCGGCAGGATAGAAATGTCCATGGTGGGGGTGTGGCGCTTTATGTCCGCGACAATTATACGGTCAAAGTTCTTGCTGTGTCAGACACTGATGGACCAGATAAACCCAATCAGTCTGAATACATCAGGTGTGAGATACAGCATAGAAGCAAGGAGTCTGTTTTAGTCGCGGTCATCTACTGGGCCCCGTCTATCGCATTTCTGAAGAACTTGGATCTTGTTGACAAGCTGAGAGAGTATTGTGACGCTTACGGTCACAAAATCATAATGGGTGATCTGAATGCGGATTTATTGGCTGACGGTGATGATGCGAAGTTTGTTCGCAAACTTGCGGCTGAACTGTCACTTCAGATCGTCCAGCATGGAGCGACTCATCATATCGACACGTCGTACACATGGCTAGACGCTATACTAGTAGACTGCAACGATACAGTAGTCGACATCAACAACTTCGACCCGACCTGGCCTAGCAAACACAACGTCATCGATTTGGCCATAAACGTCCGAGCTCCTACTTTGTGTGATACTCTTTTCACATATAGGGACTACAAAAGTTTAGATCCACAGGAGTTGCAGTCGCTTTTATCTAGCTATGATTGGTCAGCTTTTTACGAACAAGATGTCGACTTAAATACAGCGTTGGACTGCCTTAATTCCAACTTATTAAATGCGATTAACATTTTAGCTCCATTGAAGCGAGTCAACCCTGCAGTCCACCCTGGATTGGTGATGAAATTTATCAATTAAACAAAAAACGAGACGCCACGTACAGACGATACAAAAGGACTGGCGATGGGCGATTTCACAGTGAGTTCGTTAAATTGCGCAATGAATCTTTATTTAGAAGGGAGCAAGCACGGATATCGTATTTCCAAGGAAAACTGCTGGGTAAACAGCAGAGTGATATCTGGAAGGAATTGCGCAATTTGGGACTCCTACCCAAAACCAGAGGAGGGTTGCGCGGGTTCACGGCGGAGGAACTTAACACTCATTTTGCGGGAGTCTCAATCTCAACAAATGAGGATCCCACCTCAATTGAGAGTCTGGTAGCATCTGCCAGTGATGATGGATTTAAATTCAAACCTATCGGGCTGGCAGATGTTATACTTGCGGTGGCGCATTTTTCCTCGCAAGCGAGGGGCGAGGATGACATCCCGCAGAGTGTGGTGGCAAAGTCATTGCCGGTCATTGGGCAACACGTGGTGAACTTGTTCAACTCTTCTCTGAAAATGGGCGTATTTCCGGACCTATGGAAGAAAGCACGAGTCGTGCCGCTGGGCAAGTGTACTACACCATCGTCGGCGTCGGACTTTCGTCCTATTGCACTGCTGTGCTTTCTTTCTTAGGTTCTGGAGAAAATCGCTCATGACCAGATCCTGGAGTACATGACTGAAACTAAGCAACTTGACCCTATGCAATCCGGCTACAAGAAGAACAACTCGACACAGACTGCTTTACTCAAACTGACAGACGATGTAAGGACAGGAGTTGACAAGAGACTAGTGACTTTACTGTTACTGTTTGACTACAGCAGGGCTTTTGACACAATCTCGCCAGCAAAGCTTTTAGCAAAGCTGCGAGCTCTGGGGTTCTCCAGGCATGCATTAATCTGGATTAAATCGTACATTTTAGGGAAAAACAAGCTGTCGTTGAATACTCTGACACGAAGTCACCTTGGTTGTCAACGAATCTTGGAGTGCCCCAGGGATCTGTGTTAGGGCCCCTGCTCTTCTGTCTGTACATCAATGACATAAAAGAACTGTTTGTCGAGCTTAATAAAGAATTAAAAACGGACGACCCGCGACGAGTGAGACATATATTATACGCCGACGACCTTCAGATCTACATCCAGATCCACCCTGACAGCATCGACGAAGGGGTGGAGATATTGGGTTGTGCTGCGCAAGCGGTTACTGATTGGGCAGAGGGTGCATTACTCAGACTGAATAAGACCAAGACTAAAGCTATCATTTTCGGCTCTTGTAAATACATAAATAGTCTTGAGTCACAAGGTTTGCCGGAAATCAGTCTGGGAGATGGGGTCTCTGTTCCTTTCTCGCCGACCGTCACAAGCCTGGGTGTTATACTTGATTCTAAACTCACATGGAAGCTACACGTGGACATGGTCGCAAAAAAGGTTAATAGAGTACTGTATAATTTGAGATTTTTTAGAAAGTATACCACTCAGGATCTGCGCAAGCACTTAGCAATGGCCCTTGTTTTTCCGCATCTCGACTACTGCTCTCTAGAGTATCTGGATGCGTCACTCAAACTTCGTAGCCGGCTGCAAAGACCGCAAAACTCGTGTGTGCGATACGTGATTGGTGCTAGGAAGGATGAGCACATCACCCCTTACAGGGAGCAATTACAGTGGACTCGGGTGGACTCTCGAAGAGCCATTTTTATGGCGATAACCATCTACAAGGTTCTTCGGACAAGGGAGCCAGTCTATCTCGAGCCGCTTTTCAAAAAGAACGAATCGAAACGCCCTGTAAAGGGTGAGGTTAAAGAACTCTCTATTCCGCAGATGCGTACTGAAACTGGAGTAAGATCTTTTCAAGTACAAGGTGCGCATTTGTGGAATTCACTCCCTTCACATACACGAACGTTACCATCATTTAAAGTCTTCAAGGTGGCGGTCAATAAATATTTTGCATGCTTGGATTAATAGTCATTGTTAATTTTTCTATTTTAGTATTTGTTTAATTTTTTGTGATAACTTGTCTTGTATTGTTAATTCAAATTCATTGATATATCTATGTATTTTTATTTATTTATTTTATTTTTAATCAATCAACAAAACAATTTTAAAGAGTATGCATGTATTTATTAGTATGAGTATGCATGTATTTATTAGTATGAATGAAAACGACTGTTAATGTATGTATGTAATTTATCCAATGACTGATAGATATAATAAGAACGATGTAGTGATGATGACTTATTTGACAACGAAGTGCAATACTTTATGTACCTGACGTCGCATATGTGTAATTATTTTAGGTTAAGTAACAATATGATATTAAATTTTAAGTGAATATGACATGTATCAAATGTTTTGTAAATATTTACAAATAAATATTATATCTATCTATATCTATCTATCTATCTATCTCTCTCTCTCTTTCTCTCTCTCTCGCTCGCTCACTCTCGTAATTTTATTCTGTAATTAGTATGTACGTTATAAGTACATGTACACATTCTCGACCTTCTAGGCTCGTAATATGTGTGGGCCATATCTTCGAAACTATGATGCAGATATTTTCGAGAGTAAAGAACTTTTTGATGTACGCCCTAACAGCAACACAACACAACCGGTTGCAAACCAATACAGCAATTTTTGAAAATCGATAGCCCAATCGATTAGTAATATTCACGGATCGTCTTGTACTATATGTAATCTGATAGATCTCCAGTAGAACAGTTTAAGAGGTATCCGACGGAAACCTTGAAAATTTTTGTCCATTTTTACGTAGCTCTCACGGTTTCCAAGATATTGTCGAAAAATCGATATTTGAATCGATCGATCGTCCATAACTCGGAAAATATTGGTCCAATATTTTCGCGGGATAACAACTTTTTACTCACACCCCGAGAGCTCTGCAACACGATCAGTTACGACTCAATATAAAATTTTTTGAAATATTATTAGTTGATCGATCACCTATAACTTCAAAACTATCGACCCAATATTATCGAGGGATAAAAACTTTTTTATATACTCTTTAAGAACTACCCAACGAGTGCAGTTCTAAGCCAATACAACAAATTGAAAATCTATTTTTAAGTTTAATATAAATATATATATATATATATATATATATATATATATATATATATATATATATATATATATATATATATATATTCATATATTTATATATATATATATATATATATATATATATATATATATATATATATATATATATATATATATATATTCATATATTTATATATATATATATATATATATATATATATATATATATATATATATATATATATATATATATATATATATATATATATATATATATATATATATATATATATATATATTCATATATTTATATATATATATATATATATATATATATATATATATATATATATATATATATATATATATATATATATTCATATATTTATATATATATATATATATATATATATATATATATATATATTCATATATTTATATATAATCGAAAAACTTACGGCTAATGTGAAGAGGTGAAAAAGGGACGACGTTACCTCACCGAACACCAGCAGCAGACTGAGCAATGTGGCTTGTGCAAGTGTTTTTACAATGATTTGGTCAGTTGCGTAATATACGCACACACGCATTTACACACACACATACACACACACACACACATCGTTGAAAAGCTGATCCTGAGGAGAAAAATCTCACTAACTATATACATAATAAATATATATTATCAGCGTAATTTGAAGATAAAAATATTAGATTTCATATATTTGTATTTTAAAGCCACTTTAGCTATTCAGCACATATAATCTTATAATCTGAGCAGAAGCATCACTTACATCTTCGCAATATAATCACGAGTATCTCGCATTTTATTGAATGTGTTTATGTGAAAACCACCCCACCTAGTAGCTACTCGTCAAGTATTTTAGACTGATGGCACTATAAAAGGCCTGTAAGTCGCGGCTACAGCATCAAACGTTTCGCAGCGACGACCATACTGACAAGTGATCCATAATGGGTAAAATACAACTGCTGAGGATTGTGCTCACCGTTTTAAGTATAGTTCTTGTACGTGAACCAGTGGCGCGTATATTTTGTAGCGAGGATTGGCGTAAGCGTTTAAGATATGACTCTATCACAGTATTATTGCAGAAACTTAAATACATTTTAAGTCTCTGCAGCTTACGTACTATAGTATATTTATTCAATCGTGGTATTTTAGAAAACGAAGTTGATATTCTCCGTGTTCTTGTACAATGCATTGTGTGTAGTAGAATGTAGAATGATGAGCGAGTAAAGCACATTATGCAGCAGTATCAGCTGATTCTCGGTAAGATTTAGTACACTTATATAAGTATAAATAATGTTTCCATATATCTCCTATAATAATTAAAATTTTCAGACATCGACAGAATGATGACCGATACCGCAGGGGATGAAATACTTGCAAACATGGAATTGGTGGATGTAGTGCAAGAGGGAGAAAGACAACAAGAGGGATGGATGTTGAACACGTGACATCAATAGTAGAGGCGTTTACTGCTGATGAATCATCATTAAACATACCAGAAGAGCCTGTGATTAACGTTACAAGGTCAAACAATATACCAACCACAAAAGAGCAAGACCAAAGTTTGCCGACTGAACTGATTCAGCTTACTTCTGGTGCAGAGGTCGATATGGTAAAAATATTACCGACCAAATCCGTAGAACCTGTACCCAGTACATCAGAAAACTGCTATGCCGAGTCTGAGAATGATGAGGGATTTGGAGGAGGTGAAAAGCCCGCCGACGGAGATGACAGCGTCTGCTTAGCCTCTAACCCGTCTACAGACTTAACAACAGATTACAGTAGCGCAAGTGACGATGACGACATTGATTGTAAGTGTATTCTATACAATAGTATACTATTATGTATAAATACACATAAATAAGTATATTATTTAGTCGTGTATTTGCAGGAGGGTGCTGGTGCTGAAAAACCAAAGACCAAGTACATCGTGGTTCATTGGCAGTCGCGAAGATATTATCGACGTTTTCAAATGGTCGACCGCGACTCACTGATCACTCTGACGCGACCACCGTCCAATACAGACATTGACGAGTGGCTGAATAATACTATACAAGCTCTCTACAGGTATGTGTGCGATAATGCCGCGCCTACTGATTTTATTGGGTTTTCTATCAACTCGGATCAGTTTAGACAGGGCCCAATGTGGATTTCGTTTAGACGACTGCATGAATTACGGGCATCAGATATACTAGACTTGTTATCAAACGTTGCACAAAGCAACGACGGTTTTGAAATAGACAGCACATTGAGAATTAATGTGCATACTGTGACGGTACCTGAAGGACGCGGTCGGGTGGCACTCACATCTAAGACTGTCTTTAAACGATCTATTTTAAACATTCGAAATACAGATAATCTCTGCTTACCTCGTGCGCTTGTTTGTGCGCACATGTACGCCATTCGTGGTCACGCTCGCACAGGATTTCTACAAAAAAAGTGGGATAAAATCCGTAACTGTAGCGGTAAATATCAAACGGAAGAGGCCATGATACTTGTTAGATCTGCTAAGGTAACTGTACCCGAAACGGGGTGTGGAATATCAGAGATACAGCTTTTTCAAGAGTATTATGCGTGTTTTGATGTTGATATAGTAGTATACTCGTTTCAAGGTTTCGCACGTGGAGATAAACCAATATACGATGTTACAGAATTTGTTTATAATGTTGGTAACATTGTCAGATACACTCTTCGTATCATGTATTATGAAAGTGATCGGCACTATCAGCCTATTTTAAATTTAGTAGCTGCAGCCGGTAGTCGTGGTTATTGTATACCGTGTAATAAAAAACTGACAAATAATAAGAGTCATAGGTGTCAGTATAAATGTCGATATTGTCTACAGAGCCCACCTTGCGAGCGTGATCAAGACAGGTGTAATTGTTCATACTGTGGTAGAGAGTTTCTCGGTCAGACGTGTCTATTGAACCACTTGAAACAGGGATCGTTTGATAAGGACCACACGGTATGCGAAAGTATTAAAATTTGTGAGAAATGTTGTAGAAGCATTAGAATTATCAACGATACGAGTCCACACGATTGCGATATAATATTTTGTAAAGTTTGTAAGATGAAGCAAACAGTCGGTCACCTCTGTTTTATGCAACCTGTTATCGATCAACAGAGAAGTAAAAAACACATATTATACTTATTCTACGACTTCGAAACACAGCAGTCGGAGACAGTAGTGGGTGATGATAAAACACATATACATGTGGTGAATCTGTGTGTGGTACAGCAAGTATGCAGTCTATGTTTAGATAATGAAAACATTTCGGAATCTTGTACTTTTTGCGGAGTACGCGAATACGTGTTCACGATCGATCCGGTAAAGCAATTAGTTGACTTAGCCTTGGAGCGCAGACAAAATATTCAAAAAGTTATTTGCATAGCTCATAATGCTCAAGGCTTTGACGGTCAATTTGTCTTAAAACACTTAGCCGAACGAAAAGATTTACGTGAAAAACCGTCGGTAATTCTCAACGGTTCAAAAATAATTTTATTAGACCTTTTACATGTTAGATTTCTTGACAGTCTAAATTACTTACACATGAGCTTAAGTGTTTTGCCTAAGGCTTACGGTCTGAAATTACACCTATTTAATACACCGGAGAATCAAAATTATGTGGGTGAGATGCCAGCGGTAGAGACATTTTCGCCAGGGTCGATGGGTGTCAAGGAACGCAAAGCATTTTTAGTTTGGTACAATGATAAAAGAGAACAAAATTACGTATTCAACTTTCGAGATGAAATACTAAAATATTGTAAGCAGGACGTTAAAATATTAAGATTAGCATGTCCTGCGTTTAGAAAGACATTTATCGAATGTGGTTCGACAGATCCATTTTTAGAGTGTGCTACGATAGCGTCATCGTGTATGCGTGTGTACCGCAAGAAATTTTTAAAAAAATATACGATAGGCATTATACCGCAGGGTGGATACCGACGTGTTAATAATCAGTCATTGAAAGCCGTGCAGTGGCTCGCGTGGATGGAGAATGAACTGAGTCGGACGATACAGCACTCAGAGAGATCACGTGAAAAGAGACTGCCCGAAGGTCCTCTGGTAGACGGGTATTGCGAGCTAGATAACGGAGATAAAGTAGTCTTACAGTTTCATGGCTGCTACTGGCATGGTTGTGTTCGGTGTTATACAATGAACAGAGATTCTTCTAATATAAAAGGGGGCGAGAGCTTGGATGAAAGGTATGAAAGAACAATTAGAATGTCAGGAAAAATTAGGAGACATGGATATAGACTGATTGAAAAGTGGGAATGTGATTTTGACCGTGAGTATAGTGAAAACGAAGGAATGATGACGTACATAAAGAGGGTAACGAAGGATTGGCATACACCACTAGATCCGCGAAATGCGTTTTTCGGAGGTCGAACCGGCAACACTGTAAAATCATACGATATTAATCCCGGAGAAAAAATCAAATATGTAGACGTCTGCTCGCTATACCCGTACATTTGTAAATATGGACGCTATCCCGTCGGTCATCCTAAGCTCTATATCGGGGAGGACGAATGCACGCGTTTAGTTGGACCCAACAACGACATAAGTAGGATTGACGGTTTGTTAATGTGTGAGGTACTACCACCAAGAAATCTTTATCATCCTATTTTACCTGTAAAAATGCATAACAAACTGTTATTTCCACTGTGTCGATCGTGTGCCGAGTCAATGTGTCAGCAAGACTGTAATCATGAAGATATTAATGAGCGTGTTTTCGTCGGGACTTGGGTGGCTGACGAGTTGAAAAAAGCCGTGGAATTTGGTTACGAAATCAGAAAAATATTTGAGATCTGGTCGTATAAAATCTCGCAATTTGATAAAAAGACCGGTAAGGGTGAACTCTTTCACGCGTACATAGATAAATTTTTCGCTGAAAAAACTTATGCGTCGGGTTATCCGCCAGAGTGTGGCAATGACGAGCAAGCCATTAATCGTCACATTGAAGACTTTGAACGGGAGGAGGGTATAAAATTAGATAAAAATCGAATAGCGTTTAATGCTGGCTTGAGGTCTGTGGCAAAACTATGTCTTAATTCATTGTGGGGTAAGTTTGGTCAGCGCGAAAACATGACGAGAACGGAGATAGTGACAGATCCACATAAATTATTTGAATTTTTGACTGACCCCGAGATATTTGTCAATTCTGTTTTACCGGTTAATGATGACACGCTTTACGTCAGCTGGTTTCATAATGATGATGCTAAAGTTGAACCATCACCTATGTGTAACGTGGTCGTCGCAGCTTACACCACTACACTGGCACGACTTAAACTTTTCTCCGAGTTGGAGCCATTGGGTGAGCGCGTGCTGTATTACGACACAGATTCTATCGTGTATGTGAGTAAAGACACTGGTAATGAATACGAGCCGTCAACAGGGCCATTTTTAGGCAATCTTACCGATGAGTTGGCTGGTTACGGACTCGGTACACATATCACCTCCTTCGTCTCGGGTGGTCCAAAATTTTACGCTTATAAATATAGAATGCCAGATGGGAATCAGTCGTGTGTATGCAAAATCAAAGGTATCCGACTGAATGCTTCAACGTGTGAAAAAATTAATTTTGAAAGTGTGCGAAAACTAGTTGAAAGTGAAATACCACCAATGTTTGTGTGTTTCGATGCTATTGCACGCACGTCGTTACACGATGTTGTCACGCGTGCAGAATGTAAAATATGCGATCCCGTATACTCTAAGCGACGTTTCATAACTGACGACAAAAGCTATTCATACGGATATAAAAAAATTCTGTAAATATTTATTGAAATAGGTAATAAATAGTGTAAATCTACCTTTACGTGTATAATTGACTATACATATCAGATATTTTATCCATCTCCTTCGCATCCTCTGTCATCTTGTTGCATGCGTGTGCAGTTCCAATGAGTTTCCGGAAAGAACTGTAACCACTGTCAAACTCCAAGAGCGTGAGCAGTCGACTATGTGTTGCCTCTCACTACGCGTGCGCGCGCACTCAAAGTCCTTACTGCGCGCGCGTGCGCGCCAACGAGCTTTCTGGAGGGGAGCCAAATGACTTGCCATTGGCAAGCTCGGCTACCGCGTGTGCGCGTGCGCGCGCGCTCAGAGCCTCTTATAGCGCGCGCTCGCGCACCATTGAGCTTCCTGGAAGGAAGCCTGATGGCTTGCCGCTGGCAAGCTCGACTACCGCTCGCGCGTGCGCGCGAGATGGGGCCCCGCGCGCGCGCACGTTCTTTGTGCTCCCCGGATGGGGCTCTTATAAATCTCAAGTGATTTGACTGATGACTTCCAGTCTGCGTCATGGATGTGCGCTGGAAGCATCCTTGGATCTGTCTGATTTGCGGTCTCACATCGTGTGGCAAGACAGTGTTTGTGAATAATTTTCTCAAATATATTGAGCAGATGAGCGATACACAATTTGAACGTATATTATTCTATTATACGGAAGGGCAGCCAGTTTATAAGGAATTTGTGGGTAATATCGAATTTCATGACGGCCTGCCAAAGAGTGAGGACTACAGCGTCGAACCGGAGAAACCAAAACTCTTGATTCTCGACGACTTGATGCGAGAAGCCGCTAGCGCGGCCGTAGTCAATCTATTTGTGCAAGGCAATCATCACTGTAATTTGAGTATTTTCTTTATTTCGCAAAATTTGTTTCATCGAGAACAGCGGGAAATATCGTTAAACTCAAATTACATAGTTATTTTTAAGAATCCTCGCGATCGCTCGCAGATACAGTACTTAGCGCGACAGCTCTGTCCGGAAGATCCTAAATTTCTGCAGGAGGCCTATACGGATGCTGTATCTCGGCCTCATCACTACTTACTTCTGGACTTGAAGCAAGCTACACCGGAAAATTGTCGATATCGCACATGCATCTTTCCATTTGACCGTCATCAGTACGTATATGTGCCGCGCAAGCAGATAAAAAGCACCTCTCTCACTGACAGCGTGCCAGTCGTTCGTGTGTGATGGAGCGAGCAACATCAGCAGCAGCAGCAGCAGCAACAACAGTTCAGTCAGCATCACGAAGACCACACTATCCCATCAGAAAAAAGTATCTTGATATACTGAGAGTGCTGTGTTGTCATCTTGACGCAGTGCATCGCACAGCTCTTCTGCGTCAGGCCTGTCCAACACTTGCGATCAGTCTTAGCGAGTGTCTGCTGAATATACTGCGTGGAAACGTGCCGTTGAGTAGACGCTACAAAAGTAAATTACGAAAGCACGTGTCAGTGCTGCGAAAAATCGTAGCTCCGGGGCAGACGATAGAAACTCGCAAGAGGCTTTTGATTAAAGTACAAGATCTCGTACCGGTTATAGTGAAACCTGTTTTATCAGCATGGAACATGCTAAGAAAATGATTTTAGTGCCTCAAGAATGTATCGAGAGGATAAATCAGCAGCAGCAATGTTTACCGACAGCAGTAGTGAAACATTCAAAGACAAATGTCAGTGATAACTGTGATGGTGGTGGTAGTAGTAATGGATTATTAAACACAGTTCAGACACCGGGCTCGGAAGTATCACGTCTCGACGACGAAATGAGCAAAATCTTAAACTCCAAGGAATTAGATGATCGGGGAAAATACTTCCTATATCAACAGGTGTTGCAACGTTTCTTACATTACAAAACAACCGAGGATGGTCAAGCTGTTAACGAATCATTACCGACAGTCGATAAATCAGTAGCAGATACTGCAGTCGACCATGAGATTAGTTCAGATCAGCATATTATAAATAGCGTCCCGATGAGTTTTCGTGACAAGGCGAGAAATCTTGTTAATATCCTCCGTCGGTCCGGTAGTGTGACGTGGGATAAATTTGGTGCTGTCTTGGTAGATGGCGCGCGTACGCGAGGTGTCAACATTGTGGACTTGATCAATGAGACTTTGAGATGCAGAAAAAGGCCACCTCCGCGTGGATACGAGCAGTTTGTTCGTGTACTCCGAAAGGCACACGTTCCTCTGGAATTCATAGGCAACGGAAAACTGTATACTAGTGTTGCGGCAGCGGAATCTACCAGTAACAACAGCTTTTTGCTCAACGATTCAATTTATACTTCTGACACACCATTATTGGGTAAGACATTGCTGTCGTCGTCGTCGTCGTTATCCAGTGACCAAGACCAAGAGGAGGAGGAGGAGGAGGCGGCGGGTGCAGCGGCGGCGGGTGCAGTAGTCGATGCGGGCAACTCGACTTTTCTAAATTATAGAGACGGTAAAAAAAAGAGAAAACGAAGTAGTGCTCTTCCGATAGATACTTCGGTAAGATCGGTAGCACCACCTACCAAAAAAAAAAATATTGACCGACCCTAAGCTCGGTAATTTAGCATGGAGTCGTCTAAAAGAGTAGAACCACTGCCATCTGGTGGTGGTGGTGGTGGTAGTGGTGTTGGTTATAGTGGTGCTGGTGGTAGCGGCATCTTAGACACACTCATTAATAGAGTACCCTTTGAAATACATGTACCAGGATATCAGTTCCTTGGTCCGGGTACTCATCTCCAGGAGAGACTAGCACGTGGTGAGACTGGTAGGAACGCTCTGGACAGAGCTTGTCTCGAGCACGATATTGCATATTCACGAGCAAATGGTAATGGCAATGGTGCTGATAGTGGGGGGCGTACTCAAGCCGATCGACATTTGGCTGAGCGTGCTTTTTCACGTATGCTATCCGAGACGTCGGATAGTGAGGAGAAGAGTATCGCTCTATTAACTGTTTTATGCATGGTTGGTAAGATCACATTTGATCGGGTTTACCGACGATTTAAAACTGCTATAAAACGGGTGCAGAAACGAAAAAAACGTTCAGTCGGCAGAAGAAAGGCGAATGGAGAATAAGCTTGAGCAACTGTACTACGGCCTACCGGCCCCATCAGCATATGCCGGTGGACATAGTCTCATATGGGCGACACGTTAAAAATTCCGCTCAGACAAGGTGAGAGAGTGGCTGGAGGGTCAAGATGCACACACACTACATAAAATGGTGAGGTATCGTTTTCCTCGACGATCTTACAGAGTGTTTAACCCATATGAACTGTGGGAGGCTGATTTAGCAGACCTGCGCGCTCTAAACACGTATAACGATCAAACCGCTTATTTATTAGTAGTCATTGATGTGCTTTCAAAGTACGCGTGGGTAGAACCACTTCTCAATAAAACAGCCGAGAGTGTGGCCGAAGGTCTCGAGCGAATTCTACAAAGGAACGACGATAGAGGTTCTATATATTTACAAACGGATAAGGGAAAGGAGTTTATTGGCCAGGAGGTGCAACATTTGCTGAAAAAAAGGAATATTATTTATCGTGCTGTTCGAGATCCCGTCGTTAAAGCAGCAGTGGCCGAGCGGTTTATTAGAACTCTAAAAGAGCGTATATGGCGATACTTTACTCATCTGCACACAAGACGCTACATTGATGTGTTAGATAATATTGTACAGTCTTACAATAAGTCGTGGCATAGTGCAATTAAAATGACACCATCTAGTGTGACTTTGTATAATGCCGCTATAGCCCGTAAAAATTCAGCGCACGCTACTGTATCAAACAAACACATCATCATAAATATAACGTTCAAGACTTGGTTCGAGTTAGTCGTGCTTGGACAGCCTTTCGAAAAGCATATGAAGGTGGCTGGATACTGGAGTTATTTAGAATTGTGAAAGTCGACACTTCGAGACAACCACCAGTCTATATACTCCAGAATCTGGCAGGTGAAAAAATTGATGGAATTTTTTACGAAGAACAGCTGAGCAGAGTGCGCAAAGATTTGACAGGTGACGTTTTTGAAGTCGATGAGGTGTTGCGCAGTAGGGGTAGGGGAAATAAAAAAGAGTATTTTGTGAGTTGGAAGAGGTATCCTGAAAAATTCAATTCTTGGGTAACTGCTAAAGATTTCGTAAATCTTCAACCTAATAACAATAATGAGGGATGAATTCTACATGGTTTTATTGTGCAGTAGCAGCAAATATGTTTTCCCCGAGAACATTCCGAGCCGTTTTATCACGCAGTTGCCCCAAAATTTCTGTCAACACGGTGATTGGTGCGTGGGGCTAACTGAGATACAAATACCCCTCACCTTCCAACACATATCTATGAAGGAGAAAGAGGAGGGGGTTGTGTGCATGAAAACATCTGCACGCACACCTTATGCCGACAATAATTTACGCATTAAAAAAAATGATGAGGAAGCATTTTGTCAGATAAAATGTGGCGTTTATCGCGACATTGAGGCTCTTTTGAATGAAATAAACAGTCTTGACAATGTCAAAGACCATCTAATATTTGAGATTCAATGTGGTGGTTACATTCAAGTGAAATGTATTTGCACTCAAGACGACTGTGCCAACTTTATTCACGCATTCTCCTTATCTGAAAAGCTGTGTAAAATATTAGGCTTTAAAAGTGGTAACTTATTATCTTGTGATGGTAAAGAAGAAAGCTATATTATTGGTGATAGACCGGCAAATCTCGTGAATGGTTTACCGTGTGTGCTCAAGATTTATAGTAGTATTTACCAACCTTACGTAACGGGTGACGTTTGTACACGATTGCTACGCACTGTACCTCTTCACCTACATGACTACACCTACGGTCGAACACAAATTCAGAACTTTGTCCCACCAATGTATCTACCTCTGCTGTCTTCGTAATTTCAGTCAATTGAGATAGATATAAGGGGTGAGCAAGGAGAGCTTATTCCATTTGATTACGGAACGTTGACAGTGACACTTCACTTTAAACGTATCAACTAAAAAATGCCGAAGTACGAGGATTATTTTACCCACCAAATCGGCAGTGGCAATTGCGGTAGTGGTGGGGGTAATTACATTACAATTAGTCGTAGACGTTATCAGAGTGGAGCTGGAATAGGTAATTATTTAAAAGGATTATATCGTAGTGTTTTACCTCTAGTGAAACGTGGTGCTAAGTCTGTTGGTAAGGAGACGGCTCGCGCTGGTGCAAAGATTATAGACGACGTTGTGAATGAGAACCGACCATTTAGAGAAGCACTGAGTCAGCGCGTACGAGAGAGTGGGGGTAATCTGAAACGCAAGGCTGAGCAGGCATTGGATAAATTTATGGCGGTGGATGAACAGGAGGGGATGGATAAGAACGGACCTGGATATAAGAAGGTGCGCATGACACAAAAATCACAGTCGAAGACTACTCGTGGAGCGGCAAGCACGTCAGGTAGTAAAAAGAAGAAAAAGAAGAGAAAGAAACCTACATCGAAATCAATAGCAGCAGCAGCAGCAACAAGTCGAGCTAAAAGAGATATTTTTGAAACCTAGTTCGACATCCGACGCGAAACATGTCTTTCTTGCATATTGATTCTTGTGACTCACTGAAGTCGGAGTTGTCGCTTTTCGAATTGCCACCAACACAGTCGGCTATCGAAAGTTCTCACTGGGTGCAGTATAAGCCAATTTTATCGCTTTCCGATCAAGCTCCAATAGAATTCACTATCCCTGGCAATTGCGAATATCTAGATTTAGCCCACACCATGCTGAGCCTGCGCGTGAGTATAGTGCCAATTAAAGAAGTAGGAAAGGACGCTACAGCACCTGTCGTCGGACCAGTAAACAATTTTATGCATTCACTGTTTAATCAAGTGGATGTATTCTTTAATCAGAAGCCTGTGTCACCACCAAATAATGCATACGCCTGCAGATCTTACATTGAGACACTATTAAATTATGGTCCAGCTGCAAAAAATTCTCACTTAAGCAGTGTCTTGTGGTACGATGACACAGCAGGTAAAATGGATAACGTCGATGCCGACAATGAGGGATTTTCAAAACGACAAAAAATCATGGTTGATAATAACATCGATTTATTGGGGTACCTACACGTAGACGTGCTTAATATGGATAGACTGCTGCTTGGAGGTGTTGAGGTACGTGTACGCCTTGTGCGCTCACGTGACAGTTTTTGTCTCATGGATCCTAGTGCTGCGTATACTGTTCACATAACTAAGGCAACACTTTTTGTACGTCGTCTAAAGCTTAATCCGAGTATTTTGATTGCTCATGAGAAAATGCTGTCTAAAGTTACAGCAAAGTATCCACTTACACGTGTTGAGGTAAAAAATGTAACTCTAAATAGTGGTGTACACGGCCAATCAATAGATAACATTATACTTGGGCAATTGCCAAAAAGAATCATTATTGGTTTTATCGAGAATAAAGCTTACAACGGTGATCCAAAACTTAATCCGTTCAATTTTAAAAATTTCAATATAAATTTTTTGTGTCTGTTTGTTGACGGTGTACAAATCCCGTCGAAGCCATTACAGCTAGACTTCAAAAAAACGGAAATGTATGTCGACGCATATCATACACTATTTTCGGGTACAGGTGTACATTTTTCAAATACCGGTAATTCGATAACACGCAATGCATACCCAAATGGCTACTGTCTTTTTGCATTCGATTTGACACCCGACTTATCAGCTAATAATGATACTCATTGGAATTTAATTAGACGAGGCAGTGTGAGAATTGATGTAAGATTTGATGACGCATTAGATACTGCTGTGAATTGCATAATTTATGCTCAGTATGACAATTTATTAGAGATCGACTCGTCTCGACAAGTATTGGTGGATTACAGTGGCTGAAATAGATGGCGCTCGTTACAATATTATAAACCTCCCCATCAGCACGGTCTCGAGTCAGTCGTTGTGTGACTTTTGAAGTGTTCGTACAAAAAATGGATCTCGTTATTGATCTGCAGTTTTTCAAAGATAATAAAAACCGTGCGGTGCCGAAAGAAGTGGGTATAGTAGCATTGCACAAAGACTTTAGTGCGCATTGGATTATCGCACCTAATTGTAATACCAGATTTCTGAAAAAAGATATCTTGAGACAGAATAATTGGCGGACATTGCATCATCATGGTCTCGATTGGTACGATGGTGATGTCTCGCTATAAAGTTTTAATAAAAATTTACAAGATATTTGCAAAAGAGCAGGTAAAATTTATGTCCGAGGGGAGGAAAAGGCGAAATTGCTGAATAAGATTACAACTCGAGAAATCATCAATTTGGAGCACGAAAACGAGTGTCCACCTCTTCACAGACTACCCTGGTGTGAAAAGTATTGCGTTCAACACGCTGTCAAATCGTGCTACTTGCAGTTTAATTGTGCACTCAACAACGCATTTAAATTGAAGAGTTGGTTAAATACACGGGGTAGTGGAGGGGAAATAACTACATCAGCAGAATTTCCCTTCTCTCCGCCCTACTATCTCTGCAATAATGAACTCTCTGGATATACTCCAGAAGCTTCGAAAAATGACATCATGTTGTAGGAGTTTATCCGGCAGATCGAATTCCAACAATATGGGTAAAACCATGTGCTTTTGTGTTTAATACAGAAAACCATAAGAGACGTGTATCCCCGATCATGTAAACCGTATTCAGAGAAATTGTAAAAGAATACGATGGAATAATGTTCGACTACAAAGCAGTTATTCTAATGCCTGTGGAAAATACTGTATCATGTTTCTGTATTATATGATGACTGGTTTAGGTATGCAACGATTCCTAGGAAACTTCTCATCAAACTTAAATAAAAATGATGAGATTGTAGAAAAATTTACTGGCAGACTGTAATACAATATTTGAGAAGGTAATGTGAAGTGGTGGTTAATATGAGTTTTCAGCTTACGTGTTTTTTATAAAAGTGCTACCACTACATATTCTTATTGGCTCCCCATCACGAAAGAAATTATTCTATTGACCTCCCACTTCTAGAGATACACTCTCATTGGTCTTACCCCTACCAAAGACTGGTAATTTTTGTATATAAACCGATGGAGTTGTAGCGCAGAGATCACAGTACTCTCGCTCTTAAGTCTAGTTAACAAGGAAGAAGAAGAAGAAGTACAGAATGGCTGGACAGAAAAGGCAACACGATGGTCAGGACAGCCAGAGAAAGTATCGTTGTCATCAAATCCTGCCGATGATGTTTGGACTAAATAACTCTTACGGCAAAATTATCCAGATTGGGCTGGAAAATACAGCAATTGGTTCTGACGATTTTAATCCTGTTGTACGGCTCAGTAATAGTGAATTTTACGGCATCTCCTTCCCGCTCACCAGCTGGCTACGATTTCGAGAACAGTTTGACGAGATCGACAGATTTTTCCATGCTTACGACGACGAAGAGCTCTTAGACCATAGAATCATCATTCCTGGCTTTACAATTCGTTTCACGATCAGCTATTCGGACAGAGCTTTTGAGCTAATTGAAGAAGATGTGGATCGAAAAGAGTCTGGCGAGGCTAAGTCAAAACGGCAACGTAAGTCTTCATTAGTATTTAAACGAGTGACCTTTAACAGACTTAAGGCCGTATCTAAAATTGTTGATCATAGAATAAAGTATTTGTTAAAAGTTAAAGATGCTATAAATATTATTGTTAAAGAGGTTGGGGAATATAGTAAAGATAGATTAATAAATAGCGAAAATTCACAATATACATATTTTACAGCTTATAATGTTGAGTGTGCGATGAGGGACTTTGGTGAAACATTAGTAGATAAGATAGATAAGATATTAAAAGATAAAAATATATATTTAGCTATAGAACATGTTTACATTATTATTTATGAGTTTATCAATTTACATTTATATAATCTAGTCGCGTACTTAAATACAACTGTATATAAGGATTCATGAATATAATTGTGAATATAATTGTATTTAGCTTAAGTATTATGAATAAATATAATTGTAAAAACATATTTATATTTCTTCTCACTTACCCATAGTGTATCCACCGCCTATCCTAGTCATCCTTCACATTCATTCTATTTATAAGTAGTTAGGTTGCAATTTAATTCTATTAATATCTGGGGTGGGGGTAGATAGTGGAGGGAGTGAGAAGGGCTTCATTAATAATAAGGTGTCTCTTGAAAAGAGGCACCTTGGCGAGCACCATTTATTCATACTTAAGAGAGATATAACGAGCAAGAGACTGTAGGTAGCCGTGGCTCAGTGGTAGCGTACCTGCCTTGTAATCGAGGGGAACCCAGGTTCAAGCCGCCCTCAGTCTCGCTACTTTTTTATTTATTTATTTTTTTACTTTTATTTTTTATTATTTTTTATTTGTTAAATAAAAATAATAATAAATAAAAATAAAATAAAATTTGCGCACGTGTATGTGCGTGTGTGTGTGTGTATTATATGCGTGTGCCTCACCAAAAAACATGTCAGTCGTCAGCCAGCTGCCGGGGAGTGTCAACACCTCAAGAGTAAGTCGCTCCGTCGCTCTTAAAATCAGAGGCACTTTGGATAGTAATGAGGTAGGGGGCCTCTCCCAAGTGCCCTGGACACCATAGCGAGTATAGACACATACACACACACACACGCACACACACACACATGGTTTCATTAGTAGAAGAGTTTGCAGTCTGGTGGTACTATGGGCAGTTGTCTCAAATTTCATCCTTGACCTCTCAAGGTCCAAGGTGAAATTTGAGCTGTCTGTCCTAAGTGCCACCTATACTACTAGTATCTATAGGCGTACCAATGTAGAACTGAATATTTAAATGTGTTGTTCCCGAAATTTATTTTTAACTTCAAAACGTTCCTCGCACAATTAGCGTAGGTGGATCTAGCTGTAAGTATCTGCAAGTTAGTCTTCTTTTTCAAGAAGTGCGTAAATACACATTTTTGCCGATAAAATATGTAATTTTAGAAATAAACTCTTCAAGGTATGCTTACAACGTAAGTATTCGTCAAGTTTCATAAAATGTTATTAAAGCTATTCTAACCTCACCCTCATTACATTATAAGATTAATATTGCTTCCACTGATATACCAGATCAAAACATCTCAGCAAAATTATATTTGTCAAATAAAGTGTCAAATATTATTCTAATCATAGTAGTTGTCACATGAGAAATACTTTTTAATTTTCAAGACACTTCTCCCGAGAAATGTGGACTTAAGTTGGTATGGGATTTTTTTAAAAAACATTGTATATATACGTTTATAAATATACTGCCAGCATCATATCTGTGTTAATAACAATATATACAAAATAATTTTTAACTCGTCGTAGCGAGTTGCAATAAGCATAATTCGAATACCTTGTGCTGGATGGCGTATAAGTGACGTTAGGTTATTATATACCGTTCATCAGTGTATTCTCTTGTACTATATTTGTGTAAAAAACTTATTTAAAATAAAAGTAGCTGGCCGCTGATTGCGGTATATAAATAACTAATAAGTGCGGTCCTCGTACACTAACGGTTACCTATTAGGCTATCCTCGCGCTCGAGGTACACCCGCATTTTTCCTCGCGCGCAAGCGTTTCACCTCAACCACGAGCGTCTGCCTCGGGCACGAGGTTTCCGCTCGAGTGCGAGCGATCCGCCCAAGTGCGAGGTTTGCGCTCGAGCTCGAGCGCGGGGTATACGCTCGAGCGCGAGCTAGACGCTCGAGCGCACCTGAAGCACGGGCCCGAGCTCCCCTTAAACGCGAGATGGAGTCCGAGCACGAGTTATGTGTCCCGCGGATGTGAGGGGTGGGAAGAAGGCCTCGCGTTCATGCGTACTGCCTCGCGTTCGAGAAGGGGCTCAAGAGCGGTCTGCTTTACACGCGCGTGGTTTGCTTCGGTCACCAGGCGGACGATGGTGCTCAATCAATCTCGCATTTATCGAGGCTGCGCCCACACGCGCGACTCACGCCTCGTGCCATCGCGGTAGCCCCCGCGCTAGAGTGTACCCTGGTAGTCAACCCCCCTGCGACAGCTTTGCCACAGGAGCACGTGTATTCCGGAATTTTTTCTCGTTTCCGCGGGTAGGCATACGCGCGTGCGGATGTTCCTGTATCAGGGCTAGCGCACTTAGATGCCTTTTCGGACGCGAGAGTGCTCCTCTGGAAAGGCTGGCACACGGGACCAATTTCCAGGGTTCACTTGCGTTACTCGAACGTTGGGATACATGCCAGAATTTCACTCGGGCACTCGCTACTGTGAATGCACTTTTAGGATAACATTTATTTTGACTATTTGTCATAGTCCTAGAATAGAAAATCTAGTGCATACTTGCCACCACATTTTTAATGGTAAATTTTCGCCTAAAAATCATCTATATTTGAACATTTTTGATCAGGTATATATTTTATGATTTTTTAAATTCCAAAATTACGTTAAATCTTTGTACGGAATAAAAGCTGCAGAAAAATTGTCAAATAACAGGATATGAACTTATAAAAATGTTTAAAAATTATTTAAAAATTTAAAGATTTAAATTTAAAAATTGTAGAAAGCGGAATGACAAAAGTCCATTCGAGTTGTATATGGGTTTATAACTCGTGGAGTCCATTAGCTTCTCTTTAAAATGATTAAATACCCAACGAGCAATCAGTTTGCATTTTATGCTTTCTTGCCTATTGTCAAGAAAGTGTAAAATAGAAATTTCTTTTCATCATAAAAATGTTTCCACTTTAATTAATTCATAGATTTTTTCACATTTTAAAAGGGTCATGTTAAGGTTCGATGTAATTTACCTCTGGTAAATTAAATTAGGCATTTGGTTTTTCATTCATAATCTATAATAAATACCAAAAAAAAATTTTATTCTGATTTTTTTCAGTAACTTTTTTGCTATATTATGTATAATGTTCAAAAATCCAATTTTAAAAAGTATTTGAGAAGGTAGAGACATTTGTCTTAATGATAACTTTATTTTTCCACCGAAAAATATATCTCATCTTCATGCTAATAACAACATATTGAAGGGGTTACAAACAAAAAATTCGAGATTTTGGTACTTTTGGAATACTCTACTGTCTCATGATTTATGTTAAAATGAATACTTCTTGAAATTATTATTTATAATATTATTGTTTTCTTTAAAGTATGGAGAACTTGCATGAAAAAATCTATTAGGTTCGTCAGATAGATTTCTGAAAAATAATCGATACGTATTTTTTCGTTTTACAAATTAATGATTATAAACAACGATATAGTAGGTTGAAATATCCCATGAAGTCACGGCACCGCACTGTATAGATATGCTACGATAGGATATCGTGACGTTGAGTGACATTTCAATCTGCTATATCTTTGTTTATAATCATTCATTCATTAATATTCAAAACTTCATGATTATTAATTAAATTTTACATTATTTCACAGTACTATATAATATAAGATTCATTAAGCCTTGCCCTCTTTTATCCACTCGCGGACATACCTAATTTAGTAACACAGGGAAATATAGTTCAAAAGTAAGAGAGAGCAAGCGGGGATAAAGTAAAAAAATGATACTGTTGCAAACATGACAATCAAAATAGAATAAAATTCTGTCTTTTTACAATTAAAAACTATAAAAAGATCAAAATGAGCACAAAGAAGGGGCCATGAATTGTTTTAACCCGTTGTGGTCATACTTCCGAATAATAACGTGTTGGTCATAAGGGGTCAGCCAGACCCCACGCGGAAAAACCGTTGCCATTTTCCTTCTATTAATTATATCGTCATAAAATTTTTATGGAACATAGTTCGAGGTCACCTATTTAAGATCCAATCATTTTTTGCTTCTTAAACATCTTTTTCATAATGAAAATATACAACGAACATTGTTTTCCGAAATTTTGACTTTTTTCACTTAAAAATTCATCAAAAATTCAATTTTTGAGATAAAGCGAAAATATTTTGTTTATGTACTCTCAAGATAGTATACTTTTAAGAAAAAAATAATTTATAATGATCTGCCGGAAAAAGTATATTTATTTTGAAGATTGAAGTGAGCAGTTTTGGTAAAATTTGTAAAATTAACGAGGTAAGCGTTAACATAAAATATAACACTAAAAAAAATTTTTTTATAGAAAATTTATTTACTTTATCAATACAAACAATAGAAAATTATAAAAAAATCATTAAAAATTTGTAAAAAAAATTTTATTCTTCACCAACGCATTCAACACATATGTATGCACGATGGTCTTCGCACATTGGTCGGAGACATGATGGGCATTGCCACTTAGTCTTCACATCTTTTTTGCGTTTGCATAAAGAACACCTCTTCCTTTTTTAAAATGCCAATCTTTGTTCCGCAGATGGTTCTCCTACATTGTTTTTCAGAATGGAAGCGATGCCTGAACGTAAATATGATTGAAGCATGTTGTTAGCGTAACGATTTTGTAAGTGTGGCGTGATAAGGTGTTTAGAAATTTTGTCGAGGCATTGCTTCGCCGTAACTCGTGACTGGTTACCTTCATTTATCATTTTGCATGTAAACAAAATGCGTGCATTTACGCCATCTTGGTCTAGCATTCCCAAAAATATTCGCATTGGCCAACGATTTGTTTTTCTACTGACAGTGTGCGAATGACAAAGCCAATCAAAGCAATCTGTTCCACCTTTTGTGTAATTGTAGTGTAAAACAATAACAGATTTGTTATTTTCAATTCCCGTAGATAACTTATCAGTAGTAATAACTAATACAATTTTATTCTTTTTTGGCGTGAATGATACTAAAGTCATATTATCTGCGTGGCAAAATTTTGAGTCTGGAGGGTTTTTGGAGGCTATCTTCATCTCGGCAGGAATTTCTTTTTATTCTTGCGAATCGTACCTGTAATTTTTAAATCGTAAGATGCTTCTTTCATACGTTGTAAGAGAGGTACAGAAGTGAACCAGTTGTCGCAGGTAACGCCGCGTTTGGTACCATGAATTGGTACAGTTACCTTTCTAAAATAATACTCCGACAGTAGATCGGGTATCTGTATTTTACCCAAATACGGAATCGCAAATATCAAGTACGAAGTAGACGGATCGTTCAATGAAATTAATTTTAAGCCGTACTTATCTGGTTTCGATTTGATATACATCCTAAATTTGCATCGTCCACGGAACCCAAGAAGGATTTCGTCTACTGTACAATCGCGGCTTGGCTGGTAACAATTTGTACAATTGGAAATAAAATTTTCCTAGATTTCACGAATTGGTGCAAATCTGTCGTTTTCGTTTCTCGTACTTTAATTGTCAAATCTCAAACACACGGACAAAAACATGTAACGAGCTCTAGGCATCACGCATCGATAATAACTTATTCCGATTTCTGGACTCCATAAGTCATGTGTATTCATGCTGGACGATTTCCAAGCACCACTAAAATACAGAATGCCTATGTATGCTCGGATTTTTTCTTGATCAGTGTGATGATGATATGTTTGAAGATCTATATTCTGTTCGATCATTATAGCGCAATGTTCTTCTATTTGGCTGTTCGTATGTTCAACTATAATCTTTATAATATCGGGCGTAAATAGAGCGTTCCAGAATTCTTCCACTGTTTGTAATTCTGCAGCTGGGCCAGCTGGTCCTGCGGCATACACCGGATCAACATCACTTATTCATTCTATTGAAAAAAAGTATAAAAAATAAATTATACAAAATTATTTATTTATTATTATTGAATAATAAATTATTTAGATTAAAAATTGTTTCAAATATTTTAACTATTTAAAAATAATTATGAAACTTTATTTTATCGAAATATAAAATAAATCATCGAATAAGAGAAATCATACTGTATCGTCTTATTCATACTGTATTCAAACTATATAGGCACGCTCGCGTTTCTTTCTGTGTACAATTGAATATATATATATATATATATATATATATATATACGAGGGTAGTTCAATAAGTCTTTAGAATAAAGTATAAAAACAATTTTTTTTGGGTAAATTTTTTTTTATTTTTCAACATAATCTCCTTGGAGCTCTATACACTTGGTCAATCGCTTTTTAAGTTTTTTTAATCCTTCAGAAAAGTGCGTTTTCGAAAGTTCCTCAAAATAAGCACTTACAGAGGCAATGACGTCTTCGTTGTCCGTAAATCTCTGTCCACCGAGCCATTTTTTCAAGTTTGGAAATAAGAAAAAGTCACTGGGGGCTAAATCTGGTGAATACGGTGGGTGTTCGACCAATTCGAATTTTAGTTCTTCAATTTTAGCCATTGAAACGAAGCATGTGTGAACTCGGGCGTTGTCGTGATGAAAGAGAATTTTTTTTCTCGCCAAATGTGGTCGTTTTTTTTTAATTTCTTCTTTCAATGCTGCTCTAATAATGATGCATAATACTCACCAGTAATTGTTTTACCCTTTTCCAAGTAGTCAATAAGTATAATTCCACGTGCATCCCAAAAAACTGTAGCCATAACCTTACCATCTGACTTTACGGTCTTTGCCTTCTTTGGAGCTGGTTCGCCTGTGGAAATCCACTGTTTGGATTGTTCCTTTGTCTCAGGAGTGTAGTGGTGTATCCATGTTTCATCCACAGTCACAAATCGACGAAAAAATTCCTCAGGATTCCGACTTATGCGCGCCAAAAGAGCCTCAGAGGCGACCACTCTATTGCGTTTATTCTCAGCTGAGAGCAAACGCGGCACCCATCTTGCCGATAGCTTTTTCATGCCTAATTTTTCATGTAGAATTGAAACAACTGCACCTATAGATATCCTTGTGGCCTCAGCTAACTCACGCATTTTAATCTTCTATCCTTCAACACCATATCGTGGATTTTATTGATGATTTCGGGAGTAGTTGCTTCTACGGGCCTTCCTGAACGTGGTTCGTCACTTATTGATGTACGACCACGCTTAAATTCATTTACCCAGTTATAAACCGTTGCTAAGGCAGGGGCAGATGTGCCATTAACTGAGTCCAATTCATTTTTTATCTCATATGGAGTTAAACCCTTTAAATGAAAATGTTTAATTACCGCTCTGAACTCGTTTTTTTCCATTTTTCTTAACAAGCAATTTTTTTTTTTTCAATTGGTTATAAAAACACGTAAACTCAGAAGATGTGGACTGTGACTGCACCATATATCTAGTCGGGAGTGGTGCTGACTGAAAACAGATGATTTGGAGCGATTCGCGCGCCATCTGTTGGTCATTATAAAGACTTATTGAACTACCCTCGTATATAGACGCACTCATACCTGACTGACGCTCCGGAACTTTTGTGCTCCAAACAAAACCATTTTTCCCCCTCAGCTTAGTCACGGGACGACCTCGTGCTGAAGATTGAACAAGATGCTCTTGTAACGACGCGTTCTCGAGATCATTCGCCATTTCATCATCAGAATCAAAATCATTTTTTTCTGTATCATTTTCGTAATCGGAATGCTCCGACTCTTCTGAAACGTGATCTTCAGTTTCAGAGCCTTCGCCATCAAAACGTTCTTCCTCGTAGTTGTTTTGAGTGAGCGAATCGAGGACTGCTCGATTACGAAGATTATACGGCATCTGAATAAGCGTTAAAAAATCGATTTTAGCACATAACAAAAAAAAATCATGTACACTAATACTTACGTTGCCAAAGATCACTTTAAAACAGAATTTGATTGAATTTATTTTCAAAATTCGTTGCGACTTTCGATCACACTGGTCACAGGGGGACCCCACAAAAAAAGACACCCGCACTAATTGAATGCTACAGCACGACTGAAGCCACGCCGGCCTTTGCCATGTATGGGAAGTTATAGAGGTACCTTGTACCAACAACAGATGGCACCACAAGCTTGATTTTGAACAGACACCTTTTAGATATTTGATCTCAAACTTTGCCTGGGGTCAGCTGGACCCCGAGTGACCACAACGGGTTAAGGGAAGAGTATACCGATTATGGGGAAATTTTTTATTTTTCTTTTAAATTGTTTAAACAGTTCTACATGATGGTAAGTACTTAAACATGTGTTCTTAGTACTCATTCAAATTCCTATTCACGTCATAGCTTATTTTCAAATGGAACAGAAGAGGAAAAGTACATAAGAAAAAAAAGTGAGATATGGGGAATTATCCAGACAAAAGGGGACTATTCCTAGGGTGAACATTAATTTCATATTATACGTTGCAAGCTCAAATGCTAATAATTAAAGATACATACTTTTTAAATTTTGGAAACCTTTTTAAAATAATTTATTTTAAGAAAAACGTAAATTCTTACATTTGTTATTACTAATTTTTAAAATGCATTTTACTCAAAACTACGAATTTGAAACTTCAAAATAGTTCCTGCGTAACAATTTTTAATGAATCGGTCTGAAAATTTTTACTCGTCTATTTTGACCCATTTTGAACAGAACTATAGAAAGATATTTCACTAGAACAAATATATAAGGGTTAATTTATGACATTTCTAACTAAAATATGAGCTAATTTATTGCAAAAATTATTTAATAAATTTTAAACATCAGTAATAATACAGACAAATTGAAAAAAAAAATTCTCTCTATACATTTTTAAATACTGTTATAATATATCATATGTCATTAGTGTTTTTGCATTTCACAAAAAATTGTTGCGCACGAAGAGTTTATAAAATTCGTGTTTTATCACTGGTTTATTAGCTATAAATGACGGTCAAGGTAGTTAATTGTATTGGCTAGGGCTTAAAACATTCTTTTATGTATGTAATCATATAATAATCTTAAAAGAAAAAAAAAATCCCAAATTTAAGAAAATTAACTTCAAATGTATACTTTTCCTTTAAGCATGGCAAAATAGAAGATAGCATTCACAGTAAATTAAATATTGAAATGATAAATTTTAAAATACCGTATTAAAGAAAAAATCTGCAAGCCAAAATGGGTTTCGTCAGGGTAGATCCTGCATTAACAATTTACTGAATCTCACGCTAAAAATAAATGACGCTTTTCTAGAAAAAAAAGAAGTTCTCGCCGCGTTCTTAGACACTAGTGGTGCTTTCGATAATGTCAATATAGTCAATATATGTCAATATATCTTGTTAAAAAAATTAGCTTCTATAGGCTGCCCAGCTAACCTTGTCGGCTTTATTAAATTTTTAATGCATGAAAGATTTATTCATTGCGTCGCTTTACCTAACGAATTTAGAAAAGTATTTAAGGGCGTTCCGCAAGGAGATGTCCTTAGCCCATTGCTGTACGTTCTCTACGTCGCCGATGAAGTACACAATATTCCCAAAACAGTCACAATCTCCCAATTCGCTGATGATACCGCCGTCTACACTAAGTTTTCTTCGATGAAAAGAGGTAAAAGCATTCTCGAAAAAGCGATTGCATCTATTGTTAAACATCTTTCTAATCTCGGCTTGGAGCGTGCCCCTATAAAAACCACCGTCGTTCACTTCAACAAAAAAAGAATTATACCGGGTAGCACGGAGATCGTCATAAGTATTACATAAATCGAGTCCCACCGTCAAGTTTCTTGGCTTGATTTTTGATTACAAACTAAATAAGTGCTCAAAAGCAATAAATATTGTCAAATTTCTTAGTGGCACGTGGTGGGGATCAAATCCGGAAACTTTTATTACCCTCTATAAAAGCTATGTTCGGTCCATTGTAGATTACGGTAGCTTCATCTATTACCCGAATATTCGGCCATTCGTGCTGCCCTTGGCTACCGCATAACCACTCCCAAAAACATCTTACTTGCGGAGTCGAGTCTCACAACATTAAGAGAACGCTCTAAATACCTATGTCACTGCTTCCTATTTAAAGTTCTCTCGAATAACACCTGTCAAACGAAGTCTGCAATTAAAAAATACGCACAAATCAAGAGAAAATTTCCAAACAAGTCAAAAAATGTATTAAACGATTGTCTGAATTATGCAAACTCACTTTTTCTACAAATTGCAACGCGAAATACCTTCCATCCATATAGTCACAGTTATAAAACTGTTACTACAAGTATACCAATTGACACAAATTTTGGAAATTTTCTCAAGAAGAACAACAATATTGGTCATTTTAACGACTTTGTATCTGAAAGTGACGCATTATCCATATACACGGATGGCAGTAAAACCACCGACGGTGTTGGTGCAGCATGTATCTGCCCAGCGACTGAATCTATTATCCAACGTTCCATCAATAAAAATGCATCAGTGTATACTGCAGAATGCGTCGCTTTGAATGACGCTCTCAATTTAGCGCTGAAGCATCAAAATCGAAATATTTGTATCTTCTCCGACTCGCTAAGCACACTTTTATCTCTGAAAGCCTACAAAACAGATATCAAAACCAATCACTATATTCTTGACATCAAAAGAAAGTACAACTTATTGAAGAAGAACAAGAATAGCAAGAATTATTTCAAGGAGGGACTCATGGAAAGCGCCGAGGAAACCTTTTTAGAACAAAAGGGACAATTCTTAGACGCCTTCGATGCATTGGACGTCAAAGCACCTGTGCCACTTTCTCTGCTACACCTGCTGAATCAAAGCCTGCGTTCCGTAAGATGCCCCCCATCAGTCTACCTCAATTTTCAGGCAAACATTCTGATTGGCCGTCGTTCAAAGATATGTTCACGGCATTTATGAAACGCGACTCAAATATTGAAGACGTTGAGCGTCTTTACTATCTAAAAAGCAGTCTATCAGGCGAAGCTGCCAACCTGATTAAAAAAATTCAATAACATAACGTTCTATTGAATCCCCGCACATATAGGCATATTGGGCAACGAACTAGCTGACCAACTCGCCAAAGAAGCTTCTCATTCTATTCCTTTGGATATACTCGATGTTCCATACACAGATCTCTATGAAAAAGCAAAAAAATTCTCAAAAGTAGAAACTGTCAAATCAATACAAAATCAAAGCTCCTTTACTGGCAAAATGTACTTCGATCTGTTCCACAAGCCCCCTGGTACCTGCACAAAAACCTTTCCAGGTTCTTTATAGTATCTATCAACCGCATAAGAACCAATCACTATAATCTTGCTTTTTCTCTCGCTAGAGTTAACTTAGTTAAATCTCCGAAATGTAAATGCGGCGCAGAAAGCGAAAACATCAATCATGTACTATGGCAGTGCTACCTCTACGACGAAAAAAGATGTACCATGTTAACCAATTTAAGCAAACTTTATCTCTTTCCGCCATTTAATATTGAATCACTTATCGAAAAACCGAACATTCAAGCTTGCCAATGTATTATTTCCTTTCTTATCGATTGTAACTTACAGATATAAGCGCAACTGTACATTCCACCGATTCTCTATGTAAATAAACTGCGATCTTAATACCAATGTAAAAATCTTATGTATGTACGTAATATCCAACACTATGTATACTTTCTTTGTCAGCTGAAATAAACCTCGTAGGAGGTTTGTAATGCTTAATAAAAAAAAAAAGTTTAGTTATAGACGTGACACTGACGAAAGCGACTGTAAAATTGTGATCAGAATGTACTATAAATTTATTATATTTCATAAAATTTTCTAAATTTGTTAATATTATTTTTTTAAATATTCAAAGTAATTTAATTACTACTATATATAACAAAATATATCGTAGTGGATTTTTATAATTCTTCTGTAACTTCAAACTAAAGAAATTCTGCATACTGATTGGCCACTCGGCTTTCTAAAACAGGTATCAGATATATAGTTATTTTAATTAAAGATACTGAATACGTACACACACACACATACACACGCACACATGCACACACGTAAACATACATACACTTACATACACACACACAGATTCACACTCATACACACTCACGTATACACACACATACACGCATATACACTCACATACACTCACACACACACATACACACACACACATACACATACACACACACGCGCACATTAGGGTGGACAAATAATTTTCTTTATTCGATTTCGAGTAGGTAGCAACAATCTTTTTTTATGTGTTGAAAGAAGCCATTTGCTGCAAGGCAGAGTTTTTAGGATGACTTGTTTGGCATTTTTCGATTATTACACTGAAATCAGAGATAAAAGATCGTATTCGCAATCAAAACATAAAAAAATCATTTCTCTTCAATTTATATGTCAAAACCAATATTACATTTAATTTTCAAACTCCAAATACTCCGAATGAAACCTATTTACTGACGGTATATTAACGTCAATTATTCTCTTGTACGAACTTAATAATACGAGGTCTGTCCCAAAAGTATCCGACCTACGTTCATATCTTCGCGCGGAGAGACTCAGGCGACCTCTGGAGGGTACGAACATCACCAGCAACTCCTAACCTTCTCGTCAGTAGCGTGAGATACCGATGAAACGCCTTAGTTCCCGCGCAGCGTGTATTTGTTTACAACGACTTTTTTGCGTTCGTTGCAATTTGCTTATTGCTAAAAATGGCAGAACGAACCGAACAGCGAATTTGCATAAAATTTTGCTTTAATCTCAGTAAAAGTTGTGCGGAAACTATTGAAATGTTGCAAAAGGCCTTTAAAGATGAGTGTATGGGCAAAACACAAATAAAAGAGTGATATAGGCGGTTCAAAAGTGGCCGCACATCTGTCGTCAAAGTCGAAGCAACATCAAGTCAATGTTGATTGTTTTTTTCGATTATGAGGGCGTTGTGCACCACGAATATGCCCCTACAGGCCAGACAATCAATAAAGAGTACTACGTTGAAGTTTTGAAAAGATTACGTAATGCAATCAGGAGAAAACGACCGCAACTTTGGGAAACCGGTGACTGGCTTCTTCATCACGACAATGCTCCAGCGCACGCATCAAACCTTGTGCAGCAGTATTTATTGAAACACAGTGTTGCGCAGCTCCGCCAGCCTCCATACAGTCCTGATATAGCTCCCTGCGACTTTTGGCTGTTTCCTCGATTGAAAATGCCGCATAAAGGGCATCGAATCGACAATAAACAGACTGTTGAAACTAATGCGACGAATGCACTAAAGGCGATTCCGAAGTCTGACTTTCAAGAGTGCTTTAATAAGTGCAAACATCGATATGAGCGTCTTGTTCAATCAAATGAGGACTACTTTGAAGGATGCCACCCCCCGGATGACGAAGAATAAATCAAGCGCCGAGAAATCGAGGTAGGTCGGATACTTTTGGGACAGACCTCGTATAATGAACTAATGTGCACGTTTTAAAAATAAATATTCAGCTTAAAAAGATATTATAATTTTATATATTTTTTATATATCTAATTCCTACTCATACTTTACTCAATTTGGTTATTATATTTTAAATCAGAATAATATTGGAAATTAATACGTAAATTTATTCTACTTCAACACAATGCAATTTTTCGAAAGGTAGAATATCATATAAGAGATGCTACAAAAAATATAGGGAGTGGAGACCGGCTACTTCGTATACGGGGCAACTTTATAAAATTTAAATATCTTTTAAACTTAACGTCTTTTGTAATTTTTGACATGTTACACCGAAATCGTTATTGAAGTTGTGTCAAATTTTAATAACAAGTTATTTATTATACAGAAGATCTAATTTATATAAAACTTATTAAAACAAAATGATTTTGATTCTTTAAACGACCCCTGGTGGAAGTTAAAATTGTACATTTTCGAACATCTTTGTACAATTCTATTGTACATTTTTGACACTTATTAGACTTTTGTATAGAAGTATACAGAAATGTACAGAAATGTACAGAAATGTACAGAAATGTACAGAAATGTACAGAAATGTACAATAATGTACGGAAATGTATAATAATAAAATAATAAAGAGATGTACAATTTAAGGGGGTGTCAAGGTCAGTTTTCCCTACCTTACCGACCTGAGAATCCTAAACTGTTGGCTATAATTAAAATAATGAACAGAATTATGAAAAACTAAGAGATAATTGCCCTTCGTTTTATAATTATCTACTACTGTGCGAAGTGTCAAGTAAATATTTTACGGCTCGTGTCAATGGCATTTGAACGAAATTTCATGATAAAACAGAGATCTGCGAAAGGTGATTCGAAATTTCGTTCAAATGCCATTTATATATGCAATGATATTACCTGAAACTTAGCAAAGTGGTAGAATGCTACAAAAGGAAGGGCAATGATGTATTGGTTTTTCATAATTCAGTTTATTTATTAATATTGTAATCGATTATTCATAACTCGGTCAAAGATTTGAGGTTACGAATTTCGGCGGCAAATTTGAATCGTCTGACACCCTCTCAATGATACCAAATAAAAAATGTTAAATATACTTTAAACTTCCTATTCTTTTCTGTGAAAATAGCATTAATTGATTTTAATAATTAAAAATAAATAAGAAATGTGCATGTATATAAATATAATAAAAAATTGCATGTTTCTATTTTTAAATTACAAATATATAATAGTAGATAGTGGACATAACAATTAGACATTCCAATTTATTACTAAATGCATTTATTTAATTAAACTTTTTAAATTTTTTCATACAAACATAAAAAACTTTGGTATTATTCTTAATTTAAAAAATTCCATGAACATAAAACGCTTATGTTATTTAAGATAATTTAATCTTAGTAACACTCAACATAATATAACTTTTTAATAGTAATAGTAAGAATATAGTAACTTTTTAGAGTTTCTTAAACGTTTCTCAAGTGGACGCCGATGTACCGGTAAGTGATCTGCAATACCGGCATTACGATTTACATTAATAATTACACGGCACGTAATGTTACCGAAAGGTATGCGCTCATTCGTAATGTTTCAGTAATGTTTCAGGTATCGTTCAATCGAATTGTCTCAACTGATATCTTTCAGAAACCTTTCAAAAAAATTTCATATGAATTTCATCCATAGAAACATTTCAGTAACGTTACAGAAATATACTAATTGTTATGTATCAATCATGTTGCACGCAAAATGTTTCCGAAACATTTCCGATGTAATGTTGGAGGTGTTATATGTCAGAAATGTTTCAGAATGGTTTCACGAGTAACAGAAAAATGAGCTTTCATCCTTAACATTTCTGTAATATCTCACATGAGATCTTACGTTTGTAAGGTTTCAAAAATGCTTCCCTGACGTATATTTTATAACGTTTCCATCCTATTGTACGCGAAATGTTTCTCAAAAATTACCAATAAAATATTGCATGTGTTAGATATCAGAAATATTTCAGAAAGATTTCATGAATAATAGAAGAATGAGCTTTCACCACTAATATTTCTGCGATATACCACATGGGAGGTTACGATAGCAAGCTTTCAGAAATATTTCCCTCACGTAGGTACCAGTTATAACGTTTCAATTCCATTGCACGTAAAATGTTTTCGCAACATTCCTTACGTAATGTTGCAAGTGTTATATGTCAGAAATGTTTCAGAATGGTTTCACGAGTAACAGAAAAATGAGCTTTCATCCTTAACATTTCTGTAATATCTCACATGAGATCATACGTTTGCAACGTTTCAGAAATATTTTCCTGACGTATCAGTTATAATGTTTCACTCCCGTTGCACATGAAAAGTTTCTGAAATATTACCAACAAAATGTTGCAAGTGTTATATATCATAAATATTTCAAAAAGGTTTCCTAAATAATAGAAAAATGTGCTTTCATACATAACATTTCTGTAATATCTCACATGAGATCATACGTCTGCAAGGTTTCAGAAATATTTCCCTAACGTATCAGTTATAATGTTTCACTCCCGTTGCACGTGAAAAGTTTCTGAAATATTACTAACAAAATGTTACAAGTGTTATATATCAGAAATATTTCAGAAAGGTTTCATAAATAATAGAAAAATGAGCTTTCACCCCTAACATTTCTGTGATATCCCACATGGGATGGTACGATAGCAAGGTTTCAGAAATATTTCCCTGACGTACCAGTTATAACATTTCAATTCCATCGCACGTAATATGTTTTCGAAATATTACAAACAAAATGTTACAAGTGTTATATGTCAGAAATATTTCAAAAAGGTTTCATAAATAATAGAAAAATGAGCTTTCACCCCTAACATTTCTGTGATATCCCACATGGGATGTTACGATAGCAAGGTTTCAGAAATATTTCCCTGACGTACCAGTTATAACATTTCAATTCCATTGCACGTAAAATGTTTCCGCAATATTCCCTACGTAATGTTGCAAGTGTTATTTGTCAGAAATGTTCCAGAAAGGTTTCGCGAGTAATAGAAAATTGATCAGCTAAATATAGTAAAGAACTCTGTTTTACCAGCACTCTATTTTGAATTCTAATGTAAAAATATGTTATCGATTTTACGATAATGTAATTTTCAGCCATCTTTGTGGGTGTTTATTTTTACGAAATATAAAAGTATTTTCATGACCAGTAATTGTAGATTATAAGTCAGATTTTTTTTATCGATTTCAAAGTTCTTCTGTAGCGGAACGGTTAGAGCGTTGGAGTTTCACAAAATTTTTTAATTGATTTATTCTTTCAGACACATCTATTAAATAATTTTAAGCAAAATATTTGTTTCAGATTAATAAATACCTAGGTATATAAATAATATATAAAAAATTTAAATTCTAAAATTATCGTAGAAATTCATAAATAAATGTCAATAAATGAGTAGATTGGATTAAAACCGATTAAATATCTAATAAGTAGAACGATAATCAAGATTAAAGATTAAGATTAGCACCAAAAGAAAATGCATTTTTTCATCGATTTCAATATCATATTTTTAACATGATTGTAAAGCAATATTACTGAGGTGTTATTGAAACCTTTCAGGAATGTTACAGTAACATTACTTAAAACCTTTCAGTAATGTTAAAGTAACATTACTAAAATGTTACTGAAAGCTTTCGATAACATTAAAGTAACATACCTGATATGTTGCTGATACATTTCGGTATTATTACATTAAAGTAATCACGATATCTAAAAATTACAGAAAGATTACACAAATGTCACAGTAATGTTTCTATAATCTATCTGAAATGTTACATTTTACATGTTAGCGGGCATTTAATGTTTCTGAAACATTACAGAAAGGTCCATGAAACATTGTATAAATATTTCTGAAAGGTGTAATGTTTCAAGTGAAATATTACCGAAAGCTTTTAGAAACATTACGTAATTGTTTAATAATGAGTCATTGCCGGAATTTAAAAAATCATTATTAAACAATTAATTATCAATGTTAACTGTGATACCGGTATTGCAGATATCTGGCCGGCACCTCGGTATCCCCTTAACAATTCAGATTATTTATACTTAAAATTAAAAAAATTTGTATACAGCTCTAGAATTATTTTATCCAGTTTCATAGAATCTCAAAATATTTTTGATTTCAAAAAAGAAGCCTGCAATTTTTTGCTTATATTTATATTTACAAATATATTTATTATTTATTACTATTTATTAAAATGAATTAATGTGATTTTTACTAAAGAGATACAGTTTAAAATAGGTTTAAAATTTTTTATTTGCACGGAGAGATGGGACGTATTCAAAATTATTATTTGCTGTATGAAAATTACTATTTTATAAATTAGGAATATTTTTTTAAATTGCTTTAGTGAATAATGTCATTTATAGAATATACAAAAAAATATAGTAATTTGTGCTGAATATTTAGTAAGGAGTACTTGTTTATATTATATTATAAATATTTTTTAGTAAATTTTACATACTTATAGTTAAATTCTCATAAATATTTTAATAAACGTCTTGACTCAAAAAATCTAACTTATAAAACTTACGTATTTTTTAACAACTGTATGTTATGCTCTACCATACATAAATGGATCTTGATGGATATATCATTATTTAATGAATATTTAGAAGACAGTAAAATAAATGAAGCCTAGTGTAACTTATAAGAACGATTCGAAGCATTGTCAAACAAGGTTCGTGACGGCGAAGTCGGTAGAGCGTCCGAATTGAGGATTGCCAATTCAAATCTCCACGAAGTCGGTTTTTTCGGTAAAAATATTTTTATATTTAAAATTAAATTATACAGATATAAGAAATATTATATGTGTAATAAATAAACAATCACGGAAAGATTAAACTGAAAACAAGTTTTTATTAATGTGAATTTTAAAATTACTATTTAATATTTTAGAAGATTGCATAGTAAAAATTATTAAAATTCGAGTAATGTCCAATCATTAAAAATGTATACATTTATGAACAAAAATAAGAGGAACGTTTCTCTTTGTCTGGTATCATGGATTTGTATATCTCTGTACATTTTTATACATTATTATACATTTCCGTACATTCTTGTACATCTCTGTACGTTTCTGTACAAAAGTCTAATAAGTGTTAAAAATGTACAGAAATGTACAGAAATGTACAGAAATGTATAAAAATGTACAGAGATGTACGAAAATGTACAAAAATGTGCAAAAATGTACAAAAATGTGCAAAAATGTACAGAAATGTATAGAAATGTACAGAGTTGTACGAAAATGTACAATTTTTACTTCCGCCAGGGACGTGATTAGTGAACAGATAGGTTAGTTATCTATTCCCAAACAGTTTATTTAAATAATTCATGTAAAGCAATAATAATTGCAAACATGCAGACAAAAATTACTTTTGTTAGTCAACCAAAAACCTAACCTTGATAAGTACCTACCATAAAAATGATTTTAAAAAATATTTAGGAACTAAAAAGTTTGAAACAAAAAGTTTATTTTTGTTACGTTTCTTTACGTTTCTGTAAAAAATCGCTTTATATAAAAAAATTCATTTAAATTTTTTCATTGATTTTCAAATGTAAGAAAAAGTAAGGAAACGTAAGAAAAATAAAAAAAAGGTAACAAAATGTAATAAAATGTTTAGTTTTGTTAACGTGAAAAATCACGTTTCCTTGCATTTTCTTACCATTTGGTATATTTTCTTACTTAAAGTACACCTTTTCAAAGTAACTACTATTAGAGAAAACGTTGATGATGGCACCAATAATTGGTAAAACGTAAGCCCAAATCTTAAGTTTTATGAAGTAGGTGATCATAAAACAGAATCAAACAACCGTCCAATGGGTTCACGAATGGACCGCTAATTCTGGCTACTCTTCCATAAACGAGATTTAGCGTTCCAGAAACATAGAAGCGTGGAGGAGTGGGTGCCTGTACCAGTGAGACAGTGATATTTAGTTTTTATTACAAGAGTACTGAATACGTTCTCTGTATATAAAAATTTACAAATTAATATCTACATATTTATAAGTAATTTGACAGAATTATAAATAATCTGTTATTCACACTTGCATAAAAATGCGTTTTTTAATGCCCATACAGAGGGAGTAAAGTGGCCGTTTTCCGACCGGTGGGCGACAAAAACGGTAAGCGGAGAAAAATTTACTATATGCCCACTTCCACATCAGCGGGCTAAAATAATACATTGTGCAACTAGGGGAGAAAATGAGCTAATTCTAGCGAGGGCGAGGTGTTCAACACGAGTCGAAGTCGAGGGCGCCGAAGACCGAAGGCGCCCTCGACTTCGACTCGTGCTGAAAATATCTCACCCGAGTTTGAAATAGCTTTTTTTCCTGTGTCATACACCGTATTTTCTCAACAAAGGCATGATAGAGCCTTTTTTATTCATGAAAGTTGAGTTGTTTCACAACAAAGTTGAAAATTTTTGTATATTTAATTTTCACTTTTAATCATACAGTTCAAATATTTGCACCTTTTCTTATTTCGATTTTAATTGAAACTCGCGCATGCGCAGTTACGCACTTGTGACTAGCAGTAAACTTCATACTTAAGCGTATGAATAAAAGTTAAACCTGAAAAAATGGGGCCTGAGCTTATTTCCTACATTTTTTTGCATTATTTGAGAAGCGGGGAAAAAGTTATTTGAAGCTATTGATAGCTACATGAAAATTTTTCGCACTTTTTACAAATACGCTCGAAATGCGCGATAATCTACGCTGCTTTTAGACATAAAAAAAGTCCTATTTTATGCCTGAGTTGAAATCAAACTGTTTTCGTCCGCTATAGCGGACGTAATAGTACATTATGTAACAAGGGCAAACAATCGAATAGTCGCTTCGCTTCGCTTCGCTTCGCTTCGCTTCGCCCGCTCGAGCAGTAAACTCATCCGCGGGAAAAATCGACTTTTTTCTCGAGTTACATAGTACTTTGTGCTCATCTCAACTGTGGCCACTTTTTGACGTGGAAAGCGGGACTAATGGACTGTTAAAAGACAATCGAAAATTAGGGTTATTGGTAGAACGTGATGAAATAACGGAATTTTGACTATTTTCTAATGAAGTCACTTTTTTCCTTAGGAAAAAAATTACTTATTTCCCACTAATCATTTTTGCGGTCAAAAAGTATAATTTTGGTCTTGTTTTCAGTCTAACAAGTGTGTGTTTGCACCGTGTCGAAGAATTGCTTAGTTTCGTTTCATAGGCATAAAAAATAGTTATCGATACATGTTTGACAAAAAATACGGTGTGCACCGTGGGGGTGAGACCTTTTTCGTCCTTGTGTATTTGCAATTCTCGTCTTCAGCTCACAATATGAATTCGCCTTCGGCGCGTGCTTGCTTGCCTTCGACTCGTATTGCAAAGCTCACACGCGAGAGAAAAGAAGCCTGCTTTTCCCCCATGGTATACAATCTACTATATACGAGTAATACTTATCTCAAATTACTTAAGAGCATGTTAGGATCCTATTACTTTAAATCAGCATAGAAATTTTGAAATACAAATTATTACCGAATGAGGCTTGAAATCCTCAAAAAATAATAGTTATTAAGTATTTAAGAATACATAATTAACAATTATTATAAATAATATTTTTATAAAAATAAGATAACGAGTAAAATAAGAGTAATTAGAAAGTTAAAAAAAAAATATATATATATATGGAGGTTGAGTAAATGGAGGTTGAAATTTGTTAAAAAATGTAAAAATGATTATATGCTTATATTGAGCCTTGATCAACACCTAAGGGTTTCAAAAAATCTGAAAAAATTCACTTACATTTTAGATACCAAGAAGAAAATTGTTACCGAAGAAATGATAAAAAAATTATATATATATGGGTGTTTCTCTAGGAAATCGAATACAACAAATTTTTTTTATCATTTCTTCGGTAACAATGTTCTTTTGGTATCGAAATGTAAGTGAATTTTTTCAGATTTTTTGAAACCCTTAGATGTTGATAAAGGCTCAATATAAGCATATAATCATTTTTTACATTTTTTAACAAATTTCAACCTCCATTTACTCAACTGAATTAAAGCTATTACAGAAATAGTAACATAGAAATGTTTAGTAATTTTTCTGAATTTTTCATAAAAAGTGGTTCCAAAACTTATTAATGCCCCTTTCGATAAATTAAACTCATTTTAAAATTTAAAATTCTGAAAAAAGTGAGTTTGATCACTTGAACCATTACACCAAAAATTATGAAGATATCTGTATTTAGTACAAACGTGACTGTCAGAGTCGAAAAATGACAGAAATACAATATTTATATAAAAAGAATCAAAATAACATGATATATTGTTAACAAAATTATTAAAATGCACATTTCAAACAACTTTGAATATATGAACTTCAAAGAATCTGGAAAAATGCACGACTACTTTACATACTAAAAGGAACATTTTTGCCGAAATAATTGTTTTTCTGTTCTCGATTTCCCAAAGAATCATGCACATATATGTATATTGAAATATGGTTATATTTAGCTCCGAACAACTATAAACTTATGAGCTTAAATAAATCTGAAAAATTTACATGCATTTTACAGACTAGAAGGAACATTTTTTCTCAAATAAAAATTCCCAGTGATTACCCATATCTATTTATATATAAATGGATTATTCTCAAGGAAATCGAAAAAAAATTTATATTTTTAAATTTCAGAAAAAATGTTCTTTTTAGAATGTAGAATGCTTCTACATTTTTTCATATTTTCATGTTTAAAGTTGTTCGGAGCTAATTATGACCATATTTTCACACACACACATATATATATATATATATGTGTGTGTGAAAATATGGTCATAATTAGCTCCGAACAACTTTAAACATGAAAATATGAAAAAATGTAGAAGCATTCTACATTCTAAAAAGAACATTTTTTCTGAAATTTAAAAATATAAATTTTTTTTCGATTTCCTTGAGAATAATCCATTTATATATAAATAGATATGGGTATATATATGTATTCGCGATTTTCCGGGAATTCGAGAATAAAAAGAAAAAGAAAAATTTATTTTGGAATAAATGTTCCCCTTAGTATGTTCTTTTGGTATCTAAAATGTAAGTGAATTTTTTCAGATTTTTTGAAACCCTTAAATATAAAATAGTCGTGAAATTTTTCAGATATTTTTAAGCCTATATATTTAAAGTTGTTCGAAGCTAAATATTACTTTATTGCCAAAATGTGCATTTTAATAATTTTTTTAACTATATTTAATCTAATTTTTATTTTTTCATATAAATATTGCACTTCTGCCATTTTTCGACTCCGACAGTCACGTTTGTACTGATAAAAGCTATCTTCATGATTTTTGGTGGAATGGTTCGAGTGATGAAACCCACTTTTTTCAGGATTTTAAGTTTTTAAATGAGTTTAATTTATTGAAAGGGGCATTAATAAGTTTTGGAACCACTTTTTATGAAAAATTCAGAAAAATTACTAAACAATTCTATGTTACTATTTTTTTAACAGATTTAATTTTGTTGAGTAAATGGAGGTTGCATATTTAGCCTTGATCAACATTAAACCTACGATTTCAAAAAATAATAAAAAAATTCACATACATTCTGCATACCAAAACAAACATTTTCACCGAAGAAATTAAAAAGAAATTTTGTTATCTTCATTTCCCAGAGAATCACCCATATATATATATATATATATATATATATATATATATATATATGGATGATTCTCTGGGAAATGAAGATAAAAAAAAATATATATATATATATATATAAAATTATAATTTATTTTCAAAATGAACACTTTCTTTTTGAAAATGTGCATAATAGTTTATTGTATTGTCAAGTTCATGCAAGAATATTATTTACGTCAATATACCGTCAATAAGTAGGGATTATTGCGTCATTAACGTCACATTTGACAGAAAAAGAAGTAAAATATTACATCACGATACGTGTGACTTAAGTGGCCCATTAGCGCTCCAGCATAGTAAGGTAAATCGCTAACGGAAATGCGCTAACTAAAAAAGTCATCAAGGGAGGTTACGGTCAATTCGATAAAAAAAAGCATATTTTTAAGAATATTTCTACACGCTACAGTTAATGCTAATTTATTTAATTAATTTTAATACAATAAAACAATATTTGAACTATATTTTCTGAAATTTTCAATGCAAAATATGAATAAATAAGCCATTGGAAGCAAATCTTTGCAGGCTCCTCAAAGAAAAGTCAGTGACCTCTGTAACTCAAAACCTACTCCAACGAACCTTTTGAAATGTTGTACACTATTTTTTACACATAAATGACAAGGTAACGCTGTTGATTTTTTTTATAATTATTATTTATTTTACAATAAAAAATTTGCAGAATTTTTTAAGCAATTTACCGTTTTCTTTTGACTTCCAAGTGTTACCAAAAATTAAAAAATAAATAAAAAAAAACTCCACAGCGTTACCTCGAGAAACTTATTAACTAATAAGATCATTTTGATTTTTGATTTCAGATGAGCTAGTGATAAGTTATAGAGGTCACCGCAGGACAACTTTGCTGCCAATGGCTTATTTATTCATATTTTTCATTAAAAGTTTCAGAAAATATAGTTCAAATGTTGTTTTATTATATTAAAATTAATTAAATAAATTTTCATTAACTGCAGCGCGTAGAAAAATTCTTAAAAATATTCTTTTTTTCTTCACTGAATTAACCTTACCCCCCCCCCCCCGCCCTTAAAATTCTGCCTTGCAACAAATGGCTTCTTTGAATATGTAAGAAAAGATTATTGCTCATCCTAAGTCATGCATGTGATCGTACACACACACAGCAACCATTTTACTTTAAAAAATGTAAAAAAAAATTTATCAAACAATGTTTTCTCTTTGAGAACGCTCTATTTACAATCCAATATTTTTTTAAAGACAAATAAATAATATTTTATAAAAACATTGCAAAGATAAAAATATTACTAATTTACAGTTGTTAATATTTATATGTTGTGTATAATTTATTGATTAGTTGATAAAAATAATTTTCAAAGTTTATATTTTTTTATTCAGCTTCTTTATTAATTATATTTCTTTAATGTCTTTCTGTCTTTCATTCAGTCGTTTGCTCTCTCTTGTGCCATTCCGCACATGCTTATATTTTTTTCTTTCTTCTCATTGTCATACGATAGAATATCTGTGGAATGAAACGCGCATTTAGTGAACTTTCATTCAAGAGACACTTATCGACTGGTTTCCGTTTTAGCTCGCCTCTTTTCAGTTGTTTTAAAGGGTGTGTCATGTTACGCGATAGGTTACGTAGGATACATATCTTCAATGCTTTAGATGCTGCTGTAAGAATCATCCAATCGGAATCTGTCGTAGGCGTGGTTGACCAGATCATAGCATGTGATTGGCTCAAATATTGGGGTGGTACACTGTAGTAAAGTGTTTTATTTCGTATTCCCTTCTCTTTAGAGCTATCCAATCGTAGCTGGCTGACACTTTTCGGTGAGGTTTACCTAACTTAATCCAATCTTCATCAATGCAAGTGCATTGTTGATAATAGAAGAGTTAGAGTAACGCATAAGATTGCGGTATACCGACACTTGGTTACCAGCAATATTTAGGAGCAGTCTAGTTTTATTATCCTTCTATACATCTAAAAAGTAATTAACAAATTCGCTATAATATTTATTAAAACTGTATAAGATGTTATTTTATTATACGTAAATCATAATACATAGTTAAACAGTGTGTATATGCGTATGTGTAATTGTATATATTTTAATGTTTGTGTCATTTTATGAAATATTACTATTCACGTAACTAAATTATCATCTTTTGTATACGTTTTGTCATAACAGAATAAACACCATTTACTTTAATGAATATATAATTCATATTCATATTCATTCATAAATATATATATATATATATATATATATATATATATATATATATATATATATATATATATATATATATATTATTAGATTCAAATAAAAATCGATCAGGTTATTAAAGTAGAACACTTAAAACCAGTTAGTATCTAGTATGATAGTTTAAACAGAAGTCGTTTCTTTAATCGAGTTAATTACATAATTATTCACGATTACAAAGGTTTTATGATTACCACTTCATAAATTGGTAAGAATTTCAATATAATGATAAAAAAGATGTACAAAGTTTTAATAAAAAAGCTAAAAAGTTATTGCTATTAATAAAAAAAAACTATTAGCGAATAGTTTTACAAACAATTTAAGACGTATTTATTTTTCAATATCCGCATAATACTACTAAAACATGGTAGCCTAGGTATGACAGATATAATGGTGGTATAACTTGATATAACTTACATCAGTTTTGTTAAATATTTATTAAGGAATTGTCGTTTTATTATTTAATGTGCGCAACCATATTTCGTATGTCGTGCATGACTGTTAAGTTTATTTGAAAAAGAAACAAACATATTTTACTAAATTTCATAGAAAAAACAATTATTAACAAGAATTAGTTGTGGATCTTTATAAAAAAATATTAATAAACTTAACTCCAACGTAAAATTTCTGTGTACTACATTACTTTATCAAAGAGAAAGGTTCATGACATCTATAATTTTATTTTCTTTTAACGAATAAAAATGTTTCATGAATTACAAATTCAGGATATATTTGTCTTAACATATGTGTGTGTATGTGTATATGTGTGTGTGTGTGTGTGTGGGTGTATGTGTCTGTATGTGTGAGTGCATGTGTGTGTATGTGTGTATGTGAGTGTGTGTGTGTGTACATGCGTGTATGCGTATATGCGTGCGTGAGTATATGTGTGTGTGTATGTGTGCGGGTGTGTGTATGCGTGCACGCGTGCGTGTTTCTGTGTGCATATGTGTGCGTGTGTGTGTAGATCGAGGTTGTAGATACAATTTAAAAATCAGAAAAAATTTAAAACCCATTTATGTCCCATATAATTGTTTTTCATGAAATGAACCATTTGATAAAATGTAATTTTTCGGTCAGTACATGTACATTTGATTGCGCTATCAAAATGATAAGCTATTATCCAGATTTTTTAACAATATCATAATTTATAATTCTCTAAATTTGAGTGTGCAGATAAGTCAACATTAAAACGTAATGTTCACTTAACTGCACTACACTCACAATTATTTGTAAGCCAATCTGATAAACATAATTGGAGATACTTTACGACAAGTGCATTTTGTCAGTCAACAAAAGTCATCGAGTGATAGCCTGGAAAAATGACTTATATATGGGTGATTGTCAAAGAAAATGTAGTTTTAGTGTCGCCAATACACTGATTAGAAAGGAAATATTATTACCGTCTGGTAAACGTTTGAAGTTCTTAAAAACGATGCATTTGAACATCTTAAACACAATACGACAACTATACTAGATTTTTAACACACAAGTGATAAATATAGCCTAAAAGTAATTTAATTAATAACCGTGGCCTAGCGCCATCGAACAATTGGCGTAATTCTGAATTTATTAGACAATAACTTTATGATTTAATTATATTTAACCTATGAGACTTTAAAGTACATCATACGTTTAATATGTTATAATTTTTTCAGAATTCTTTTTAAAATTATCTGTCTACAGGAGTGAGTGTTACGAATGTTGTCGCCAACTTTTTGAGTTTTAAAATCCCAGCTCCATTTATCGTACTATAATGAGTACATCACCTTAGTAGCGTCATTTAACCTATGAGGTTATTTAGTTCGAACTTCAAACAACTACGTAAGCGAGTGACGGTTTTAATTTGCAGTTTTTATAATTAGTTTTAACAATTTTCGTTTTAAAATTTCAAAATGTAAAAGATACGTAATTACCGTGGTCATCAATATTATTGGTAAATTACATATGAAAAAAATGTATGAGGTATTCTGGTGTAATAACGCGTGTATTGCATACTATGTCAAAAAATATTTTTGTTACACTAAAATAAAACTACACGCATTTTTCTAGCAAAATGTAATTATCGTGGCCGTAATTACCGTAACCGATTTGGTAAAATCCCCATAAGAAATAGATGTAAAAACAATTTTGTTACATGTAGCTGTTTCCAAGAAAAGTTTGTCTCATTGTACCATAAGTAACAACTTAAACCCCAAATTAACACGAAAAAAAAATATTTTTAGTTTGGTCCAAAAAGTAGGTGAAAAACTACTATTTTCTTGACAATCACCCATATGTATATGAATTTCATAAATGGTTATATATAATCATTTATAATTTGATATGACTATATATATGATTATATATAACAAGGCATATTCTGTGATAGTGTTAACAAAAATAATAGTCATAGAAGAAAAATCAGTAGTAATAAACTCAGATACTGACAGTGATAACAAAATTTACGAACTTTACCATTGTGACCTCCATCTTACGCCGTATTTTTCGTTATACGTCTAAAATGTACATAGTAACATCAAAATCGATGGTGATAATGATTTGTTATTGTGTAATGAACAGTGGACAACAGCGTGTTGGTTTATTAATAGCTTTAAAAACTTTTTATTATGAAATATTATTATAATTGACCAATAGAAAACAGTACAAATGACGCTCATCTTACCTCATCGGCGGCTTCATCTCTCGTCGTATTTTTCATTATACGTCGAGATTTCATAAAAAGTCGTACATAGCAACCTTGATAATCATTTATTATTATGTAAATAATAGTAGACATCGACATTTTTGTACACGCTAAGCCCGTTAGAGTAAAATTCTACTCGAAAAATGAGTGAAATAAATCACTCTAATTAGAGTGGATTTTCCACTGTAAAATAGAGTGGAATGTTTCACTCTTTAGTAGAGTGGAATCTCACTCTATTGTAGAGTGAATACTTTCCCGATGGATATCGACGAAAACCTAACCTATTTTTTACTTTTTAAGTTTATAATATTGCAAGCGTGATATTAGATACACTTTCTTAGTAATAATAGGTTTACCAAAATACACAAAATAAAGTAGCAGTAGTTTATATAAACAAAATTAATTATTCTGCATGTTTCATTATATAAATATTTTAAAGTATTTTTACGTTCCAACAAGAACTTCCAAAGAATTATAAGATATAATAATAGAAACTTAAAGTATCTTCAAATTAAATAATACAATTAAAACAAACTTTCAGAACACTATTTTTTATTTTTTTTTTAATTTCGTTGTAATAGTGGTTATAAGCTTAGTAGGATTACAGTTTTAGGAGGACAATTGTACTAGGTAAGTGCCAATCGTAATGATATCAACCTAACCTCAAAATATCGTAAAAAAACTGTTTTCTTTGCAAATTACGTGGTTACAATATATATTTTCTTGTTTTCTGTGTTGTAATGATGGTTTAGCATTATTGAGTGTTACTAGATAACTGCTTATTGTAACAGTGTCAACCTAACCTATGAATATTGCTAAACACTTCTTTGGAAATTTTGAGCTCAAAATATGATTTTTTGCTATATTCTGTGTTATAATGACTGTGCTAAATATCAAGAATGGCCAAAAAGTTTATTATTGGATAAATTCAAAAAATTCCACGGAGCTCCCATTTCTAATAATTTGAACGTACCAAAAAAGGATTATTCCGTTTTATTATTAACTTTAAGAGACATAAAATTATACCCCCTTAGCATCTCAATGAGTCCCCTCTATCGAGCAGAATGTAATCCTGATATTTTGTGTTTTTAGGTTATGTTTGATCCCTTGCCATTTTACGCAATCGATATATTTTAGGTTCTCGACGTCTTAAAATTTTTATCTTGAAAACACAAGACACCCGCAGACCCTAAAAATATTTTTTTTTGTGAGCGATTCCATAAAACTTTATCTACTTAAGAACAAACATTCTGAAGAACTTCTTACTATAAATATGTAAATGTGCACGCTTCAAAGTACCTTCAGTAAATAAAGTATCGACAATTGTAATTTATTCTGACGTGTAGTTTTACAGTTTAAAGTTTTACAACGGTAAAATTAAATATATTACATATTATTAAATATTATTATTATTAAAAATTATTATTAAATAATCATAGTGAAAAGGTCTTCAGAATGTTTGCTTTTAATAAGAAGTTGTATGGAATCACAAAACAAATTAATTTTTAGGGTCTGAGGGTGTCTTGTTCCGTTAACAAGATTTTCAAATATAGGTTTTGCCCAGACGGATTTTTATATACGCAATAGGACTTTGCGAGGGAAACGGAATATATTTTTCAGTGGTCAAACGTAGAAGATTACTGTGCGAAAATATTTTTTTCTGTTTTATTCGAGAAAAGTTTTAATTTTGATCGTTTCTGGCCTCTCTCAGGCCCACTGTGTAGGGGTCTCCCATTTCATCACCTAAATTCTTTCGTAATTTTAAATCGAGCCTAACATTCCATCCAAATATCCTCAAAGATACTCCAACCACTCAAATTAAAGGTCTTGATGTCAGCTTTTTTTTGCACTTACATACAATTGTTCGTAATATATAATACCTCACGTAAGTTACGTCAGACTTTATTAGCATGACGTTTACTATAGATTGAAAAAGCAAGATAAAAGAATAATTCACAGTCATGCTATAGTTCAATAACCTAAACTGGACTACATGCATGGTTTTTTAAGGTGCTTGAACTATTGTTCTTGGAAATTAGAGCTTATAAGGTTTTGCCAGAAAAAAGTTACAGGTGTGCTAACTGAAGTGTTTTTGGCGATTTATGAAAAATACCTATATTCCAGAGTCTGTATCTCTGACTGCACGTAAAGAATTGATACACACCAAAAAAGGTACTACATGTCTTTTCAAGACAAAAATTTTAAGATGTCGAGGATCTTAAATCATGTCGATTGCGTAAAATGGCAAGCGATCGAACATAACCTAAAAATACAAAATGTCGGACTTCAGCTCGATAGAGGGGACTCATTGAGCTATCAAGAGGATCTAATATTTTTTTTCTTAAAGTCGTACAGGGGACCTTAGGAGCTGCAATTTGTTTTAAGAGCTTCATTTGATACGTACTTTCATATAAAAAATCGGTGGTTCATTTCGGTGACCTCATGTCCGCACTTTTCTAAAAAGTATTATTTTTACCTATATATATATATATATATATATATATATATATATATATATATATATATATATATATATATATATATATATATATATATATATATATATATATCTATATATCTATATATATGAAGATTTTGATACGTCGAACATTAATATTGATGGCTTTTAATTCTGGGCAGCCTACTGTGCCTGTTGGCGTGAAACGTCCGATATATATATATATATATATATAGGCACAGTGGCTGCCCAGAATTAAAAGTCATCAATATTAATGTTCAACGTGTCAAAATCTTCATATTTAAAAACTCTATCAAAACTCGTCCGGTGATTTAAAAAAAAACATCATGGCAATATGGTGGCTGCAATAATGGACAATTCTGTTTGACGATCAATATTGATAGATTAGGAACATAAAAATACTGTTGTGTAGACTGAATTTGAATTTAATGTTCGATAAACCCCATATGGTCACTATTCGTCCCTAACCTTAAAAATACTTCAAATCGTTGAAATAACACTTTTCTACGATGAGTAATACACTTTAACCACCATAACTTCATGTTTTCAGGATCGCTTAAACCGATTCTGATATTCTTATAACTTCAACTAGTCAGAGTTCGTCCCTAACCTTAAAGAATACACCAAATTACTAAGATTACACTTATCTACGCTTAGGAATGAAGTCTAACCAACGTACCTTTATGTTTTCTCAAAAAATATAATAGTTATTAAGTCTGACCACCATATCTTTTTTTTTTTAGACCGCTGAGTCCAATTTCGATATCCGTATAACATTAACTGGTCAGTATTTGTCCCTAACCTAAAATTACTCCAAAATCGCCTAAATAGTTTATTACAGCTAAAGAAATTAAACTCGTCAATAATCTTTCTCCATTTAACAGGGTTGAGATTGCCATTATATTAAGTACATAATGTTCGCATTACTTTTCTTTTCTTTTATTTTTTATTATTATTTTTTTCTTTAGTGTTACTTAGTAGTCTACAGTCATCATTGGATGTTTATCACCCGAATATCTGAATATATTTAATTTTTTACCTGTTACAAAAACGCATGCGCACTCTGAATGGTAGGTACTTGTGGAGCTTCCGAAAATTTCTTCTTAAGATTACGCTGAATCTTATTATGATCTTTCTCGCTATAATAGTGAATCTTAAGATTCTGGAATTTTTTTCACCCAGTTGAATAAAGCTGTTTAATGCAGTATGGCTTCATTTGGATTGGATTGAAGACTTGTGCACGTCGCTTATCTTTTAAACATAGCTCCGATCCTATCGCATACCCCCTTGCCGTGAGCAGTTGCATAGCAATGCCATTGGGCTTCGATACCAAAGTCATTTTTATGGTTTACAAGGTTGCACATTTGGTATCTAATTTTATAGTGTTGTTTGGCACCATCTGGCTCACGTAAATAATTCTCTCAATTTTTGGGAATATCTTTTTTATTTCAGGAAGCAGAATTCCATGCATAACATACACAGCTGCAGTATCATGAGTTGTGCTATCTGATAATAGTACATGACTACAGCACATTATTTCTTTGTCATTTCTGTAATAAAAGACGACTGGGTAAACGGTTGCTTAATTGTTATTATAATGAAATTGTTGCGCGGCATTTTGCATAACATACGAAAACTTTTCGGAAAAGTCCGCGTGAACAAGAACATAATGACGTTGTTGATTAGTATTCCGATCTGATAAATAGTTTGATTGGTTTTTACAAATGAAATGATGTGGAATTAATATTTGCAGCCATGTACAAAATTCAGTCACGTAGTCATTTGTTGAAAGGCACTGCGTAATAAGAGTACAGCTATTTGTAGATTACCACAAGCTGAAGATAACCTGTGCTTTACCTCTTCTTTCTAAAACATCAACTATGTAATCTGCAAATTGTTCGATTTTAGTGCGTAATTGGCACTTTTTGAGATAACATGCATCTTTCTGCTGTTTACACACTACTAATGAAAAGCAATCCTTGTCTTGAAAAGCATCAATGTGTACACTGATAGCCTCATTTTTATGATGCATCAGTCTAGTATTAATATCATCTTCATAAAATTGTTCTACTATTTTCACAGTTTATTCTGGTAACGTGTTCCCAGGTTTTGAAGTTGACATTGAAAATACACCCTCTTGGCCATTTCTTCAGAAGTGTTAAATTCTGAATCTAGTTGCCGTATACTACAAGCCGTTGTAAGAATAGCAAGTCTTAAGGGATGAGTCTTAACTAAGGAAGAACATTTATTCTTCAATCCATTTAACAGTTCTTCCAGTTGATCTTCCCTGGATGGGAATTTTATTTTTGGGATGAGAAGGATCGCAATTGCAATCAGAGTCCTGCGACTGAATCTCATTGTCAATATTATAGGGCTGTGTAAAATTAAATTCCTTTCTGCATTCGGAACAAATTTTTGCAAGTAACAGCAAATTCGGGAATTTATGGAGAATATTTTTAGTAATCAGTTGTAAATCTTTACCAACTTGTCCATTATGACCGAATGGATTGCTGCATTTGTCTGATCTAATTGAATCGATACATGTCGGTGTATTGTTAATAGTAGACATGATGGAACTCACTCAGAGAATTGTAACTTTAATTGTAATAGAAATGAATAATTTACCGTTAGCTTGTTACTCATACGCGATCTCTAAGACGGCAATATTTGTAACATTTTATGAAGATGATATTAATAGTAGACTGATGCATCATAAAAATGAGGCTATCAGTGTACACATTGATGCTTTTCAAGACAAGGATTGCTTTTCATTAGTAGTGTGTAAACAGCAGAAAGATGCATGTTATCTCAAAAAGTGCCAATTACGCACTAAAATCGAACAATTTGCAGATTACATAGTTGATGTTTTAGAAAGAAGAGGTAAAGCACAGGTTATCTTCAGCTTGTGGTAATCTACAAATAGCTGTACTCTTATTACGCAGTGCCTTTCAACAAATGACTACGTGACTGAATTTTGTACATGGCTGCAAATATTAATTCCACATCATTTCATTTGTAAAAACCAATCAAACTATTTATCAGATCGGAATACTAATCAACAACGTCATTATGTTCTTGTTCACGCGGACTTTTCCGAAAAGTTTTCGTATGTTATGCAAAATGCCGCGCAACAATTTCATTATAATAACAATTAAGCAACCGTTTACCCAGTCGTCTTTTATTACAGAAATGACAAAGAAATAATGTGCTGTAGTCATGTACTATTATCAGATAGCACAACTCATGATACTGCAGCTGTGTATGTTATGCATGGAATTCTGCTTCCTGAAATAAAAAAGATATTCCCAAAAATTGAGAGAATTATTTACGTGAGCCAGATGGTGCCAAACAACACTATAAAATTAGATACCAAATGTGCAACCTTGTAAACCATAAAAATGACTTTGGTATCGAAGCCCAATGGCATTGCTATGCAACTGCTCACGGCAAGGGGGTATGCGATAGGATCGGAGCTATGTTTAAAAGATAAGCGACGTGCACAAGTCTTCAATCCAATCCAAATGAAGCCATACTGCATTAAACAGCTTTATTCAACTGGGTGAAAAAAATTCCAGAATCTTAAGATTCACTATTATAGCGAGAAAGATCATAATAAGATTCAGCGTAATCTTAAGAAGAAATTTTCGGAAGCTCCACAAGTACCTACCATTCAGAGTGCGCATGCGTTTTTGTAACAGGTAAAAAATTAAATATATTCAGATATTCGGGTGATAAACATCCAATGATGACTGTAGACTACTAAGTAACACTAAAGAAAAAAATAATAATAAAAAATAAAAGAAAAGAAAAGTAATGCGAACATTATGTACTTAATATAATGGCAATCTCAACCCTGTTAAATGGAGAAAGATTATTGACGAGTTTAATTTCTTTAGCTGTAATAAACTATTTAGGCGATTTTGGAGTAATTTTAGGTTAGGGACAAATACTGACCAGTTAATGTTATATGGATATCGAAATTGGACAGCCATCTAAAAAAAAAAGATATGGTGGTCAGACTTAATAACTATTATATTTTTTTAGGTTAAGGACGACTAGTGACTATTTGGGTTCAAACGGATGTCGAAACTCGATTCAGCGACTCCGAAAACATAAAGGTACGTTGGTTAGATTTCATTCCCAAGCGTAGAAAAGTCTAATCTTAGTAATTTGCGGTATTCTTTAAGGTTAGGGACGAACTCTGACTAGTTGAAGTTATATGGATATTAGAATCGGTTTCAGCGATCCTGAAAACATGAAGTTGTGGTGGTTAAACTGTATTACTCATCGTAGGAAAGTGTTATTTCAATGATTTGAAGTATTTTTAAGGTTATGGACGAATAGTGACCATATGGAGTTTATCGAACATTGAATTCGAATTCAACAACGCCAAAAACATAGATACGGTGATTCAGTCTACACAACAGTATTTTTATGTTTCTAATCTATCAATATTGATCGTCAAACAGAATTGTCCATTGTTGCAGACGCCATATTGCCACCGCCATGATGTTTTTTTTTAAATCACCGTACGGTTTTCGGCAGAGTTTTTAAATATGAAGATTTTGACACGTCGAACATTAATATTGATGACTTTTTATTCTGGGCAGCCCATTATGCCTGTTGGCGTGGAACGTCTGATATATATATAGTAATACACTTAAGTCCAGCAAAGCCGCCGTTTCTGGTCACCCCGGGAACTGCAATCGTTTCTTTTATCCCCTCCAAGCAGATCTATTCGCAGGATGCGAATACCCTACTGATAATATGGCGTGAGAAATTAGATAGATTGTGCACATGAACTTATGTAATATACATAAGTATACATAAAAACTTTCGTAATAAAGTTGCATTGTAAGTACCATTTATTTTGATAATACTTTTTATATGGTATTACGGAACTGACATTATACTTTTAAAATGTTCTCATAACTCCTAGGTATAACGCAGGAACTTTTTTGCAAATAAGTTTTATGTACTTTATTATTAAGTAACGAAAAATACTCTTTACTAATAAACAGTATCTCAATAGTAATTTACGGATCTGACCTCTACTGCTTTTTACTGAAATCTGAAGTGAAAAAACTGTTTATACTCAAGTTTTAGGCTGGGTGCTCATAGAATTCAGCCCCCCCCCCCCTCCCCCCAGAAGTGGAGAAACAAATAATTTGGGTGAAAAAAATAAACAGAGAACTGTGGTTTTATACATAAAATGGATAAATTAATAACTTTTTGTTTTTTATACAACAATTTCTCCGAGTTTTCAGCGTTTTTCAGATTAAAATTAGAATGTCTGGGTCAAATCGGATTATTTACTTTTCACCCAAATGAGTTGTTTTTCTGCTACCGGGGTGCGCTGAAGTCTACATGCACCAAGTCTAATCTTTTTCTGAATTTGTTTGAAGAGTCATAACATATAGTTTGCAAATCCACCGTGAGGATGGTTTTTTATTATAGCAAACTACTGCGCTTTCGTGTAGATACTGGACAAAAAGTATGCAACTTGCTTTAATGATAATTAGCGAATTTAGAGTTTAAAACCAATACAAATATATATTATTAACTCTATAGTCTACTATGTACATGGAGGAATTGTTTTTATTAACCTTACTTATGCATAGAGTGCCGTTTTATATCGAAAATTGGGTTTTGGACATGTTCCAGAATTGACATTTGAGACCTAATTTATTTATTTATTTATTTTTTTATTGACACCAGATAATTTACAAATGTACGACATAAAAAATGTAAAATTCTATAGAGGTAACACAGTTACCTGTTCATAGGCTCGTATAATACAGAAAAACTTAAAACTAAAATAGAACTTAAATCTACTTAAAACTACTAAAAATTTCATATTTTTATTAATTTTATAAATATTTCATCATTAAAGTTAATAACATTGTTACTTAATTTTATAAATATATTATATCAATGAATCCCTTAGAAAAATTTTTAGTTTGTTTTTGATGTTTTTTTTTGTTAACATTCAATGTTTTGAGATCGTTAGGCAGTCTATTGAATACTTTAATAGCCACCACATTACTTTTTTTGTTACTAATAGCTTTACTTAATTTGGGTTATTGTATACTCTTGTATCTCATGTTACGTTCAGCTTTCAAGTACAGTTCTTTTAAACTTTTATAGTGATATGACACAGCTCCTAACATAAAAAGCTGCGTTATATCAAAAGGAGTATTATTATTACTTTCTAGCGAAAAGTCTTTGTTTATGATTTTTAGTATCCTTGTTTGGATTCTTTGTACTAGGTTTAAGAGATTTTTACCCAATCCACCCCAAGCAATTAATTATACCATAGCTTATTATGCTTTGGAAAAATGAATAGTAAATTGTCATCAAGGTTTTACAATCCATTATCTTTCTAATTTTAGCAAAAATGAATATCAAATATTTAGTTCTGTTGATAACGTATTCAATATGCTTATCCAATTTCATGTTGTAATCAAAAACTATACCCAAATATTTATAGCTTTCAACCCTAGCTATTTCTTGATTTTTAATCTTAATATCTAGTGTTCTTAATATCAGGTACACTGATAGTTTCCGAATGTCATGTAGATAGTTTTACATAGGTTTAGAGATAACTTATTAAGAGCTAACCAATTAGCTACCTGATTTAAATAAATATTCATTTTGTCTTGTGCTGAGGACCAAGTGTCATCATTCGAAATGATGACAGTGTCGTCAGTATAAGACATTATTGATTCATTTGGCATATCTCTTAATAGATCATTGACATACAATATAAATAGTAATGGGCCCAAGATGGTTCCACGTGGAACACCCGTAGTTATAACTTTGTAATCACTCATGTGTCCTTGTACTCTAACTTTTTGTTTTCTATTACAGAGATAGCTTCTCTAATAAAATTTTATGGTTTACAGTATCAAAAGCCTTAGCCAGATCTAAGAAGGCTGCTATCATAGGTCTACTCTTATCTAACTTAGTATAAATTATGTTGGCAAGATGATTCAGTGCATCTGTAGTTCCTCTATTTTTAACAAAACCGTATTATTGATCCGATATTATATTGTATTTTAGTAGAAGGTCATATAATCTATTGTAAATGATTTTTTCAAAAAATTTTGCTATGCTATATATAAGCGAGATAGGTCTATAATTTGAAATACAAGATCTATCTCCGGCTTTGTGAATTGGAACTACCTCAGCAATTTTTAATGTATCTCGCCAGATTGATTTATCAATGCACAAGTTAAATATATGTTCTGACGGTGTAACAATATATGTAGAGAGTATTTTCAAAGTTTTAGAATTTATCGTATAGACACCACCTGATTTATCCTTCATTTCCATTATAATTCTATATATTCCAAAAGAGTCTGTTGGATTAATAAAAATAGTTTTTTCGTTTCTTTTTGATAATATCAGCGTGGCATCGATAGGGTATTTTATTCTTGAGCTTAATTTTATGCCAACATCACAAAAGAAAGTCTTCATAGAGTTAGCTATATCCAATTTGTTTTCAATTTTCAGCTTATCATCATAAACATATTCAATTTTATCATCTGACTTTCTATTTTTACCCAGTTTCCCATTTATTATTCTCCATAGGTTTTTAGGATTGTCATTACACTCATTTATCAAATTTTTTTCATAATTCGTTTTAGCATTTTTTATAACTTTATCTAATACTTTGACGTAATTTTTGTATTCGCGTTTTAGAGTTTCACTTGTTGGATTTTTTTTCCAGAAAGTGTATAGCGTTTCTTTCGTTTTGCATGAAACTAGTATAGCGTTAGTGATCCATTTCTTTCTTGGTACCATGTTATTACCATTTATTTTCTGCGATTGATTGGAATTTGCCATTTCTACACAAAAATGTATGTGTTTGATAAGCTTCTCAGCAGCAAAATTGGGATTCTGTATTGATAATATTGTATTTCACCTGACTTTGCTAGCAATTTTTTTAAGTTTATAGTAGTTGATGGTTTTCAAATATACTTTCTCATTTTCTTTCATTTCTATACTATCTAATGTTACAAACACTGGATAGCGATCGTTGAAAGGGTTATTTAGCTTAAGTGCTTTAATTGAAATTATGTTTGATTTTATAAAAATATTGTCAATGCAACTGCCCCTGCTATTAGCCTTCTTGGCTAATAATATTATCACTCAGATCATTACTCGTCATGTTTTTGTTCAGAATGTCGATGTTAAAATCACCGACTATACAGTGATTCTTTGTGTTGATATTGCTTCTTATATATTTTTGAATGCTATGGGTAAATTCATCGATTTGATTTAAAAGATAGCACTTCTGTACGTTTCCGGCTTTTAAAAATTATAGTTGGTTATGCCATACACGTGTAAAAATTAAGAAGGAATTTTTTTTTCGAAGTGTCTAAGATGCCTAGATGCAAAGTGGGCAAGTTACGTCGGAATCACCTATATAATTATGTATAATTATATATAATTTGTCAGACATTCAATTAAAACGTAACTATACCTAAGTTATTATGATTATTAATGACAATGTATAATTATATATAACAATATATAATTATACATGATAATATATCATCATATATGACGATATATAGTCATATCCCTGCTGAAAATGTTCAGAATCAAGTATAAAAACACGTGTCAAAAGACCTATTGTATCACATATAAAAGCACGGGCCAAGTTGTATGCAGGGGCATGTAAAAATGCACATGACGAAATGAACCCATTTAATCATGTGTTTCGTACGTGCTTCAGTATGTGCTTCAGAACGAGACAAAATAAATATAAAAATGTAAAAAAAGTTGATCTGACTGGGGCTTGAACCAGCGATCTTACAGTTAGTAGGCGCTTATTATTAACCTTGACCAGTCTGATAATCAGACTGCTGAATTTCGTGAACGTATAAGCAATATATAAGCCGTAATAGGAACAATATATTGTCGTTATAAGATATATGAAAAATTGATTTTGATAAGACAACAACAAGTAACATTTTTTATTATTTATCAATCAAGGGGATATGAAATACCAACCTGATTTCTACTTTTTTATCTAATCTTTGTGTTTGTTCTTTGGGATTGTAACTTTAAAATAGTTGTAATGTTCAATAAACAAATATTTCCATTATTGCCATTCAAGAACCATTCTTTATAGTCTTTTAAACCAATAATTTACTTGTTTGATAAAATATATTTAAATTTATTAAATAAACTTAATTAAAAATTGAGTCGTTAATTTAGATATCTCCTCTTGCCGTTCATATCCCCATAAAAAACGCAGTGAAAAATCTTAAGCGCACCTAAACCACCGAAAAATTAAAAACAAATGGTTATATAATTTTGATAGGTAAAAATAATTGTACATTAGAATTCTTCATTATATGTTCTTGTTGTTTTATTTAAAATAAATTTAAATATATTTTATAAAATAAACCAATTATTTGTTTAAAAGACGTATAAAGCATGGTCTTTGAATGGTAATAATGAAAATATTTGTTTGTTGAACATTACATCTATTTTAAAGTTACAATCACAAAGTACGAACACAAAGATTAGATAAAATATCAAAAACCGGTAAGGTAGAAATCGGGTTGATATTTCATATCCCCTTGATTGCTAAATAATAATAAATGTTGCTTGTTGTTGTTGTCTTATCAAAATCAGTTTTTTATATATCATATACCAACAATATATTGTTTATATTACGGCTTATATATTGATTATACGTTAACGAAATTCAAGAGTCTGCCTTTATCAGAAAAACAAATCTGGGTCTCGTCAAGGCCAGCACAATTTGCCTAATTTCGGATCCGGTCTTGATCAGACACCTGATCCGCTCCCTAATAGGGTGTGAAACCCGAGGCACGGTCAGGTCCGGATCAGGCACACGGATTTAGGGCTGTCTGAACGGTACCCTATCAGGTCCTTATTAGGACTTCATTATATTTAAAATAATTACTTTTATGATTGGAAAATCAAATCAATTAACTGTAATGATTAAAATTAAAGGCCGACCGACGAACACTTTTAGAATGTGAAGGATTATTTTGATCAGAATAGCGTGTCATTAAGACAGTCGTTCACAAGGAATGTTTCTAATGTAAGTATCATAATAGCTATAAAACACAAATATAAAGCAAAATATTATTAAGATAAAAAAAAGTGGGTACATAACCTCACTCCGCACATCTTTTGATGTTATATATATAGTTAAAAACTATGATTTTTATTAAATAAGGTTTGATATATTTATTATTTGTATAGTATTATAATATTTTTATGAATAATTTTTAGATGAAGACACAATCGCCACCTAAGTGTCACTTTTATATTGTTGACATCAGTGAAGATTTTAAAAACTCTGTTGGACCTTATCATGTTATAATCCCCGCGAATTGGATTTATTTTGTCGATACCAAAAAGAAATTGTCACGCAGATATTTATCCCCACCATATGTGGAGGACGATGAATTATTAGTTAAAAATCTCGAGAGTTAAACTACACGCCCAGAAAGCTGGTCTGTATATTCTGTACGGATATGTGGTGAAGCAAGTAAGGAATATGTAACTATAATACATTTTTAATATCCTAATTATATTATTATATTATTTATATAATGATTTTTATTTTAGAGACTTTACCCAGTGCAGAAATTAAGTTGGATTTATTGAAAAATAAATCAGTGGACTATGCTTACTCTGATCAGAATCTGAAAAAGCTATTTCATCAAATAGAGAAGCTCGTAGCGCTCCAATAAAAAGTACTAGTAAAGAGCAAAGAAAAGAAATTAGGAATTTGCTTGAATCAGTGCCAAGCTCATCTACATCTGCTCGGCCAAGGAATTCTAGAATCGGAGGAACGCCCAAAGCTGATGGAAATGTTACAGTGGTTGTGGTACTCGTACCAGAAAACAAAGTACCTGTTGCTATTAAGAAACAGGTTAATAAACTAAATAAAAAAGAAGAAAATTCCAGTGATAGTAATGAACATTTTAATAGTCAAGGTGCACTGAAAAGGAAAAAGTGACACCTATCATCGAATCATCAGATTCTGAGTCATCCGACATGGGTTAAGATAACATTTTTTTGTAGTGACGGTTTTATGAAATAAGTAATTAATATTTAGACTGCCTATCTAATTTACTTATTTTATTTACTTATTTATTAAATCAACAAGCACTCTTTTTTAATTTATACTATTACTTTTTTTATTTAGATATTGAGATGGATAACAGAAACATAGAAAATAACTTGCAGAAAACAGATAGTCGTAATAAAAAATATAAAAAGAACAATAATGAATCTATAAATACAAGTAGCAAAGCAAGTACTGTTACTGTTGAACAACCATCATACTGTAAGTAAATATATACAAATTGTATGCATTAATGTTTCATGTGAATGGAAATAAACATTTTTTTCAGCTACATCAGGAGGTACTTCTCACCTATTAAACCACAATACCGTAGACGTTATGCCAGAAGTAGTGAACGATCGTTTAACCACTGATCAACACTTGGATACTGTACCAATTATATACATGAATGATTTGGCACCGAAGGCAAATATTCAGAGTCAGTTCTTTTATAATATGCTTATATAATATTCTTAAATACGATAAATTTATTTCATAAAATTTTTAGATCTTCAAAATTGGATGGATGCAAGGTTTCGAAGTAACGCTATTGCTAACATAAGTCAACGCTAAGAAGTGTTGTGAATATATTGGTTAAAAATAATAATTTCAATAAAACTGTGGCGCCCTCTGTCGTCCAGCCGAGGAGCCAGCAAGCGCTCAGGCTGACCGATGAGCGTCAGCGCTACCCGCGCAAGTAGTCTTTGGTGCCGCGCAGCGAAGCGTGGTAACGCCAGACCGCACCTGGATAGCCGAGAGGCAGGAGCGCTACAGCTCTGGCGATGGGACGCAATGCATATCTCTGTCTCTCTCTCTCTTGTCATTGTGTCGTTAAATATATGCTAGTCAATTATATATTTCGAGTGTCAAGTTATTTGTAGCAATCCCCAGCTAACCTCTTTCATAGAAAGGAAAAGCGGAGTCAAGTTCCGCGAGTTTCTCTTGACGGCCATTCTTAGCGGGATCCCGCCGAGCATTTACAGTGGTGACCCCGACGTGATCAAGTAAGAAAAAAAACTTTTACGACGCTCGAACGTCAACGTGTGCATAGTGCACGGCAGTGGAGCAAGTTACTGCGCTAGCATCTCAACTCTGAAAACTTGGCCACAGCGCGGGAAAAATTTTGCTCGGGGAAAAGCACGCCGTTCATACGCCGCCATATTGCTGCTCCCCGAGCGCAATAACTGTGTTCGTCTACTCGGAACTGTGTCATACAGCCAAGCGCACCGTCACCCCAGCAACCCATTGCAGCTGACTCCGAAAGCGCACCGATACCGCCCTCCCGCCGTTGGAAGCAGATCAAGAATCTCGTCATTTTGGGGGCATTGACTCCGCCAGCCGTCGCTTCTACAGAGACCAACAGCGGTACACCTACGTCATCATTTCGAGGTCCCCTCGGCCGAGGCAGGCGGTTAGCGGCGGAAAATAATTTCGCGCATTCGACGCCTCGATGTAAGCCCGTTGATTTTGCGAGCCCTTTCGGTCTCATCGCTGACGACCACGCCGACCCGGCCGGTAACGAGGATTGTAATCGCGTGGCTGCCAAGTGACGAGTCGCGCAGGTAGAGGTCGCGAGCGACGAGTCTGCTGATCAAACAGAACTCGACCGCACGGTCGTCGAGTTGCAGTCTCAGCCAACAGAGGACGCCAGCGTGTCAACTTTGTTCGAGGACGCTAATTTTTTGCACATTATGCCAGGCAGTGCGGACGCGACGGGAGCGGGCCTCAATCTATCGGTCGAGGCAACGAGCTGCCGGCTGCCACAGTTCATCAGAGAGCAACCGCGGCTGTGATTTCTTCAGCTCGAATCGGCTTCTCTGCCCGACGCGGTTATTGAAGTTGCGGACTTGCTCGACATTCCGCCGGATGTAGTATCTAACGCTGAAGCAGAGAATTTTAGACAGATTCATAGATTCTCCGGATCGTCAATTGCAAAGGCTCCTCTATGAGCTGGAGCTCGGTGACCGAAAACCATCCCAGCTGTATAGGCATATGCAAACCCTTGCAGGATCCAAAGCATCGGAAGATTAATTACGTGTGAAGTGGCTCGCACTATTGTCCCTTCATGCTAAAAATGCTCTTACTATATTTAAGATGAATGCAATCGACGATTTGCTTGCAGCAGCGGATCGACTGTTGGAGAACCCCTTCACACATGGCATTTTTAGCGCTTTTCCAGTCCACGAGTCACAGCAAATACCTGCAATTCAGCGTGAGTCTGACTCCGCTCAGATCAAGCTTCTGCTGACTCAGATCGTTAGCTTATCCAGGGACATACTCTTCAAACTGTCCAGCGGAAGCAACCAAGGTAGAAGCAACAAAAACAACAACAACAACAAATACAGGAACAACCAGCATCGTGCGAGGTCTGCCAGCCCTCGCCGTACCAATGGCCTTTGTCGATACCACTTTCGATATGGAATAGATGATCATAGCTGCCTTCAACCCTGCAGTTTTAGGATGCCCCAGCTGCAGCAGCAGAATGCCGCTCAGGGAAGTGCGATTGCACATGTTCGACATAAAGACAGGTTTAAAGTTCCTTATAGATTCTGGTTCAATTGACTCATTACTCCGGTACTCAGCTTTTAAGCTAAAAAGACCTCCAGGCGAGTTCAAGCTAGTTGCTGCGAACGGGACAACCATAAACACATATGGTCTTCAGGTCCTCACGCTCAATTTTGGAACGAGACGTGCTTATTCTTGGACCTTTATTTTAGCAGACGTCAAGCAACCTATTACAGGAGCCGATTTTCTTGATTATTTCGGATTTCTAGTAGATATCAAAAGAAAACGCCTTCATGATGCGACCACAAATTAAGGCGCAGAAGGAATTTTGCATAATGCATCAGTGCACAGTGTTGCTTTAGTAGCTGATGATTAGACAGCAAGTGACGATGACAGCATTTCTAACCTTATCTCCCACTTTCAAAATCTCTCGGATACCGGCACAGCACCTCGTGGAGGCCCCTCAGTACCAGTGTTTCGCCATATTGTCACCACTGGACCTTCTGTGCACAACCGTGCCCGCCGTCTGACGGGTGACAAATTCAAAGCGGCGAAGGACCATTTTGACATGCTACTTTACCATGGCATTGTCCGTTCATCCAGCAGCCAGTGGGCGAGACCTCTGCATATGGTGCGAAAGAGTGACGGAAGCTGGCGAACAACGCGTGATTATCGTTACATCAACGCTGTTACTGTACCAGATCGGTACCCAGTACCTCGAATTGAAGAGACCCTCCACGAGCTGCACGGTGCTAAGTATTTTACGGTCATAGATCTTGAGCGGGCCTTCAATCAAATACCTGTGGCTCCAGAAGATGTTCCGAAGACGGCTCTGATAACCCCGTTCGGATTTTTTGAATTTCTGGGAATGCCTCCAGGCCTTCGCAACGCTTCGCAAACGTTTCCACGCTATATGCATAGCTCGTTTCGAGGCCTTGACTTCGTTAGAGTCTACTTCGACGACATGATCATCGCATCCAAGAGTAAGGAAGAGCACCTGGAACATCTGAAGTTAGTATTAAGTTAGTGTTAAGTATATTATGTAAAAGCAACCTAGTCATTAATTGGCATAAATGCCAGTTCGCCAAAGAAGAGGTTAAGTTCCTGGGCTAAAGCCTGAACGCAGAAGGTTTCCAGCCTCCAGCTGACCGAATCGAAGCCATTAGGAAATATCCGCAACCGGAGACGGTGATGGACCTTCGTCGGTTTATAGGTATAGTTAATTATATTCGAGCGTGCATACCGCACGCATTCACGCTTCAAGCACCACTAACTGATTTTTTACGGAACGCGAAGAAGGAGTATAACTCCAAGATTCCCTGGACTGAAGAGGCCATTGAAGCTTTTCACGGATGCACAGACAGTTTGGCAACGGCAGCACGCAAGATTTTCCTATCTCCGTCGGCTCCACTCATGCTAATCACAGACGCATCGTCAACGACCCTGGGAGACCGAGGCAAATTACAGCCCGTACGATAGAGACTTGTTGGGAGTTTTTGCAGCACTGAAATTTTTTGAGCACATGCTTGAGGGGCGTGAGTTTGTGGTCAGGACCGACTACAAGCCTCTGGTCAAAGCTTTGGCCCAGCGACCTGAGAAAGCTTCTCCTCGGCAGCCTAACCAGCTGGATTATATCAGCCAATTCTGCATCAAGCTCGAACACATTTCTGGAGACGAGAACGTGGTGGCAGACACACTCTCCCGCGTCGAAACCATCAGTATGCCAACGACCTTGGATGCTGAGGAAACCCACGAGGCGCAGCAGCGAGAGGATATCTCTCAGAGCCACGAGCTTGCTAACTCATCACTCAACCTCCAGACTCTCATTATTGATGGCCACCGCATACTCTGCGAGACGTCGACAGGACTCGTCTGCCCATATCTGCCTAAAGAGCTTCGACAAAAAGCCTTTGATGTTATCGACGGCCTGTCTCATCCCAGCGAACATATCACCTCCAAGCTTTTGAAAGAGAAGTTTGTTTGGCCAGGAGTAAGGAAGGACGCCCTACGGTGGGCATGAGAGTATATACCGTGTCAGAAAGCGAAAATTCATCGGCATACGAGGACTCCTCCAACGAATATAGATGTTCCGGATCAAAGATTTAGCCATATCAACATGGATCTGATTGTCATGCCACTAGTAGAGGGCTACCGTTACTGTCTGACAATAATCGATCGTTTTTCTAGGTGGCCGTAGGCAATTCCACTTAAGGATATGTTGACTGAGACCGTGGCCCAAGCTTTTTACAGTGGATGGATAAGCTCGTTTGGCACCCCACTGATGATAACGACGGACCAAGGAATGCAGTTTTAATCAGCGCTTTTTACCGCGCTGTCACGGATCATCGGAGCGGACAAGGTACGGACGACGCCATACCATCCCCAATCTAATGGAATGATTGAGTGATGGCACCGGTCGTTAAAATCTGCACTGATGTGCAGAAAGGGTACGACTCACGCTACCTGGCTTCAACTTCTACCGTCGGTACTGCTAGGTCTCAGGAGTATATATAAAGAAGATCTTCGAGCATCACCAGCTGAGATGTTGCTTGGGACGACTCTACGGATCCCAGGAGATTTTTTCACCATCCAGGAATCACCAGCAGATCCTTGCACCTTTATCAAAAAGTTCCGTTCCAACTTCAAAATCCTGAAGCCCGACCCAACCTCCCACCACACCAAACCAAAGTTTTTTGTTTACAGAGATCTCAGGACGTGATCTCATGTGTTTAAGAGGGTTGACGCAGTGAAGCCACCGCTGACTCCGCCATACACTGGTCCTCATCGAGTATTGCGGCATTTGGACGACAAACGTTTCCTACAGCACCGAGTCTCTCAAACCAGGTTTGTTGCCTACGGATGAGGCATGATGCGCCCCTCCAGCAGATCCTACACGCAGTCACGTTCCAGCAACCAGCTTCGCAACAGCCCCAGCAGCGGGCATCTCATGCTTCGCAGCAGCCCCAGCCAGCTTCGCAGCAGCCCCAGTAGCGGGCATCTCCAGCTTCGCAGCAGCCCCAGCCAGCTTCGCAGCAGCTCCAGCAGCGGGCATCTCCAGTTTCATCGTTTCTGTCCCAGGGGACAGGCACTCGGGAGAAAGTGGCTGTGGCACCCTCTGTCGCCCAGTCGAGACGCCAGCAAGCGCCTAGGCTGACCGATGAGCGTCAGCGTCACCCGCGCAAGCAGACCTTGGTGCTGCGCAGCGAAACGTGGTGACACAAGACCGCACCTGGATTGCCGAGTGGCAGGAGCGCTGCAGCTCTGGCGACGAGACACAGTATATATCTCTGTCTCTCTCTCTTGTACATAGTATCGTTAAATATACGCTAGTCAATTATATATTTCGGGTGTCAAGTTATTTGTAGCAATCCCGAGTTAACCTCTTTCATAGAAAGGAAAAGGGGACTCAAGTGCCGCGAGTTCCCCTCGACACCCATTCTTGGCGAGAACCCGCCAAGCATTTACAAAACTATAACAATTGGAATATCTGTGAGAAACATGATATTGAACCTCCTTTCAATAAACTACAAGAATTTGTGTATTTTGATATCTTTAAAAACAGATATGAAACAAAAAAATGATTTGGTAATAAAATAATCAAATATTACAATTATAAATTATTAAAATTGTGTACAAGCAGTTAATATTAGATGTATTTTTTATTTATGTTTGTTCGAATACAATGCAAGTGAGAGCGTACCCTTAGGAATTTTTTTAAAAGAAATGTTGAAACTGTTTTGTACGAGAGATTTTCTTTTGCGTTGTACTGCAAGAAAAACAATACCAAAATAAACTTACACTACATTTAACAACATTTGGTGAACTTTTGAAAAGTAATATATTTTAAAATCTATATTATATTAAAATATTAGTTATAACTGAATGGTTAATCTAACAAAATTTGCTTTATTTAGGTGCAGTATTTTCAAATTATAAAATTGCTTCATATCCATGCCTAAAGGCTATTGATAGTGTTTTAAACAATGCTAAAGATTGGGATGAAAATAGGTTGAGAAGATTGAATTACTAGAATTAGGAAATATCATTATAACGACATATCAATATTGATCCGTAGCATGACCTGTGTTAAAAGTAGTTTCTAAAGATTATCTTATCGATGGTTAAGGTTTTTTTCAACAAAAGACTAGTTTTAGTATAAAAGTTTAGTAAATTAATATGTAAAATAATATGATGAATTATATAAAAAAAGTTCCTAAAGATAATCAATATAACAGTTATTATTAATTAGATTATTGATATAGTTAAGGTTTATTTCAACAAAAGACTTTAATAAAAGTTTATTAAATTAATATTTCATATGATTTATGTTAAAAAAAGTTTCCAAAAATATTCAATATAAGATTTATTATTGATTATCTTGTTTATATAGTTAAGGTTAGTTTCAACAAAAGACTATAGTATAAGTAAAAAATATTTTCATATCTATATATAACATGATATTTGTTTAAAAAATATTTGTAAAGATTGTCAATTATGTGAAAACCGATATTGATTAACCTAATGTTGTAGAAATATACGATTAATAAAAATAAATTGTCTTTTTTTTAATGTGTTTATAATGTATCAAAATTTATTTAAAATACAAAAAATGTATACAGTTTGTTCAGCGTCTTAAGCATTGTTTATAGTCTACTTATGTAGAAACATGTAACAATGGAACCGCATAAATTTCCTGAACATCATCAGGGCACTAAAAAATATTGATCTTTATCATTTTACATTCAATATCTTTTAATGTAAAACCGATCGTCATCTTAGTTTTTCTAACCCTCCACATTTTGAAGTCTGAAGATTTTGTTGGGTAATTGTACATTTCTCTTACAAATTGCATAACTTCACCTTTCATGTATATATTTGTACAATTCTTTGTAGTGACTTCAAGGTTCATATTTTTTATGTTTACAATTTTGTTGTTTTTTAAAAGCACTGTATTATTTGGAGCTTTATTAGACAATGTAAATTCTTTATATTTCAATCTAAAGATACTGAAAAACTGTTTCTACTTGTTTAACTTTTGCTGAGAATTTATATTTCTTTTGATGAAGTCACCATGTCATTATTAAAGTTTCATATCTCAGCTATTCGATTACAGGGTTGTTGCAGTGGGTTATATCCACTTCGAATATGTTTTTTTATTTCTCCCAGAAAACTTCCAAATTGAAAAGCATTTATTTTACTAAGATTACAATTCATGGTCACAATATCATCTGCGAGGTGCAATAAGCTATGCACGTTGTAAACTTGTGATGTTAATCCATAAAGTCTTTCAATTAATTGCACAAAAACTTGTAAATAACCCTTTGCATGGCTATTATAAATGTTATAAGAATTCCGATGCTTTCCATTTTGAAATTATACCTAACGTTCTGGTGGTACGTTGAAATTCAATAGGAATTCCACTTTGTAAATTTAGTAATCGTTGTGATATTCTCTAAATCGTTTCGTATTTTAACTTTGTTTTAAATTTTTTAGAACTTAACCAATAATCAACAAGCAGTTTCTTCATGACACCTAAGCAAATGCCAACTGCGAAATCATGTTTACTGGTGGTTCAATCTTAATCACAGGTGAAACTCTTAAGTGGTGTCCTGGATCTCTGAAAGAACGGAATGTTTCATTAGTTCTTTCATTACAGATTTTAAATGGATATGCTATTTTATTTTTGTGCAACACTCCAACACCATCACACCTTTCACAAGTGCACTTTCTTCCATGACCCTTGACACATTTAGCAAAAGATCTTACTTGTTTATAACAAATAAAAGCCATTATCTGAATGTTTAGCAATTTATCTTTAATTGTAATACCTCAATTCATCAAATCATTTATTTCTTCAATGAATTTATCCAAGTATTTGTCCACTGATGTTAGGTTGCCATCACTAAAATTTATTGCTATGATGAATGGCTTATAAATATCAGGTTTGAAGTAAATTTTATCTAATATAGGCCAAAATTATTTGTTGCTTGAACGGAATAGCGAAAGTCCATCTTCATGTAAATCAACATTCACAATGTTTTGCAAATTTTTCTCAATTCCAAAATATACAACTTGTGATCCATCTTCATAAATTTCTATATTAAACTTTATATTTGGATCTGGTCTAAGTAAAGTTTTTACAGTGATTGGAATATCAGGAATTATAACTTTTATGATTGTTAATAAAGCGTCAACACACATTCGTGGAATGTTTGATTAACATAATCCAATTTTTTAATTGATTTTTCACAATTTTCACATGAGATACTTCTTTGATTTGAATAGTAGATTCAGTTTCGTGTTCTTCAAAATAATCTATTTTTTTCTAAAGTAGCTGACTCATATTCTACATCCATTTGATCATCAATTGTACATAATAGTAAATCAGACCAACATTAATCTCAACACTATTATTTTCTTATTCTTCTTTACTGTCATTATCAACATAATATAAGCTATTTCTTCAGATTCAACATTACTTAAACTGCCCTGTGCAGTGTTAGACTCCTGAGCATAATCACATTTCTATCGTCGAACTTGTCTGAAACGTTTAACTCGATACATTTTCTGTAAATCCTTTTTACTCAACATTTTTTGTCTGTAAAAGAGTAAAAGTCCCTATTAATAACTAAATAAATAAATATAAAGAAACTACTTCGTTCGTGAAAAAATATTTTTATAGGTTAGAAAAACAATAACATATCATATACACTAAACGAAACTTTTAATTTTGCAAGTTTTCGCGAGCTTTCGTAGTTCTGCGAGAGCATATTATATATGCTTTCGCAGAATATATATAATATATATATATATATATATATATATATATATATATATATATATATATATATATATATATATATATATAGCAAATTATTTGCGAACCTCAACAATAATAATAACTAAATAATAATATCAACAAAGTAGTAGAATTACAATCATTACAGTTATAATTAATTTGAGTTTTAAATAATAAAATCATTATTTTCAATATTATGAAGTCCTGATTGGGACCTGACAGAGTCCTATTCAGGCAGCCCTAAATCCGTGTGCCTGATCCGGACCTGACCGCGCCACGCGTTTCACACCCTATTAGAACCCTGATCAGGATGTCTGATCTATACTTTATCAGGCGCTACGGTATCCTGATTTGTTTTTTAATCGGATGATTAGCAGAGTGGTCAAGGTAAGCGTCTACTAACTGTAAGATCGCTGGTTCAAGCCCCGGTCACGGCAACTTTTTTCCAACATTGTATATTTATTTTCTCTCGTTCTGAAGCCCATGCTGGAGCACATTCTGAAGCACGTGCGAAACACGTGATTAACGAATCATAAATTGGTCACAAGTGACAAAATATGATTTTAAGGAATTGCAATTTTCTTCAAAACCACCAAGATTCTATAAGATATGGGCTTTCTTGTCGCTTGAAATATTTTTTAATACTAATTTTTAGGAAGTAATTTCAGGGTTTTTCCCGAATTGTTCGCTAAGTCAGTAAATTTTTCAAATTTCGGAACCTAAATTGGTCAAAAATGGCAAAATGGGATTTTACAGAATTAGGTTGTTTTTTGTTATCTCCAATGCCCAATGACATTTTGGCTTTATTATCGTTTTAAATATTTTTCAATACTAATTTCTAGAAAGTCGTTTCTGGGTCTTTTCCTAATCGATCGCTAAGTTAGTGAATTTTTCAAATTCTGAATCCTTAATTGGTCAAAAATGGCAAAATAAGATTTTACGGAAGTGAATTTGTTTAAAAAGGTTTTTTTCATAATAATTTCTAGAAAGTTAGTTCTGGATTTTTTCCTAAATATTTTTCCCGAATGCTTACTAATTTTTACTTCTAAGAAGTAATTTTACAATGTTTCCCTAATCAACAGCTAAGTATAATAGGTTAATTGTCCCAGCCTCAACCCCTACCTATATATATATATAAAAGGACCGGTCCTAACTAACTGACTGTTTCTCCGACAAATCAACGCTGAGCCGAAACTATTGAACCTAGATGAACCTTACTTGAAATTTGTACGGTACCATTACACGAAAGTTCAGTCTTGATATGCTAATTTATAAAAGTCATGGGCAACGCCGCGACGGGGGATGCTAGTTATCTTATAATAATTGTATGTTCTCAAAGTTAGTGTAAGAAATAACCTCAAAAGAGATAGTACGATGTCTAATCGCAACGCGCAACTTAGATCTTTCCTATTAGTAAAGCGTGAGATAGGTATTTTGTATCTTCTTTGAGGTTATATCTTACACTCACTTTGAGGTCATACAATTATTATATAATAATTTAAATTATAACATTTATTGACTATTTAATACTACTAATGTAAGATTATAATCTTCACGTCATTAAAAGTGAGGTATCAAATCTTGTTAACAAATTTCCAGCATCGAATAGAGCCTACAAAACAACCTCAAAAAATATAGTACTTTTCTAATCGCAACGCGCAAGGTAGGTCTTTTCTAATCGTAACGCGTTAGATAATTAATAAGTCTTTTATCTTAGGACCCATCGATATATACCAATATATATTACACAGCATAAAAACACATATCCCACATATACACCTACTCACTTACGCATATCCCGAGTAAAAATGACATATATAATTATATATAAATTTTGTCTCTATATAACTATATATAATTACATATAATTATATATGCCATTTTTACTTGAATAATAAATTAATGCAAAATTAATATAATAAATAATTGTTTTTATTGAAAATTATTGATGTTTTATACATCGCAAAACAATAAATTATTCAGAAAAAAAAATTTGCCCTAACGTGGATTTGAACATAAAACCTCTATGTGGTAAGTGACTACCTTCATCACTAACCCAACAGTCTTGTTGTAAGAGTAGTAGCTAAAATAAACTATAAGCTGTATCGGTAGTCTCCTCCCATACGGCACGTAATGTTTTTAAAAGCTTTCGGTAATATTTCACTTGAAACATTACACCTTTCAGAAATATTTATACAATGTTTCATGGACCTTTCAGTAATGTTTCAGAAATATTAAATGTCCGCTAACATGTCAAATGTAACATTTCAGATAGATTATAGAAACATTACTGTGACATTTCTGTAATCTTTCTGTAATTTTTAGATATTCTGATTACTTTAATGTAATAATACCGAAATGGATCAGCAACATATCAGGTATGTTACTGTAATGTTATCGAAAGCTTTCAGTAACATTTTAGTAATGTTACTGTAACATTACTGAAAGATTTCAATAACACCTCAGTAATATTACTTTACAATCCTGTTAAAAATATGATATTAAAATCGATAAAAAAATGCATTTTTCTTTTGGTGCTAATCTTAATCTTTAATCTTGATTATCGTTCTACTTATTACATATTTAATCGGTTTTAATCCAATCTACTCATTTATTGACATTTATTTATAAATTTTACCGAAAATTTTAGATTTTAAAATTTTTATATATTATTTATATACCTATATTAATCTGAAACAAATATTTTGCTTAAAATTATTTAATAGATGTGTCTGAAAGAATAAATCAATTAAAAAATGTTGACGGGGCTGGGAATCGATCCGAAGACCTCTGCGTGAAACTCCAACGCTCTAACCGTTCTGCTGAAGAAGAACTTTGAAATCGATAAAAAAATCTGTTTTATAATCTACAATTACTGGTCATGAAAATATTTTTATATTTCGTAAAAATAAACATCCACAAAGATGGCTGAAAATTACATTTTCATAAAATCGATAAAATATTTTTACATTAGAATTCAAAGTAGAGTGCCGGTAAAACAGAGTTCTTTACTATATTTAGCTGATCATTTTTCTACTATTCGGGAAACCTTTCTGAAACATTTCTGACATATAACACTTGCAACATTACGTAGGGAATGTTGCGGAAACATTTTACGTGCAATGGAATTTAAATGTTATAACTGGTACGTCAGGGAAATATTTCTGAAACCTTGCAAACTTATGATCGCATATGAGATATTCCAGAAATATTAGGGATGAAAGCTCAATTTCTATTATTTAGGAAACCTTTTTGAAATATTTCTGACATATAACACTTGCAACATTACGTAGGGAATGTTGCGGAAACATTTTACGTGTAATGGAATTGTAACGTTATAACTGGTACGGCAGGGAAATATTTCTGATACCTTGCTATCGTAACCTCCCATGTGGTATATCACAGAAATGTTAGTGGTGAAAGCTCATTTTCTATTATTCATGAAACCTTTCTGAAATATTTCTGATATCTAACACATGCAATAATTTATTGGTAATTGTTCAGCAACATCGTGTAACTTATTTAACTTGATTTGTGCCCCTGTCCGCTTATAATTATAATTTTTCTCATAAACAGAATTGTAATGTAACTATATACAACTATACATGAGTATATATAACTTTATATAAGCATATATCTGTGGGCTCCCGGGAAAACGACTTAAGTCTACTTTTTATGTTATTGAGATATTATATTATTATTACAGTGGCCAGCCATTAATAGTTAGCAGTGATGATGTTTATAACACCGCAGCTCCTATATCCGCTGTGATCATGTTCGCATCAGCACCGTAGCCACCATTCATGGTTGATGGGACTATGTAGTCCATAGCCTTGTTCACGCAATCACGCCAGTTCTCTCTATTCTCTGCAAGGTTAATCCAATCTTCCTCATAGTATCCTATTTCTCGCAAGTTGGCCCTGACATTGTCTTCCCACCTTCGTCTTGGTCTACCCGCAGGCCTTGTGCCTTCTGGTTTTCCTAATAGAACTCTAAGTGCTGTCCTATCATTCTCCATCCTCACTACATGCCTGGCCCATTCCAGTTTTCGAGATTATATAACTCCAGTAATATCCGGTTTTCCAAATAACTTCATTATTTCCCTATTGTGTAAGATTCTCCATTATCCGGTTAATTCATCAATTTTGCCTCCAAATATCCTTCTCATAACTCTGTTCTCAAATACTCTGAACCTATCCTCCTCCCGCTTAGTTAGTGCCCATGTTTCGCATTCGTATAAGACTATTGGCATAATAATTTTCCTATACAAGAACATCTCAGGCGCGCTACGCGTGCCAGAATTTTAATTTGTATGTGGAATCATTTATATGCATCAAGTATTTATAAAATAAAAATTGTTAATACAATCATTTAGTTTTAATTCAAGCATTAAACGATGAAATGATCTTTGTACTGAAAAAAATCAGGTTACTTTTAACTGAAATATAAGTAAAAAAACACCTGAGAATTTATCATATTCTTTACCTGACTCTTAATCTGCATAAAAATACATTTATGAGTGAGGTGTACTATGCGAAGGTTGTGGTATGATAATAGTAATAGTATATACCTACAAAAGTTTTAAGAATTTTAAATCAGATATACGCTGATTTTCTATCTCAAAAGGCAAATTACTCCTCAGATTTTCCATACGTAAAGACACTTCATTTATTCAGATAAATGGTGCAGATAGTAAAGTGCGTGGATAATGCGAAGTGCGAGGATAGTGCGGTGTGAGGATAGTAGGGTACGTAAATAATGGGGTGCATGGATAGTAAAGTGTGTGAATAATGCGAAGTGCGAGGATAGAGAGGTACGTAAATAGTGGGGTGCATGGATAGTAAGGTGCGTGGTAGCACCGTCAGTGAGTGTAAGTACATCAACAAAGCAATTAATGTGTTTCTTTTTTATGCTTTCACTTTCTTTCTCTCTTTCTTTCTTACGCACAGTCACGCATCATTAATTTTTTTTTGGTTATGTCACCTATAAACGTATACGCCGCAAAATTTTTCAAAAAATATGGTATTATATGGATAGATTAATTACTTCACTTCGAGTTTCCTTGGGTAATACATGTAATACTTGACGAAAACCTCCGCCTAATATTACGATCTTACCACCAAATGGTAAATCATTATTCATTATATCCCGGAAAGTCCTATTCATAATTTCTAATACATATCATATTGAATGACAAAAATCTTCTGATAAAGGAACCTTAAAATCTTCCCATAATTGTTCAGGATGGACAGGATGACAATGTATCAAAATGCGAACAAATAATCGACGAAGGCTTCGCGGCATCATCCATGTAATAGCTTCTTGCATAGCTCGCTTCTAATCTTCATCATTTTGTATCAGACCTAATGCAACGCAAGCTGCAGAAAATGTCGAATACTGTACTCCTTTACATTCCTTAAATCATCAAAACTTTTTGCACCCTTAACACGTAACAATAGCAATCTTAAGCGAAATAATTCCACTTGACTTGGACTTACTGAATACATTCGGCCAATACAGTTGTAATGAGACTTTCGTAAGGTCCATCGAAGAACCTTGACTCCATTTACATTTACTTGTTTAAATATATAATAACTTGGAATGTCTGTATAAGAATGCTGTCTAGCTGAACTATCACGATTATTGAATTCAAAATAATCTAAGAACATTGTACTTCGATTCAATGTATAAGATACAGCAACTTCATTATTTATATCGTTAATTAATATTGATTGTTGGTTAGGTAAATGAATAGGTAAACGTACATCGCTATGACTTTTATTTTGAAGCGGTTTACTTAATATGCGGTAGCATGCTTCAACAGGACTAACGTATCGTGTTTCTATATAATTCTTTATTTCATCTTGATTAACTGTTTTTCCATCAGATGTTTCTTCAATAACTATATTAGCAGCATCATATCCTTTATACACATATTTGTATAAATACTTGACTGATTTAATGCTAGAAACTGCCTCGACATTTATATGACAATTAAAAATACGCGATAATTCAGGACAATATGGAACTACAAATCTGTTATCTATATTTTGATTATTACGCATAATAGTTCTTCCATTGTTTTTACGACGATAATATGGATAACCATCAGCATTAATCGTAGTTTCCTCACAAAATTCTTTTGGATAGTGATTCGAACATTTACCATCTACAATACATCTTTCATCGCATGGTCTATGTATCATGTTTCTAACTACTATATCGTACAATTCTGGATTATGATCAAGATCAGGAATTTCAGCCGAGATATATTTATCGATTACATCAGTCGTTGCAAATTTATTATCATGATTCAATGTAACTAATATATGAGCATGTGGTAAACCTCTTTTTTGAAATTCAACTACATGCACATGAGCTGATACGGCTCCAATAAAATTTTGTCTTGTAATTAATTTAATCAAATGTTCTTTTATTAAATGAAAAACATGGGCACAAAGATCAGGGTGATCAGAAGCTTGTTGACCTGGAAGTAAGTTATCTTGTATCTCTGTCCAGTTTGGATTACACGTTATAGTAACAAAAATATTAGGCGACCATCTTTTACGAACTATGGCCATTGAATCTTGATAATTCTGCATCATATATCCGGGTGAGCCTATAAATGTTGATGGTAGATCATTTTACCTAATTGGCATTGCATTTCATTCCAGTTTTATTCATATGATCAATTACTCCCTCATACGTTTCTGCCCGTAACTGTTTTTGATTATCTCGACAATACTGTATTCTATCTTTTTCAACTTTAACATAATTATCTACAATCCATTGTTGAAATAACTTACGTCCTAATAAAAACGCATTGAATTCATCAGGTCTGATACTTATTCTATATTTAATGTAAGAACATTTCGATACACGTCTATTACTTTCTGTATAATCGATATCGTTCTCGTTTATAATTTCCGCACTTCTCGTAGCATTTACATATCTGCGCATTATATTTTTATGCCAACCTGGAGTGCCATGAGGATAAAATAATGGATAAATCATGGGTTCTACATTAGGATCCATTGAAGAAATTATACGTAATAATTGCGTGTTCTTATTACGAATTGTTACATATGATTCAGGAATATCTCCATCAGCTGTTGTAACAAAAACAGTAGCTACTTCCTTAGTTCTTTGAAAATTATACCTGTTTTTGTCATATCCTGGTTTTAATGTAAATAGTAGTTGTAATTCTGGTTCCATATAATTTCTAGATAACTGCTGCTGGTGAGCAATTTCTAACTTCATCATTTCGTATGATTGGGCAAGAATATTATGCTCTCGTATATTTTTTTCTATACATTGAATAATATCAACATCCACTCCTGAATTAGCTGATATGCGAAAATCTATTGCTTCTTGAGTTACAAATAGTTGTTTTTTGAATTCAAACAACCAAAATGTTAAGTTTTTTCAATAAAGGTAATAAACATTTTATCGTAGGCCTATCAATTTCTCAATCATTTTCTGATAGTAACTATTATATTTATCTTTTTAGGGCGTTTTTTTTAAGGCGGTTTAATTTTTTTTTGAAACTTTTTTATCTATCTCTTTTTAGTGTTCAAAATTACATACGTGAGTCTGTATGTGTTCGTATCTGTGTGTTTATGTATGTATGCGTGTATGTGTATGTGTATGAGTATATATGTATGTGTCTGTGTATATACATGTGTGTGTCTGTTTATGTGAGTATGTGTACATGTGTATGTGTGTCTGTGTTGCGTGTACATGTGTGTGTGCACGTGTATATCGAATAAATTATTCTAATGTACACTCACGATCACACACGCCTGCACACATATACACATACGCAGACACAAATTAAGTCAATTTTATACAGAAGCATTTGCACACGCATCAAAGTTTATTAACACACTTATTGACTCATCCACATACACTTATATATGCAAACTCAACTTCACGGATCTATCGCCCACTAGATTAAATCTTTATGTTAAAAAAAGAACTTTAGCAAATCGAAAATTCTTTTCTTTATTTTAACCCGTTTCTTTAAGGTGGTTCTATAGTAAATTTTGAAAATTTTGCTAGTTTCATTATAAATTTGTTTTAAATATGTAGTTATATTTATTACATAAAGAAAAGTTGTTTTATAAATTTTGATAAATTTTTAGACAGTACATCCATAGTTATGTAGGAAAAACTAGCAATTTTCAATGAAAATTGATGTTTTTTCAAAACCATCCTTGCGCATGGGAATGCAAGTATAGCATTTGAAAAAAGTTATGTAATATCTAACACCTGTACCACACAGAACTTTGAACTCCAAATTTTTAAAAACACAATTACAAAGAAAAATAAAATTATATAGAATTTTCACTGTAAAAATAACCTAAAAGAAAATACTTTTTTAACTCTACTCATGGATAATTCTTTCTTAATGCATTTTTTTTTAAATCTGAGTTCATGGTTGTAATGTGAATAAATTGAATAAGATATCCTTAAAGTTTCAGATTCATTCGTTGTAATCCTATGCGCATAAGACTTGCTGAACTTTGGAAAACAATAAATGGAGAAAACCGCACTTTTATAAAAAAAAATAAAATAATATTCTGATGATCTTAAAACAATTTTTCTATCACAGAATATCGATCAAAATTTTCTTTTAATAATTTCTACGTTTTCTGAAGTTTGTCTGCATATTATAGAGTAGATTTAGGCACGGATTAGGATTTGGTCAATGTAGGAACACGTTGGATTGTGTGCAATATAAGTCAGAGGAAAAATACGTATAAATAACTATCTGCATCTGCATTATATTAAGATTCCAAATGAATCATGAAATTCAGGTTTTCATCAATTTTTTAACCCTTCCATAATTTTGTGAACGTTTTTGTGTTGAAATTTATTTTAGTTTATTATATATGTATTAATTTATTCGGAACTGAAGTATGCAACTAACAAACTTTTATGTTTTTATGGTTTTAACACATTTTGACACTCCAGATTGTGATTTCACCTCGTGATTCAGAATTTTTCTTGATTATTTCATCGGGATTATAATTTTTTATAGTTTTTTGTGTTTCATTATGTTGCTTTTATTAGACGATTTTACCTTACATAAAACAAAGTTCTCAGCTTGCATAACTTTTATGATTTAGATACGGTTCTTTGTTGTCAATTTTGGTTTCTGTGCGTTTTATCACTGTTTTTATAAATTAATTAAACGGGGTTGTAATCTTTCATTATTTTTTGTCTTTCATTATGTTCTTTTTATTAAAAGATTTTATGTTACATAAAGAGAAATTTCAACTAGCATACGTTTTATAATTTTCATACGGTTTTATGTTGTCAATTTCGGTTTCTACCCGTTTTTCATCATTTTACTTGATTATGATTTCAATGGAATTATAAGCTATCATTATTTTTTGTGTTTTATTTTGATGTTTTTTTTGGTTGCTTTAATCAAACCATAATCACAATAATTATTAATAAACGTAATATTATGTTTCGGTGGTCACATACTTCGATGGATGCACATACACAGACTACAGCTAGCCCTAGCCAAGACATAAATAGTACTACTGACGAGGAAACAAATGCAGACTAGTCTAAGCATGACAATGGGAGACGTAGCGGTGAGGACGAGCCCGGCCGCTAAGTATCTAGAAGTGACCCTCATGGGTACAAAGCTGATTTTCGCTCTTCACCTCCGAAATGTAGCGGACAGGGCCGCGAAGAGGGTCGCCGAACTGAACAGACTCATGACCAATGTGCGCGGCCCAAGACCTAGAACGCGCCGGGTGCTGATGGCGACCACGAACTCCATTTTTCTTTATGGATAGATAGATAGATAGATAAATATTTATTTTGTATAAAACAAAAATTTAAATACAATACTTTACATAGACTAGTTAATAAACTTGTCAGTCTTAAGATAATATCCCAATATATCACAAAACATCACAATTGTACGTCATTATATTATATTATTGCACATTTTTACCTATCACGTCCTAAACTTAAAATTAACGCATGCTGTACAATACAGATCACAAGTTACAAATACATATAGTTAGAGCTGCGCATTTTGCAGTCGTCTGCGCAAGACCATTTTAAATTTAAATAGGGACGGTAAATATTTAATTTCGCGTGGCAGCACATTCCAAAGTCGCGCTCCGCGCACACTGCAGGAGCAAAGTCCCGTGTCAGTGCGGGATTTAGAAGTAACAATGTCCCTTCCTTCACCTCTGCCGGATGCTCTGGCTTCATTTTTAATAAATAATTCGCAGAGGTATGATGGCTGCGTTATATTTATAGCCCTGTAAAGCATAAGCAGGCAGAAATACTCTACTCGCTGTATGACAGTGAACCACCCAAGTCATAACCTATGAGAAATAACGTGTTCGTCACGCCTTAAGCCACAGTTGTATCTCACACATGAATTTTGGAGACGCTGGAGTTTACACTGAAGTTCCTTAGAAGCATCAAGATATACGACCGAGCAATAATCTAAGTAAGGGACAATCAGTACACTCGCAAGTTGCTTTCGTAGAGCCTTAGTAGTGCATTCACGGAAGAATTTTAGGCCGTAAAGTGCTCCATTGACTCGCTTCGTGACATACTGAGGTTTCCAGGAAAGCGTCGAGTCCATGATCACACCAAGGTTTTTAACAGTGTCGACAAACGGAACAAATACGCCCCTCTCAACCTCAATGCCTGGAAAATGTAGGCTTTGAATTATACTGATGTTGAAATCAGAACCAAATATAATTGCATTAGTTTTCTTGAAATTGAAGCGGAGACCAGAAGCTACCGCCCATGCCGAAACTGCCTGCGCCGCACACGTGAGTTGTCTAATGCCCTCATCCAACTGAGACATTTCCACCTGGGTATAAACCTGCAAATCATCTGTATAAAGCAAGTGGTGGATATGCTCAATATCCAATGTCTCTGCGATTTCATTGATGTACAGACTGAAATGAAGGGGCCCCAGAACCGAGCCCTGCGGAACACCAAGATTAGTTATGAGCCAATCAGACTGACCAAATGATTTTGTGACAACTTTTCGTTCACGACTCCAGATATAGGATTTGATCCACAGAACCACACTCCTGAAAAACCTTATTCTAATCAGTCTACGAAGCAGCCGAGTTGGAGAGATCGTGTCAAAGACTTTGCTGAAATTGATTAACAGAAGAATAGTGACCAACTTTTTAATTCTTTTGTTCCTATTATTCTCACGCACTTCAACCCCATCGATGCCACGACGAATATCCTCCGTTAATTTTAATAGCGCTGTCTGCGTGCTATGGTGCTGCCTATAACCCGTTTGGAATGGATCAAGGAGATTGTTAGATCAAAGAAACTTTGAGATTTGAGTGTGAACGATCTTTTCGAGAACCTTGGAAAGAAAGCTTCAAAGGGCGATAGGTCGAAAATCTGTGACCGTGGATGGTACTGCAGATTTCTTCAAATGAGCTTTCTTTCAAGTACTCGGGAAGACGCCACTTGAAAGGGAGGAGTTAAACACCTTCGCCAGATATGGACCTATTGCTGGAAGAGTCCTAGCAATCACTCTTTGGGGGATGTCATCCTCACCCTCTGCCTGAGACGAGAAATGGGAGACAGCAAAAACCACGTCCTCGAATGACACCTCCTTGAAGATAAAGCCCTCCTCCAAGGCTGAGGCCACTATGTCCTCCATATCCTTCTCAGATTCAGTGCTAGAGATTGACACCCCCGCAAAGTGTGAGTTAGGCTCTTCCGGAGTGAAGCCATGTAGCTCCTCCTTCGCGGCGGGTAGCAGTTCAAGGGCACGCAGCTCCCTCCAGATATCTTTTTTATCATGTAATGCTTCGAAGATTCTATTCTGGACGAATGAGTTGCGAGCCATTTCAGTCCTACGCTCGGCATCAGACGCGAGTTGAAGAAATTCTACCCATAGATCATTATTCCTCGTGCGCCTCGTACAGGTTGAGTAGCTCATCGTCTACCTACGGAGGATTGATTTTTTACTTCTCGGTGTGAAGGTGTTTAATGGCTCAAACTCGTCTATAGCTCTCAGTAGGTGGGAGCTGAGGCAGTCAAGTCCGTCATTATTCTCATCCTCTGGGCAATCGAACAGCGACCAATCAATGCCATGGAATCCGGGTAAGTAAGAGTGGTCGGTTTAGTTACAGCAACGGAATAAATTTTAATAGAAACATGAATTATATTATGACGGCTAGGAAAAGTCGCCATTCGATTCACAGAATCCAAGACCTCATTATCATCAACGAGAATGACGCCAATCCATGTGTGAGAAACATCTGTGTGATGGGTTGTACCGTGCTCCACGATTTTCATCAAGGTCGCCGGCCAGATTACGAACGAACCTTGAATCGGAAGATGCGGAGAGTAAGTTGGCATTGAGGTCCCCCATAATTATTTTGTGACTGGCGTCATTTGTATACGATGTAAATTGCTCAATCAAATCTGATCCCTGTATGAATGGGACGCGGGGGGGGGGGGGGGGTCTAAAAATCACCGCAATAAGTACTGGAGCTGAGCTACCCTGTTGTACACTGCAAATTAAATATTCTGAAATCTCCGGCTTCCATAGCTGTTCCGTATTAGACCTTAAAACACGCTCATCGAGGTGCATCTCGGCGATAGTAAAAAGCCGAAAAGACGGGCGTTCACACAGATATTGTCTCAACTGGCCAATGTAAGTCTGCAGTGATGTTACATTCACAAATCTCGCTCTAAGGCTATTGACGCTCACAGGAGCACCATCAGAATATATGGATCGGAGATCTAGGCCGATGCCATGAGCAAAGAGTAGTATAGAAAACAGATAGCAGCAATACAGCGCAAGGGTGTGCTGCTGATAGCGTGTTCATATAGAACCGTGTCAGAGGCGGCGATTTTCCTTATCGCCGGGGTTATCCCCGTATATCTGCTAGCACAAGAACGAAAGCGGATATACAAGTGGAGTCATGAGATTGGAAGAGATCGCGCCATGTCGGAGGAACGGGAAAGGACGCTGACAGAGTGGCAGGACGAATGGGCAGATGAGAGGCAATGGCAACGACAACGATGACAACAGCAACAAGGACGACAACAACAGCAACAAATATCAATGCAGTGGACTTACCGCTTGAGACCAAGACTAACTCCGTGGCTGGGCAGGCGGTTCAGAGAGGTGAACTTTTACCTCATACAGTTACTAGATGGGGAAGATACGAACGCCGACGTGTAACTACTGAGCACACGTTTTTTGTGTGCTCTCTATGGACGGAAGAACGAGGTAGACTGAAAGACATTACTGGAACGGTGACACCATGCAGTATCGTTGCGGCGATGCTGGAGGGAAGAGACAAGTGGGACGCGGTATCATCGTACGTCGAGACGGTCCTTCGAAGGAAACGCGATGATGGATGTCTGACAGACAGGTTAGACTGACACGAACAATAACAGCATGAACAGACTAATAAAAAAGGAAACACAAGGACATGCGGTCCCCCACCCGAAGTAATGCGAAAGCGGTTCCGGGGCGGGGGACGTATGCGGCATACTCGTTTTTTAGTAGGTACAAAGCCATGAGTCCGCCCCTTTCGTACGCTGGTCGTTCGCGCCTGGCCATCGGCGGAGGACGGACAGCGCGCCAATGGAGTCCCACGCTGCCATCTCAGAGTGCTGGAACTCAGAGGCTAGTGTCCATGATGATTTTTTGCGAGCTTTATTAAAGAAAAAAAAAATAATTGCATAATGCTTAAAAAATAAACATACTATTATGTGTTTAAAGATAAAACATCTGATGTAAATTAAAAATACAAAATAAATATCTTCTACATCTTCTACATTATATTAAAATTCCAAATCAGGCATAGAACTAAGGTCGTCTATTTGTGGTTTCTCCTCGATTTTCTGACAATTTTTGTTATTATTTCAAAGAGGTTATAATTTTCCAACATAAAAAAAATTCAGCCAGCAAAGAAATTACTAAATGCCTAGGGAAAACCGAAAATGTTTGAAACTTTATGCAAAACCCGAATTGCCTAATTACGGCTTTCCCTGGTAACATATACATTCACTCACACATAAAGGAATGTGACAATGACAGCAAAATGTACAACTTCATAATTCACATAATAAATAATTATTGCTTTTAATACTTATTAATAATGCAGTTATATATAATTATATATGACTCATTTTACCAAGGATTAATTATCCAATATACTTAAGCGGTTTTTTCCATCTCTGAACATAAAATTATAAGTTTATTAAAAAATATTTTTCTGGTTTTGCGTAAGTAGGGAGGAGGGGAGGAGTTGAACACCATGGCTATGAATCCCCATAGCATTTCAGATGGCTATTAATTCCCATAGCATTTCAGGTGACGATGAATCCCCCAAAGCTTGCTAATTGGCTTGCTAGCGTAGGTTGTGGATCGCCCGCGTCGGCAAGTTCTGTTGCGTTGCCTCGAGAAGTCGCTGACTTGATGGCACACTTTCTCCAGTGCCTTTCTAAACCAGGCCACCCCCGCAGTTCGCTGCTAGGCTATTTCTCGTTGAGATTGCAGACTGCCAGCGGCGACATCGGCCGCCGCGTTGCCTTGATCACCCGATGGCTTGGCTTCGTGGTGCGTTATACCCATTGCATTTGTCAGCTAAGCGACCCCTCCCCCCCCCCCCCAACAGCTCGGGTTTTTGCTGAAGATGTTGCGTAGGGAGAGACATAGATATAGATAGATATACTGTTTATTCATCAAAGACGAAAATTCTTACAATTGCATGTACATGTATAGTTATAATAATTAAAATATGAGTCAGTATTATACATTTGTTATCTCACATTTAACATTCAATTATTGCGTTTCTTATATAAAAAAATAACCTTATTAGCTGTAACAATTCGTCATTTTATAAAATCTAAATATAATGAACTAGTCATAGTCAAATGGCACATCACAGAACACACTTCGTCAAATACATAAAATAAATAAAATAAAGATAACATAATACGATAAAAATAAAAGGAATACATATACACACTTTACGAAATTTTGTACGTATAACTATCACGTCAAAAAAAATAAAAACACACTCATTCATATAACACTCTTACAATTCACGCTAATAAATACATTCATACTTAACACTTAACATATAACATAAATAAATTAAGAAATAACTAAATCAAATAAATAAATAAGTTAGATAAATAAATAAATTAAATAAATAAATTTAAATAAATAAATAAATTAAATAAATAAATAAAAAAATTAAATAAATAAATAAATAAATTAAATAAATAAATAAATAAATTAAATAAATAAATAAAAAAATTAAATAAATAAATAAATAAATTAAATAAATAAATAAATAAATTAAATAAATAAATAAATAAATTAAATAAATAAATAAATAAATAAATAAATAAATAAATAAATAAATAAATAAATAAATAAATAAATAAATAAATTAAAATAAATAAATTAAATAAATAAATAATTTAAATAAATAAATAATTTAAATAAATAAATAACCTACATAAATGTCAGAGTTAGATTAGGACTACACAGAAATGAACAAAATAATGTATTAATCGATTTTCGAAAAGTTCACTTCTGTGTATTCCCGTCACCATGTAATTGTTTAAGGTGCTTGCCTAACGTCGTTTTAAATTTACAAAAAGATGGCAGGCACTTCACACTGCTTGAGAGCGTATTCCAGAGGTGCGCACCTTGAACTCTAAACGAGAATAGGCCCTTATCGGTGCGCAACTCCGGAACCGAGAGCTCCTTCGTACCACCCCTACTTGAAGTCCTGGCCTGGTTTTTTTCAAAGAGGGCAGTAAGATATGGTGGCTGCCGCATGACAACCGCTTTGTAAAGCAACAGCCCCATAAAATACTCCCTCCGCACCTTCAGATCCAACCAGTCCAGTCTTTCCCTGTAGGAGATGATATGGAGAAACCTGAAATTGATCGACCATCTGACACCGTAGATGGGACAGGCTTCTTCTTCAAAGGCACCAATTGCGCTCCCTTCCAAGTTCCTGGAAAAATGCCACTGGACAGAAAGGAGTTAAAGATTTTAACGATATGATCTCCCACAAACGGAAGAGCCTTAGCCACTATACTTTGGGGGATGCCGTCTTCTCCTCTGGCCTGCGACGAGAAAAGGGCAACAGCCAGGACCACGTCCGACCAATCACAGTCAGCTAGGTGAGACAGGAGGTCGTCTTGTTGGATCGATTTAAAATCCCTGTAGCTGAAAGATTCAGCCACAGGGGATGCAGCAGTTTCGACCCCAATCTCGTCCTCTATGATGTTATGATGACTGGGAGAAGGCGCCGGCCGATTGTCGCTGCTCAGTACAACGTAATTGTTATCTGTCAAGATCACATCAATCCATGTGTGAGAATCTGTGAGATGATGAGTCTCACCATGATCAACTATTTGAAGGATGAGATCATCAGCCAACCGCCTGACAAATCTTGCATCGGCTGACGTTCCGAGTAGGTTCGCATTCAGATGTCCCATAATTATTTTATGACTATAGTCTTAAGAGAGAGAGAGAGAGAGAGAGAGAGAGAGAGAGAGAGAGAGAGAGAGTGAGAGAGAGAGAGATAGATAGTGTCAACTTTGTACAAGCTGTATACATCGCACTGAAAATCCGCAGGTAATAAAGTCAAGCATACATCTGAAGTAAATAAAGATAAAATAATATATAACAAATAAATAAGTTGGAAGAATAAATAAAATTAAAAAAAAAACTATATGCAAAAGTAAAATATCATAACGAATCAGCGCAAATCAGACAGGCTGTGCGTTATGAAAGTAATAATAACGACGCAGCACAACAGTATCTTAAAACACGATCTATAAAAGTAAACGCGTAGATCATGTGACAGATCATTTCACAGGCGTGCGCAAAACAATCGGTATTAGTACACTTAATTATAATATCGTACTCGCTGGCCCTTTTGGATCCCGTTTTATCTCGCGGCCGGAATTCTAGCTTGATCTTGAGGGAGATTTTGTTCGTAGTTCAGTCGTCATTAGGCAAAGCATAAGAAAACGAATTCTACACTTATACGATAATACGTCGTATTTTTTGTAAATTAGCGTGATATGCTGGAATCGATTAATACTCTCTACGAACCTGAGAGCAGCATTTTTGCGACTGCTGGTCGATAACTCATCGGATAGGTCGCGGAAAAGCAAAGGACAGTAGTCAAGATACAGGAAGATAAGCGACAGAATTAGCATAAGCTTAGTGTTCTTAGGAAGAAAGTATGAACACTTCCTCAATCTCGACAGGGCAGCAAAGCATTTATTAGAAGTAGCTGCGCAGTGTTGCATGCAAATAAAAGTACAGTCCAGTACGACTCCCAGGAGCTTGAGGGAGTTGCAAGGGAAATTTTTTTTATCTCGATTTCCCAGAGAATCACCCATATATATTGATATATATATATATATATATATATATATATATATATATATATATATATATATATATATATTTATTTACATGAACTTTTCACTTTAAAATATGCAAATATATTTTACATTAAAAATATGTAAGTATATTTACATAGATTTTTTCAACTTAAATTCAGATAGATTTCTTCAAAAAAAGACTTTCTTTTACGACCCAAAAAATCTTTTTATATTTAAAAGTAATCATTCTAAAAAAGTGTATGCTATCAAAACACAATAATATCTTAAATTTTGCCGTTGTATAATCTCAAAATCTTGATCCTACACGTCGCAATAAATCATTATTTTCAATACCATATTTATTAAAGAAACCTTTATCCTCACACGATTCGGGGTAACACGATGAACAAGAATTTCTTTTTTGTCGATCATTCGACTCCTTTTGACATGTATTACAAAAAGAGCGGAGCACTATTTCGTTAAATTTTTTTTTATTTTTTTTCGGAGATACAATAGATTTTTTGAAAAAAAAATGTTTAGATCCTTGAAGAAAAATAATAAAAAAAAATTTAACGAAATAGTGCTCCGCTCTTTTTGTAATACATGTCAAAAGGTGTCGAATAACCGTCGAAAAATACAATTTCGTTCACCATGTCACTTCGAATTGTGTGAGGATCAAAGTCTTTTTAATAAATATGGTATTGAAAATAGTAATTTATTGTGACGTGTAGGATCATGATTTTGAGGTTTTACAACGGTAAAATTTAAGATATTATTATGTTTTGATAACATGCAAATTTTCAGAATGATTACTGTTAAACATAAACAGTTTTCTGGACTCGTAAAAAAGAAGTCTCTTTTTGGGTGTAACCCAGGGCTGACTCCTTAAGTTACCATATAAAGACGGTTCAAGCATTACGATAATGTGTGTCATCTCGAAGCTGTTGCGTATGAACGATTATTGCCAGGCATTTATTACATCAATAAGGAATAGTCGACGTATATCTATATCCTTGACGAATCTAGACGAAATGTGATTGGTGTGGAGCAGCGTTGTCGAGAGGCTTAAAAGAACACGTCGCAACGTGTTGGATTCAATCTGCGCTCAGTTTTTGAGCTCGACTCTTATTTACTGTTCTATTATATACATATATTTTTGTCACTAGTATACACATAAAATGTAAAAAGTGTAAGTGTAAGTATAAGTGTATGTGTAAAGTGTAAAGTGTGTAAGTGTAGTGTTTCTATAAAATTTAGTCAGTCGACTTAAATTCTTTTTTTTAATATTTTGAAGGCTTTAACCCTATATTTGAATAAGAATTTTTAGAATGTTCTTCAATGTTATGTAGTGTAGAATAGAAAAAATTAAACTTCATATTTGAAACTTTATTATTACACTGTAATATACATTTATGTAAAAGCAGGATCTTTTCAAAAAGACTATATTTACATTAAAATGCTGAATTTTTTTTTTTGAAAAACAACAGTCTTTAATGTAGAGACTTACTATTTTTACAAATTATCATGTACAGTTTGAAAATTAATTGTAATACCGATTGATGTGCAACTAATGCTTTATATTTTTTATTTAATATACAATTTTTGTGAAATGCTGATTTTTTTTAAATGAGCAATGGCTAATGTAGAGACTTGATTTCTATACAAGTTATCATTAGTAGTTTGATCATAGGATGTAATACCGATTGATATTCAACTATTGCTTTGCTATATAGAGTCACTGTTTAGACATAAGAGCTTTTTAACTTTAATTATACATTGAATATAGCTTTTCTCGTGTTGAATTATCCACTTCAACTATACTTCCAGATGGTAATAGGATTTCAAATAATGTATGATGTGTACGAAATTTATTTAAATTTGAATATAGTCTCCATAATGACGGACAATTCCAATTTTCGAGATTTTAATATGAGGAATTATTTTTTCAATCCATCTTGTTTTCTCAACTCGCATAACTAAGATTGTGCGAGCGTTTTGTAAAGCAGTTTTTAATGTCTCAGTCACATTTTCAAATGCTATATACCCCGTCGAGGACTTAAAACCTTGAACGTCTATAATATATTCCATTTCGAAAGTAAATGAGCATTTTTTAATTTACTAGTATATTTATACACATATCAATATTTCCCCCCACCACATCTTATCGCAACAGTCTAGTGTGCATGGCATCAGGGCCACAACAGCACTTACGACTTAAAGCATTGCAGCAACCAGAGCACCCAGAGTCGCAGCAGCAACAGAATAACGTATGCTGGGGTGATATTCACTCGGCATTTCGAAGACGCATACGTTCAGGAGTTATTACAAATCTAGCTCATCTAGATATTAATACCTTTCTGGAGGAGACTTTTCTTGAGTTTGAAATACAGATAAATATAACTATTAAAAAGCAAAATGCTGTTAAAGTAAATACAGTATTCATCGCATACCACATCATCACGAAGAATACTGAGCAAACTATTGACATAAAATATTTTAATACTAAAAGTGAGGCAATATATTGTGCCACTGAACTGAAAGATTGGTTTATTTCACACGTACAAGAGCCTATAGAACGAGACATGGAGGAATCTGCAGAGAGAGAGAGAGAGAGAGATAGTGTATGGTTAGTTCATGCTATTTTACATATACTTGTAAATATGAATAAAGTAAATCCCATGAGAGGTAGCTCTTACATTAAACTACCCAGTGATATTAGAAGAAACATGCATGTATCAATGCGCATAATGAGGATGAGCTTTGTTTTAAATGAGCCACTTTATCAAGTCTACATCCAAGACAATCTCATCCAGGTCATATATCTCTATACAGACCATATGAAAATGATCTAAGTTTCCAAGATATTGAGTTTACGGTAACACCTACGAAAATTGAACATTTTGAAAAACAAAATTGTGTTTCTGTAAATTTGAGTATCCTAAAGAAAAGTAGAGATATATTTACTGTATCACCTTGCTATTTAACTGCTCTAAAAAAGTATTGGCATGCAAATCTGCTCTTAGTGCAGGATTTTTACGTGAATGAGAATGAAGAAGATGAAGCGATAGCCGTACCAGCAACAGCAGCTGAAGACAATAATACAATAATCCCTCGATATGATTATGTCTGGATAAAGGATCTTTCTCGTCCAGTAAGATCACAACTAACCAAACACCGAGGTAGAGTGCACATATGTGATCGCTGCCTTCATTTTTTCCGTACAGTCGACAAGCTAAGAGATCATGAGAGAGATTGTGTCAATGTTAATAAGTGCAAGGTTGAACTACCTAATAAATATATAATAATATATTAAAATGTAAAAGTCATGAAAACATGCTACGAGTTCCATTTGTAATTTATGCTAATTTTGGATGCATATTAGAACCAATTGCGGACGATAAACGAGCATATCAACGACATAAGGCATTCAGTGATGGTTTATTTGTGAAATGCAGTTATGATTCATCCAGATCTAGATATCTCAGCTACAGACAAGAAGAGGAAGGTATGGGAGAAACAGCAGCTACGTCATTTGTACCTCGTCTACAAAATTTAGCTACTGAAATCGGTGATATTCATGCTAATCCGAAAGTTATGAATAATCTGACAAAAGCTGAGAGAAATTAATTTGGAAATGCAAGAAATTGTCACATTTATCAGAAAAATTTTACTCCTGGCGAGACAAGAGTTCAAGATCATTACCACCTCACAGGGTTGTAAGTTATCACATTATATTTTTTTCTTGCTCATTTTATATATATTTCTACTCATTCTAGAATTAATTATATTTTTAATTTTTTTACAGATTTAGAGGACCTGCACACAAATAAATTACAGCGATTTTAGGATGATTCCAGTAGTATTACATAAGCTAACTGTTTGTGACTGACATCTATTCATAAAAGAGACAGCTACAAACTTTGATGGTGAAGTTTCTCTTCTGCCGCAAACGAATGAAATATATATATCTTTCACGAAGTATAGTAAAGGAAGTGACATGCATTTGCGGTTTATAGATTGATTTCGCTTCTTATCCTCATCATTTGATAAGTTGGCTTCTTACCTAGACAAGTTAGACATTGCCAAAAAAATATTCAAGGATTATATGTATACCACAGAGCAGATTAAACTACTTAAACACAAGGGTGGATTTCCTTACGAACACGTCTCATCTTTTAATAGTTTAAAAGAGGTACAACTTCCAAGCAAAGAAAAGTTTTACAGTAGCTTAAATGATGCTCATATATCTGAAAATGATTATGAGCACGTCACACAAGTTTGGAATGATTTCCATATAAAAACTCTGAAAGAATATTCAGATCTCCATCTTAAGACAGATGTACTTATCTTGGCTGATGTTTTTGAAAATTTCATAAGCAACTATTTAGATGCATATGGACTTGACCCAACACATTACTACACCACTCCAGGTTGAACGTGGGATGCCACGTTGAAGTATACGAAAATCGAATTAGAACTGCTTACAGATATTGACAGGCTTCTATTCGTCGAGCGAGGTGTTCGAGGCGGCATTAGCCAATATTGCAACCGCTACGCCAAAGCAAATTATAAATATATGGGTAGCGAGTATAAAGAAAGTGTTGAATAGTATTTAATGTATTATGATTAAAACAATCTATATGGCTGATCGATAATACAAACATTTTCATATGGAGGTGTTAAATGGGTCACCGACATACATCGAAAATACTTTTTTGATGTACCAGATGACTCACCTTTTGGTTACATTCTTGAGGTAGATTTGAACTATCCTATGGTTCTTCATGATGCACATAAGGACTTGCCATTTTGTCCAGAGCACATGGCTCCTCCAGGATCCAAACAAAAGAAGATAATGACAACTTCATATGAAAAACATCGGTATGTTATACACTACACAGCACTGAAGCAGGCGCTTAAACCTGTCCTAGAGTTAAACACTTTCATAGGGCTCTCGAGTTCAAACAAAAGCGTTGGTTAAAGTCTTATATTGATTTAAACAGTGAGAAGAGAAAGCATGCTAAGAATGAGTTTGAAAACTTCTATTCTAACTGTTTAACAATGAAGTATATGGTAAAACGATGGAGAATGAGCGTGAAAGGGTTGATGTTAAACTCGTGCATAAATGGGGTGGGGTGCAGAGGCTTTCGTTGCTAGATCTAACTACCACAGTAATTCTACATTTGATCAGAATCTCATAGCTGTGGAATTGTGAAAGACTGAAATTCGTATATCAAAACCGATTTATGTTGGACTTATTGTGTTAGATTTATCGAAAACATTAGTCTACAGATTTCATTATGAATATATGCAAGATCGAGTTGGAAAGCAGAGTAAACTCCTCTATACTGATACAGACAGTCTTATTTATGAAGCTACTAACGTTGATATGTATAAGTTAATGAAGCAGGATATTGTAGAACTTGACACCTCAGACTATCCTGAAGATAATCAATTTGATAGGTCAAGAATGAACAAAAAGGTTGTCGGCTTAATGAAAGATAAATGCAACGGTAGTATTATGACTGAATTTGTGGGTCTAAGCAGTAAAATGTACAGCTCTAAAGTACAAGGTAAAAGGGGCTACCGCCCATGCCGACACTGCCACATACGTGAGTTGTCTAATGCCCTCATCCAACTGAGACATTTCCACCTGGGTATAAACCTGCAAGTCATCTGTATAAAGCAAGTGGTGGATATGCTCAATATCCAACGTCTCTGCGATTTCATTGATGTACAGAGTGAAAAGAAGGGGCCCCGGAAACGAGCCCTGCGGAACACCAAGATTAGTTATGAGCCAATCAGACTGACCAAATAATATTGTGATATGTCAAGAATGAACAGAAAGGTTGTCGGCTTAATGAAAGATAAATGCAACGGTAGTATTATGACTGAATTTGTGGGTCTAAGCAGTAAAATGTACAGCCCTAAAGTACAAGGTGAAAATCCCACCAAAAAAGCTAAAGGAGTTAAGGGAGTAGTAGTCAAGAAGACTATATCATTCGATGACCATATACAATGTTTTAATGAAAACACTACAATTTTGAGAGCTCAGTGCAACATTCACTCTACTTTTCATGTCCTTCAGACGGAAAAGCAGAATAAAATTGCTTTGAGTTGTCATGATGATAAGCGCTACTTAGAGGTTGGTAAGACAGTCGTTACCATAAGGGCACTATGGTTGCAAACCCTTAGACATTGTGCATCAGCTGTTTGCTGAAGAGTTCAAGTTCGAAGAAGATGAGCCTGCAGCTGTTAACTTAGACCAGCGGCGTCGTTGTGAAGAAGAGGGCGCAGCTGTTGCCTTAGAGCAGCAGCATCATGGTGAAGAAATGCTTGCCCACTTGGCTCGACTATGTACACACTAAGCCTATCTCCCCACTAGAGTTACACCCTGTTGAAGAAGGACTCATCATACACGATGACCGCCCTCCGCCAAGTGAGCACCAGGTTCGGACATAAGGCTGTGGTTGAATTTGATGGAGAGTTTCAAATATTTCTACCTAAGCGTATATCTTCTGCACTTAAAGCAGATGATAGCTTCTTTGATGAATTGAGTTCGGCTACAAATATAAGTTGTAAAAAAAATAACTTTATAAATATGAAGGAAAATAAATGGAAGAAAAAATGTTTTATTGAATTTTTTTTGTTTATTTATTTGAAAAACCTTATACATACAACGAATTAGAAACTCTTAATATTTTTTTTTGTATTTCACATATTAAATTTATATTATTTATATATATATAATTTCAAATTTCATTATGTTAATTAAATTATAATTTTTTTTTTATTTATCCAACTATTATGTGAATTGTTAAATTCAAGCCACTTTAGATATATTTGGATTCCTCTTTTCTTGACAACTTTTTCTACAAGATATACATCTGAATATTTAGCCTTAAGAAGTTCATGTTCATAGAAGCCACCAGCGGTGGGTTGATCTCGATAATCCTTAAGATGATACGTCCTTGGGTTTGTTGCTGCTACTCTACATATTGTAAATATTGCAGTTGACCAGTTTGGAATGTATCCCTTCTCGAATACATGCTTTGCCTTACTTACACGTACATTCTCACCTATTTAAAATTTTCTCTTTTTTACACGCTTCATTTTGTAAGAAAATCTTTGTAGAATTTGGGTTTTTTTTTTAGCTTTTGAGATATGTTTCGACTTCATATCAGGGCTTAACTTTTTTCTCTCGGTCTGTAATAGTGTCGAAATTCAATCCAGGCAGCTTGACAGACTGCTCCTTGAAATCCATGTTTGCTATACGCTGTTTTGTCCACAACTAGCTTGAAACTATAAATACAGTGGACTTATATACTTGCATCATCAGTAGTGTATTAACCTTTGAAGTAAAATGATCATTCATGAGCGTTAAGGTAAAGGGTTTGTCAAGAAACTCATCAATAATTTATCTGTAGAATTACATGTACAAGGATATCAATATTGTGGTCCCGGCACTAAATTAAGTATAAATTCTCTTGCTGCTGCTTGCAAAGAGCATGATATAGCTTACTCACAAAATTCTGAGAATATGGAAGCTAGACACGCTGCAGACAAAAATCTAGCAAGTAAAGCTTGGCAACGAGCTCAAGCTAAAGATGCAAGTGTGGGTGAAGAAGCTACTGCTTATACTGTAAATAATACTATGAACTTAAGGTTAAGTTTGGTCAGGGTTTGAAAATAAAGCGAAAAATAAAAAGTTCAAATAAAAAGAAGAAGAAAAAGAAACCACCACATATTTTACATAAGATAATTAAGTCGGCTACAACTTTGGTGATTCCAAGTATGAGTTCTCAGATTGTTATTCGTTCGGATTTGGAGAATGCTCGTGATTAAGAAGTTGAAGGTAAACAAAATATTATAGTTACACGAATTCTTCCTGTTTCTTCGAAAGTTGGAGGATTTTTACCATTCCTTGCACCTCTGTTTGCCGGCTTAAGCACCACGGGAGCACTAGCAGGTGTTGTTGCTGGAACTACTAAAGCTGTCAATGATGCGAAAGCTGCAAAACGTCAATTGAAAGAAAGTTGGCGACTTAATAAAAGGATGGAATTAATAGCTCTTGGTAAAGGACTCGTTATGAAACCACATAAGAATGGTATAGGTATTTTTTTGAAACCGTACAGTGGCTCTGGTTAAAATTTTTTTTTATGTTATACTATCTAAATGTGCGCTAACTGACGCTGATTTGCTAAAGTATGCTCAAATTTTGAAAATTCAATTTTTTCGAGGAGTATTTATGCAAAACGCTTTGCCAAGCAATGGGCCGCTATATAATGAATCAGCCATTCTTAACCTAGATGATTCAAGTGGACCAGGAACGCACTAGTTGCTAACAGAAAACGAGGAGATAAAGTCATATATTTTGACAATTTTGGTGATCTTAAGCCACCTACAAATCTTATTTTATACATCAGATTTCACGAGGTGATGTATAATTATAAACGATATCATAGTTTCAATACATATAACTGTGATCACTTATGTCTGCAGTTTATATGTGGTAAATTTGATGGTAAGACGATATAAACATACAGTATACTCGGAGTAGCCTTATTCTTATTTGAACAGTCCTGGAGGAGTCACTCACATTGAGTCTGTCAGGTACTTCATCAATACTAGAAGCGTAATATTTTCCACTTATTGAACTTTCACCACATAAGAACTGTGCTCTCGGTTCAGTGGAGCTTTTAACATTAGTTCTATACCTAATATCGATATAGACAATAATAATTTTTCTGTAGGGAAGGAGGTAGTTAATTTACCGAAGGTAGTTATGAAATTGAGGATATTGAGAAATATCTTCGAGATATATGATCACCTAAATGAATATTCATCACTTTAAAATCTATTAATAATACACTTTGTAGTGTAGTTAAGTGTAATCATGCGATTAACTTAAAACCTCAAAATTCTGTTGGTCAACTCTTGGGTTTCACTCAACGTATTTTAGCGCCAAATGTCACGCACAACTCTGATCATCCTGTAACTATTCTCAAAGTCAACGCAATAAGAGTAGAGTGTAACATGATATCAGGGGCCTATATAAACGAGCGTTGGGCTCGCATAATACATGAGTTCTTTCAAGCCCTGCCGCCAGGATATAGGATCATTGAAGTGCTGTCACATATCATTTACCTTACGATCGCTATTAAATGCATTGATCATTTAGAAGTGCGTATAGTCGACCAGGACAGAGACTTAGTTAATTTTCGAGGAGAGGTTATAACGATACGTTTACACGTTAAAAAGTTGTCCTAAAAGCAGTGAAACACAAGCGAGCAATCAGAACGCTTACAAGTCAAAACATTTAGTTCCTAAAAAATCTAGGCTTAAGAGTCGTTCTATTTTATTATTGTTCTACAGATCATTTTCATCGGCATAGCGTATCATTTCATCGGCACGAAAACTGTCCTTCAGGCGCTGACAGCTGGTGCGAATGGCGTAATGCTGAGGCTACGAACTCACTGGCTTCATATAAACATCCTGCGAGATTGATTCAAGAGGATATCGAGTCGCACATTCGTCCAATTTAAGAAGAGCTGTCCAAGGACGTACTTCTAACGCGGTGCTTACAGGGTCACACGCAGAATCCGAACGAATCGTTCAATGCTACAGTCTGGCGCATGAACCCCAAATAGCCGCGTTTATGGCTGCAGGCATATTTAAGAAGGACTATTCTGCAGTTTTGAAGACCATGCAGCTACTCGACCTCAAAATTGGCCAGCAATACAAGATGTTTGCGTATAACATCGACGAGTAACGCATCAAGAGGCAGAACAGGCGCCGAGTTTTATGAAGAAGCAGAAGGGTTGTTATATGGAGCAGAAATCGCTGATTAGTCGATTATTACCGTAAGTAATCAAAAATTGATACTTTTTCATATCGAAAACTTTGAAGCGCGATTTCTTGAGTTTTCGCTTGTACGATTTTTTAAAATTTTCAGAAAAGATTGCAAGAAAACTATACGATCGATTGAAACAGACGAAATTTTTTTATGTTCAGAATTAAATTCTCTTCTAGTTATATCTAAAAAATTATTAAAAAAGTTTGTTTAAACAATTTTTATAGCACGTTAAAGTGATTTTTTTCTCTAAAAATGTGTTTCTTTTCAAACTTGCTAAAAATATAGAATTTCGCAACTTTTTCGAGTTTTTATAGCTAAGACTAGAGAAAACATGAAAATTAAAAATTTTTGTTTAATTTCTGTTTCAGGCAAGCATTACGAGCTCTACTTTTCCCACAGCTAATAGACTTCAATAACGTGGCTTTGTGCAAATATGTATATAAAACACACATATATATATATATATATATATATATATATATATATATATATATATATATATATATATATATATAATATATATATTAATATTTTTGCATAAAAGCAATGAATTTGTATTCTAGAAATATACTTGAATCTATACCAAAAAGTTCGGTATGGTTAGTTATTTCTTGCTATCGTAAAAGAATCCCCGAAAATTTAAATTTAAATTTAATTTTCGACTTCGCTGAAGATTACTGCAATATTGTAGTCAATGCCAATCATGAACTTATACTCATGCGATCAAGAAATTATGTTAATGCTGTTATACTAAAATCAACAGCTGCTGATCAACAAGTTTATGAAGAGTTTAGAATATAACTTACAAGAATCGAGTGACTTATGCCACATATAGTAGTATCTGATGAATATAAACTTCGTCTATTGAAACGACTTGAACGAGATCACTATCGCTGTGAGTTTGTTATCTGGGAGTTATATGAATATTCATTTCTTCCAGCCACGTCAAAATATGTTTGGACAGTAACAACATCAAATCAACTACAAAAGCCTGGTTAAGTTATCCTAGACACGTAAACTAATCGTAAAGAACAAAGAACAATCAACGCCAGTCAATTCAATCATTACGATATTAGCAATGTAAACTGTTTTTCAACTCACAATACTATCCTTATGGAAATTTAAATCTCAATATTACTCGAAATCAGTATTCTATACTATACGGTATTATGCAAACTTCCAGAGCTCCTATTACGATAAGGACGTTGAACCTATGCTAAAGAAAAAGTCACATTTCATACATCATGTACCGTTAATTGTTATTGAGTGCTCAAAACAAAATGAGTCATTAAAAAGTGCCCCTGTCGATGTTCGTCTGGAATTCAAGAGAAATTTTTCAAGCTGGAACATCAGCTTACTGTCTAATTTTACTCGAGCGTATTATTCAATATAAGCCAATCAGTGGCAACGTAAAGAAAATGTAGTGGGGGGAAATATTGGAAAGTAGTGGGGGAAATGTTGGAACGGTGTGGAGGTATGATGCTAAAGGACAAGCTCAACTCTTAAAAAGTAATTCAACTACACGATGGAGTACGTTGTGGATGTGTAAGGCTTTAAACAGTCTGGCAACGAGTATGTGCTCAAAGAACTCGCAATCATACTAATTTATGATAAGGCAGAACCTCTAGTATTCTTATTTAAAAAAACAGTATGCTTTTCATTGACTTTCCGAAAAGAATAAGCAATCAAATCAATGGTTTCAGTTCAAGTACCATGGGCTAGCATGGAAACATTGCCTATCATAATGTTGGAGACATTCTTCGATAAGCTCTACCAAATGCATGCAGATTAGCGGTTCAAGGTTCGATAAAGAAGAAATGGTTACAACGATTTCATTTAATCGTCTCAGACATAGATGACACGAACTTTCCACTCTTTGGAGAATATAAAAAGACCGACTAAAAAAGAATACTAACAATACGATTAAACCATAATGCAAGATATAAAGTTACATGTGCTCTGTACAATGCTAAATTAATAAAAAGACATTATCATGACAATTATCCTTCATTATCCAGTTTGGAACGACAAAGGCTCCTTGATAAATTAGATTAAAAAATAAAAAATACAAAGAAGAAAATCGAGGTGCCTCAGTAACCACCCTGGGCGAGTCACAGTTTTAAAAAGTAGAAAGCAAAAGTAGCAAGCTGGAAGGTGTTCTGGGTCACCGCCATGGCACTCAGTCCCCATTGTATTTCTAAGCCAGGTGACCCAGAACCCCCCTCCCCTCAAGGTCACCTACTTGCGTATATAATATAAAATACTTTTATTTCAATAAATATGCTTTAACGGAAGTAGATGTCGTTACAATCACCTCTTTCTCGGGGTCGACTCTGGACTATAAACACTGTAGTCGAATTGCTGCACACACTATAGTCAAATAGTCGTTTATGACAGTTTCTTAATTAACCTCCAAACCGTCAAAGAGAAAATATTTAATAAAATAATAGTTAAAAGTTGTTTAAATTGATAGTTTTATCTATAATTAATAAACTAAATTATCATTAAACAATTTATTTCGTAGTAGATTTAAGGGGTCAAGCTGGAGTTTAATTCTGAAAAAGTGAATATTCATAAATAATGTATGATTTTTATACTATAATTGTAAAACCAAAAGAAATTTTACTTACTTAAAAGTATATAAAATTGCAATAAGGTGACAGTTTAGTTAAGTGACTAAATTCACTTTAGTTTTACAAACTAAGAACTAAAGAACAGATAGTTACTGTTGGAATTTTATGACAGAGTGCATACTCAAATAAAACTCACTAACAGCAGACTTAATAATCAATGTCCCAACCATTTCCCTTGAAACTTTCAGGAAATGTTCAAGATATGTTTTTACCTTGTTTAGTGCAACACTTTTTTGAGTTTTTGGGAAAGAAGGCAATTTTTTCAGGTTTAAATTTTTTCTTCTAAAATTGACATTTGTTAACTTTACACAAAAGTGTTAGACTTAATCAAGGTATATACATATCTTAAACATTTTCTGAAAGTTTGAAGGAAAATGGTTGAGAATTTAATTTTATTTTCTAACTATCTATTTGCTGGGTGAATTTAGCTTTACAACCATTTAAATTTATTTGGTAGGAGGCTCGATTACTCGTGGATAATATACTCGTGCCAGACTGCTTCGCGAATATACTTGTTTGCGTTCTTACACTCGGCCCCCGGAGGCTAGGTGTATATGAAGGAGGCTTAGGATATAGTTAATTTTGAATTAACTGTTCATCAATATTGCTACGATAGCTTCAGTTTTTATTTTCAATTGGCCCTTGATAAGGGATGTTAACAAAGACGTCCGAAACATTGGGTGCAACAAATAAATTTACTCATAGGGTTCGATACAGTCTACAATTATTTAAATCATTAAAATTATTGCATTATTATACACTTTTAAGTAAGTGCAACTTATTTTTTGGTTTTATAATTACAATTTAGGGGCAGACATAGGTTAAACCAAAAATAGACTTTTTTACGAGTAAGGAAATTTATTACGTTTAAAAGTAATCATTCTGAAAATGCTCACGATATCAAAACACAATAGTATCTTAATCTTTACCGTTGTAAAACCTCAAAATCTTTATCCTACACGTCACAATAAATGATTATTTTCAATACCATATCTATTACAGAAACTTTGTTCCTCATACGATTCTAGGTGATATAATGAATGAAAACATTTTTTTCGACGGTTATTTACTCACCTTGACATGTATTGTAAAAAGATAATTTTTTCGAAGATCCAATCAACTTTTTGAAAAAATATATTAATATTTTTTAAAAAATTGATTGGATCTACGAAAAAGAATAATAAAAATAATTTTAACCAAAAAGTACTCCACTCTATTTTATAATACATGTCAAAACGAGTCGAATAACTGTAGAAAAAAAATTTGTCGTTCATCATGTCACCTTGAATTGTGTGAGGAACAAAGTTCCTGTAATAAATATGGTATTGAAAAAAGTGATTTATTGTGACGTGTAGGATCCAGTTGAGGGTCTTTAAAATTTCGGATGGACAAATATTAGGAAAATAAAAATTCCGATGGTAAAAAATAGTGAGGCATTTGGATAGTTAATTGTTCGGAAAGTTAAAAATTCTGAAAGGAAGATTACTTAAAGGCTAAAATTCGGAAAGAAAAAGTTCGAAAAGACTAAAATTCTGAAAACTTAAATTCAGAAGAGTGAAAAAACCTAAAAATAAAATACCGAAAAAGAATAATAATGAATATAAAAATAACGAAAATCAATATTCATGAGGCCCAAAATACCGGAAATCAAAATTTATTTGGCCAAAAATACCGAAAATGATAAATTTGTTGTTTGAAAATCAATTTGATAGCTAAGGAAATGTAATGGTTATAAACATAATTATTTATCTACCAAAATACATTATTGTTTTTCTTAAAGGGCACATTTAGAACTTGTACTGCGAACATGACGATTAATATAAAATTGGCTACTTTAGTCCTTTTAGAGAAAGTAAAATGTGCTTTTTTACCCTGTAATAACTTTCTCAACGTTCCGGTCGAAATAAAGCAAAAACTGTGCAGATACAGTGTAAATAAGGTTGATCGCGCTATTATACCAATTAATTATTAAGACTCTAGCTCAGCGATTCAATATAACTGTGCTAAGACACCATAGATGAGTATTCTCACCGACCCCAGGATAATAATGTAATTAATAAGCCTTCTTAAATACTTTAAGAAAAATATTTTTGCCCGATGACTGAAAAATACGGAAAAACATTTTCTTAAAATGTCTCCAAAAAATTCGGACTGACGGAGATTTGAATCCGCGCTTTTGAGCGGTCGTTTTCTTAAGAGGTACGAGTTCGCTACTTGAGCCATCGACCATCCTAAATATTATCCTGATATACGTTACAAATTAACGTTATTCATCATAGTTATTACTATTCACTTATGTCAATTTTGTGGTGAATTCGACTAATTTTTATCCAGGAAGTTAGAGTCATCCCGCATTTACTATCATTTTTACAATGATTTTTATCATTAAATTTTCCCATTACATTAAAATACAAACATTTTCACTATTATTTTATCCTAATTAAGAAATAAAAACTTTGAAATAAGCGCGCAAAATTTATTTTTCGATAACTTTTTATTTCTGAAAACTTAATTAAAATATAAAGCTATACATGCAGTCGCTGGGTTGCCAAAATGCCGATAGAACATCTAAGGCTCCGGATTTCCTTTAAATTCTTCTAAACCTGTAACAAACTTATTTATAGAGTAGTACAGACATAATGCAAGTTTTTTTAAATAAGTAACCTGATCTATGTACATCAGTGATACCATTATTGATTATTTCTTATTTGCCGTTCAAAATTTATAAATGTTATAAACAATATATAACAAAATTGGTATTCGATGAAACTTTGGGAAGTCTTGTCTGGTACCTAAAAATGAAGCCTAGCAGTCGTAGTTTTATCGAATGGGCCTTTGTTGTCAACATACAACCCATTACACCTCAAATGCGTATAATTTATGCTAGAAAAACTACCCAAAAAGTTATACACAAAAGACGGAAAGAGCTTTAACTATAGCTTGGTTTCATACAACAATAATAATCTGATCCAAAATTACTAACCATTATATTACGGTGAGATTTGTATTTCAATATTTTATTAAAATATAACAGAAAATATTATTTATTTTTAAGGTTGTTAAGTTTCTTTGTTTGCCCATAATTAAAACCTTTATATTTCTTTATCTATCGCAAATGGTTGGATACGAATACGATCGAGTTACGGTTTCTATGGTTTTATTGTGTTTATAATACAAATAGTTATGCAGACATTGTGGGGATGTAAAATTATTAATCATAGTTATAGTCTATTTAAGCTGAAATTTATCCATGCCTTTAAATTTTATTACGAAATATCGCTTAAATAGACTACAACTTTGATTAAAAATTTTTATTTTTAACTCCTACATTGACTGCATAACTATAGGTATGTATTCTGAACACAATAGAACTTTAAAAAGCCTAAATAGATCTTATTGGCTCCCAAAATCTTGCGGCACATGATGAAATATCCAGGTTTTTACTCAAACTACTAATCTTCACTCTGGAACGTATCAAAAAAGCCTGACGCCCAAGGAAACAGGAAATTTAGACTAGTTACAGACTTTAGAGCACTGAATAATGAAACAGAGGGTAGTTGCCACCCCTTGCCATTTACAACCGAAATTTTAGAGAACCTGGCTTCGGGAAACTGCATCACAAAAAATGACAGCTCGACCGCCCCGCGAAAAGTCGCCGTGGGCAACCCCTGCAGGTCAAGAGCCGCCCCCTTTGTACAACTACAATCGATGATAGAGCATCCGTTTAAATACAGAGAGTAGTTACTGTATTTAATCTTCGTCGACAAATTCATAACAACTGAGGCACAGTAAGCCCTCACTGGTCGCAGTTATCTGAATCCGGACGAACTAACTAAAAGAACCAAAGAAACGGAAGTTCGCGAAAGAATACCTCACGGTGGGCAGGAAGGAGCGATAGGTTTGACCAAAATGACGATAAAATCGGGTTGCGGGGCAGTATTCAGGCATGAATGTACATCTCAAATCCGTTCGGCTCCTGTTTTCGAGATATCGTCAATTTACGTATTTTAGCTAAATTATTGAAGTAAGCGAATGAGTTGTACCTTAAGAATGCATGGAACTTCATTATATAATCAACGAGAATATACAAAATATGTAGATATCATGTATATTATATATAAGTATGATATATTGTGTATATACATGTAGACCTTGTTATAAAATAAATGGAATGATGTATATATATATATATATATATTTTTTTTAATTAACGTCGCCATGTCTGTGCTCCCATGTGGTGCTAATCGACGACGGGGGTCTGCGGTGTGTTTGTAAACAAAGCACATGTAATTTTTACAGAGGTGCTTGTATCAATAGGCAGAGACTAAGATTCGAACCGGGTCACCGGCGTGGGAATCCGACACTCTACCGACTGAGCCGTCGTAGGCCCCTAATGTATATATATAATTTAAATATATAATTTAAATAAGAAGTCATATTTAGGCTGGTGCATTGGATGTGTAAGTGTATTATATTGATAATACGTACTTTTCCACAACTTGTAATTTTGTTCAGAAAGTTATTATCAACGAAAACAATCATATTTCTTTATATATTTCCTGAAGAAAATTGAACGACAGCCTTTTTTAGTTTTGTAATATAAGTAGGATCCTGAATAGAGTTGCTTTTGTTCCTTTCCCAAAGTTTCAAAAATTTTCTGTGCACTGATTCGCCAGCCTGCTCAGACCATAATCCTAGCCCATCATCATTGTCCAAATATGCAAGGCAGTCTTTTAAGTGCTTCAGAAGTACATGGATTTTTAACGATTCAGAGACTCCAGTGCTCTTAATAGCTTCCGACAATGCAATCAAATTTTAATCCAAATATACTCCGGAATTCGTTGTGGAAAAACAAGACTCAACAACCTTGTTCATTTCTGTAAAAGCAAAGATGAAAAGCTCTATTTGACTATTTTCGACTTCTCCAGAAATATCAGGTGCTCGAAGTTTATCTGCTTCCTTCAGTAGTCGTCGGCAAGCATTGCTTTCAAAAACTCTGCCCTGATAATTTTTTGAAATTAAACCCAACTTTGTTGGCCAAAGTTTAGCTTTCTCTTCTCCTAAAAGTAAAACTAGCCCATCCCAAAACAGATGATTGACAAATCCCTGCAGAATATGTAGTTCGGGGATTACACATTTTTGAATCACATAAACATCATCGTTCTCTTCAAAGAGAGGACGGTTAACTGTGCTATGACATTCCTTAGCCCTTTTCTTATCCTTGCGTAAGGATTCGAATTTTTCATAATCTTTCTTCAAATCTCCATAAGTTTTCAATTTCACAGAGTTATCATCGACCTCTTCAGAACTTGTATCTGTCTCTTTTTGTAAGTTACGTAACTCGTGTAATGTAACGAGACAATAAGGACAAGGATAAGTTGATGATGCAGTTTGCTGACCAGTGGCCAGCAGTAAAACTTTAAAATCTGAAACGAATCTGAACGGTATATTGTTAAGTTGAGTTAATGAAACTAAAAGTTCAAGATTTTCATAAGTTTCTTTTATTAGAGGAACTACACACAGCACAATAAGTCTATTAACACTGGTTAATTTAGCTTTCTTACTAGTACTTGCTTCATTACAATCAGTATCTGCGGCATAATCTTCTATCAAAATTGACATACAAATTTTAAAAAAACCTTGCCCTCCGTCTGCCATTACTTTTATCTTGGGAATACCAATCTGGTTTCGCTTGTCTATGACTGAGTCGAGTAGCTCTTCAGCATCTGCCCAAATGACAGGCCTATTTTCTTTTTTATCATTTGCAGTGTCGAACTGAAAAATATTATCCTTGTAAATGTCCTCTAACGTTTTAAATTTTTGGGATATGTTTTTCTCGTAGGATGTAGGAACGGAGTTTCTCACTGCGCCACTCCTTAAAAAATTTGTCATTTTTTCCATTTGATTGCATGTAGAATCAGTGTTCACTTGATAATTGTCCAAACTTTCTGCAGTAAAAAAAACTTCCTTACTCGGTTTTGGATTCACAGTTACTCTAACTTTGGAGCCAAAAGTATTTAAAGTTATTTTTTCATTATTTTTATCACTGTTTGACCGTTTCCGCTTTAAAATAGAACTCGCAATTTGATTTTGTTGTCGTTCAGGTAACTGCTCTACTATTTTCATTACATTTTTACCAGCAGCACTATCAGATGTAGAAGCAGTAGCGTATGCATGATACTATATACCTTTACCTACTTTCTGAAAGCAAGTTTTGCAAATTTCAAATGAACTCCTTGAATCCTTTATACTTTTTTCGGTTTCTCTGACCAGATTCTTTTTTGTGCCATCAAGACTGTTCGATTTATCAATACAAATGGAAACATTCAGTATGTTTCCTTTACCTTTTTTTTACTTTTGATGATGATATCGTAGAACGAGCTGTTATGCACACGTAACAATTACACTCATCAGAAGTTCTAGTTTTTTTAGGCAAAATTACATCTTTATAGTTTGGCATACTATGTAAAAATGATTTTACTTACGTTAAGGAAACATTCGTTTTTCAAACACAATAGTTTTAAGTAAATTTTTGTTTGTACACTGTTAAAAAGTGCTTGGAAATCCAATAACGGATAGTACTTGAAGAGTAAACAAAATTGGTACTTTTTCATGTAATATTTATGATATTAAAGTAAAATTTGAAAGTTGTCAAATAAAATTGCCGAGTTATCATAAAACATCATACATTTTCAGGTATATTATATATAAATTTAGTATATATAGTAAAGCCTAGTACACAGGTATATCCGGTACATAATACGCCAAATTATATTTTGTAAAACCGACGAATTCTCTTGCATATTACTCAGTCGTCGAAAAAGAACACAGATGCGATTTGTAACACGTTAAAATGATATAAGATTATAATGTAGATAACCTGTCAGAAAAAGTAATTCATTTTGTAAAACAGCAGAGGCTAAACCAAAAATTCGTGAAAGAAAAACGTATCACCATAGAAGGGAAAAAAGAACATTGGATAGAACCTAAAGCGCTATTCAAAGGGACACAAAGTAAAAAACCACTTACGGAAATGATAATATATGCACACGCGCTGCCGCGGCGCTCGAGGAACCCAGCAGTTGTTTTTTCAAGCGATCTGGAAGTCGCTTCCACGGCTTAGGATGTGTCACGGATCAGCTTGAGCTCTTCGTGGCAGCTCCTTATCGCGAAGTGGATGCGAGCAAGACACGCAGTCAGCTCTGCTCGTCGCTGCAGAAGCGTTCCACACGCAAAAGTGCAGAGCTTGCACCTTTGCGACGGGTCCGCTCGCGGTCATTGCGATGCGACTGCGAACGAGCAGGCAGATTTCTGGCGACCACCAAAGTGGTAGGTGCTCCCCTCTCCAATAAAGAGTGAACACCAACTTGTGCCTTTCTCGTTCTCCCCCCTTGCCAACTCCCATCCGTCACACCTAATAAGAAGATTAAAGAAAATTCAAATTGATCTAGTCAGAAGAACTTTTTGGCAAGTGTACGTGCATTTAAAGTCTACAAATGCATAACTTTTCTTAAAAAGTGATCTAAAGCCTACTTATAAAAAGTCATCATGCAATGGTCGACTATTAGTACATTCGAATAAATGGGTGTCGTTTTTATTGCTAACCAATTAAAATGGTTGAAATAATGTTTGAAGGAATTCTGAAAAATATATTCTAAATGTATTATTTGCAAAACAAAACTAGTCTTACATTTTTCCTTTATGTACATTTTAAAATCTAATAATTTAGCATCATTTCATTTAATCTTTTCCAATCATATGAAAATGCAATAGCTCGTTTATTATATTAAATTAAAATCATTTTAAATAACGCGATATCGCATTCACTTTTCCCTATCGTCACCGCTCGCATACCAGACTCGTTTTCACGGCAGCGGATGTAGGTGCAATTAAAACAGGCCTTTTTCTCTCGCTCTCGATCACAGCAATCTATGCAAGCTCATTTATTTTCGAGTTATCGAGATTTGTTTTATACATGAGCTTGGAGCATTCTTATATAGGGGATATTACAAAGATTTATCAGCGTGTTTGTTTGTAGAAGCAAGACACTACTCCTGCCACAGAAATACAGCAAATTTTCCCAAATCCACAGTTAAGTGGAAAAATTTTTATTTTTCGAAATCTATGTCCTGAGTGACTGACTGACTGAAATTTCGATGATATATTGTCTTTGTGTTGTAGGCAACAAATAAGAAGAGATTTTTCGAAACTCGAAACTCTAAGGGGGTAAATTTGATAAATTTTAATTTTTATAGGGTTAAAAGCTGTGAAATGTGTTTTCACGGAATCATTTTAAACCTGCAAGGATCGATGATATATCAGCTTCTTTATCGTTTTATATGTTTTTTAATACCAACTTCTAGAATTCTAGAACTTCTAGTTTTAATATTAGACATATACCCCATTAAGGCGATGTGAAAGGGAAAAATGCGCTCTACCTTACCGAATTGCCGACTTTTTGTACGTTTTCATTTTTAGTATAAGTATAGTTGAGTTTTTCGAAAAAAGCTTTATGAAATATCATTTATAATTACTAAAGGTATATTCTGTAAAATTTTGACACTGATTCGTTCACGAATAGCCGAGATTCTTAGATCCCGAGATTGGGGGTCTAAGAATCTCGACGAATCATGAACGGATCAGCGTCAAAATTTAACAGAATGTTCTTCTAATAATAATAAATGATACTTCATAGAGATATTTTGAAAATTGTAAAAAAGTTAACTTATATAAATTTTATTTATAATTTACATTGCAGTATATCTATATATATATGTACATGTGTATGTATATTTACATACGCCATATGATCATCCGCCAGATGGCGTTATGGGTTCTAATAGCTGTCGCATCGGTCAAAAGCCAAATGCAGTGAAAATGAAATGAAATTGAAAAATGAATGTATTTATATAACCAGCGTTGGGCACGATCGGATTTCAAATGGCAGAATCCCTATATCGTAGTGATAAAATTTGACATAGTGGTTAGCTAAGTTTAGATCGTTGGCGCGAAATGCCGCGGGGTGTTCTCAAATCCATCCCATTTGACTCCACCCGATTACCTATAACCCGTTGAATTTCATTCGCTTCAATTTTCTTACATCTTCTGATCGCTCTTCTCAATTTTCCGGTTATGATAAAAAATGAAAACAATTCATCTGATTTTGCTGAAAGAGATTCTTTTTTGCCTCAGATGAATTCCTTCTTACGGAATATAATTAATTTTTATTAACGAGGCAATCGTTGAGATTATTTAAATGCAGTACTAACAACATTTGGTTCACGTTTAAAAATTGCTTAAATAATGTATTGTCAACAGTATTTATATGAACAATAATGTATTATTGTAATCGATTTCTTTGAACGGTAGTTTTTGTAAACATATTCATGTATACATATTTCGAATAATATCTTTTTACTGCACCGAAAAATATTTGATAAAACAAACAATATGAAAAAGTGCTTTATTGAATAGACTTTGGGCAATTAAAAATAAAAACAATTGCCTTAGCATTTTAATTGTTAAAAATATTGATCAGTTATTCAGCAAAATAAGATGAATTGTTTACATTTTTTATCTTGAAACTGCAAAATCGAGAAGAGCGAGCAGAAGATGCACGAAAATCAAAACGAACGAAAGTAAGTCGGACGGGGTTGGGTTTGAGAACACCCTGCGGAATTTCGCGCCAACGATCTGAACTTGGTTGACCACTATGTCAAATTTTATCGCTAGGATATAGGGATTCTGCCATCTGAAATCCGATCGAGCCCAACGCTGTTTATGACCTTTATGAGAATAGTACATAACGTAAATGTCAGGCAAAATATTTACAAACAAATAGACAATGTTTTATAAATAATTGAAGTGATGCCTTTGGACAAGTATTTTTAAAATTATATAAATACAACATTAAACAACAAGAAGATACTAAAATTTTATAAACATACATGATGTAGTCCGATAAGTATAGTTTTGTATAGTTTATTTGGTCTCTTAATTAATATTGAGAATTTTTCCTTTGTGGTATTTGCTTTTAATTTTCAGATTCATTCGACACTTATTTTGGTATATTTAGTTAGCCCAAGTTGCAGTAAAGAGCTATTAATAATGATTTCTAACAAATTCACTAAGTGGACTGGGTATATAGCTGACAAGCATCGTAGTTCTTTCATCGTGTGTATTTAAAAGTTGATTTTACAGTTTATAACATTTTACATTTCTGATATAGGTATAATTTTATTATTTTTATGCGCAGAACATCAATGAAATCAATTCTTTTTCATCGGACAATTGAGCAGTAAAAGAAAACAAGAACATCATCTTATAATATTATAACACTGAGTTTATAATGCATCTTATAATCGCATGATTATAATGATAAATGTGTTTTTGGACAAGTTTAGTTTAACTTTTCATCTACATGATTGTAAGTTATATTTACCACTTTATAATCATTATTCTTATTATAAATCTAATCTTATTTATTTCTTTAATTTTATCGTACAACTTATACTTCATACATACATATACTTTTTTTATAGGTAAATTGTACACAGAAGCTATGATTATATGTCTTTATATCAGTGTTATGTTTTTATGATAATTATTCATCTTGGTTTTATTTGGGATACATGAGCTGCATATGATAAAATTGTAAGTATGTATATTGTAAGTATGTACGTATATTGTTTTTGGACAAGTTTAGTGTAACTTTTCATCTACATGATTGTAAGTTATATTTACCACTTTATAATCATTATTCTTATTATAAATCTAATCTTATTTATTTCTTTAATTTTATCGTACAACTTATACTTCATACACACATATACTTTTTTTATAGGTAAATTGTACACAGAAGCTATGATTATATGTCTTTATATCAGTGTTATGTTTTTATGATAATTATTCATCTTGGTTTTATTTGGGATACATGAGCTGCATATGATAAAATTGTGAGTATGAACAAGGTCAGCAGTTGCTTCATACATGTTTTCTTTCATCTACTTTTGATTAAGTATCCAAAAGGCTTATAAAGGAATATTTTCTATCAGAAGACTTTCTTTATGAAATTGTTTTTTGAAAGTTACTGTTATACATCTGAGGCCAATTTATTTATCGCAAGCTTTATACTACAAGTTTTGTACTTATTGTTTTTATTTCAATCCAAATTACTTCTCAGAAATTATGTTATTATTGTAACAAAACTTATTAGATTATTTGCCAATGATGACTTTACAAAGCTGAAGGAAAGACGATGCCCGAGGCTATAGGTGGTTGCAAGCAGTTAACCGGGTTTGGCTTACTTCAACTTCTACAAGGAACGTAATAGAAAAATTTCCTTCCTTGTGATTGATTGGGATGCATTGACACTCATTACTCTGCCATCACTGACATTGTTTAATGGAATTAAACATTACATGAGGTAAAGGAGTAAATACGTTTAAATTTTAGTATTGTTTATTACATTGTGTTCAAAATTGTGATATTTAATTTTGTAAAATACTAGTGAATTTCTTTATTTGTTAAATTTTTATCGTTAATTACTTTGTTTTCTCAGTTTTCACTTAAATGATTTTTAAATTTATTCCCTTATGTTTTAACATCACTGAAGGAGTACAGTTATTTAGTCACTACTTTCATTACCAAAATTTCATTTGATATATAGTCTTATTCAAATAGTAATTGCTAGATGATAACTATCATACGGTAAAGCAAATAATTAATTATTATAATTCTTATGAATTAATCTAGAGTTTTGATACACAAATCAATGTAAGTCTCGCTACAAGAGAAAAAGAGTATATATGTAAATTTTACATTTTTATTATTGTTTATCCATATCTGGAGTGTGATTCCAATAGAATTAAGAGAAGAAATACGTACTCAAATTTTATGTATTAAACACTAAAACTTTTTTATACAAAACTATACTAAATATATTGAATATGTACATTATTTGTACGTTTAAATATAAACGTGTGGTTTTGAACACATTCATATGTCTTGTGTTAATTCGTTACACGATCATCACCTTATATATATTACAGTGCAAAGGATTGTTTGAAAATTGGAAAAGTAGCATTATTCTGGGATTCTTACACTAATGAAATCACAACCATTCTTACTAAAACCTAGTTCACTTCACAATTTAACATTTGTTTTATTAGTTTTCAGTTATGTAATGTAATATTTAAAGAATACATTTTAATGCTTTTCATAAACAATAAAAGCTGCTAAAGATAACAATCTCTAAATATTTCATGTTGTGTATTAGATCTGTGCTATCTTCTAAGTAATTTTATATAGCAGTAAAATATTTACGATGGATGGTTTGAATATTTTTTCCAATGTATATCTTATTTAAAAATGAAAATAAATATATTCCTTAAAATAATAATTTTAAAAAAATTATATTTTCGAAGAAAAAGGACTTATAATTATAAAAAATTATATTTATAAAAGAGCATATTTATTTTTTAAATATTTTTAATTAAAATCGGATAAATTTGAAAAATATTCAGATCATTTTGGTCCGTTTTCATGCGGTGAATTATTCACGGCGAATGCTATGCTAACATATAGGTGCGAGAAAGAGGGTATAATAATATATAATCATCATCGCCGCGAATAATTCGCTATTTTGTAATATCAAAATTTTAATGACAAAAGAATTATTCCTTTCCCTTAAATTACCCTCCTTTCATATTATAACGTTTATCGTATTGTAATATATAAACAAATTATTGTATAATTTTTCTTAATTAAGGTCGATCTTCGTGAATTTATTTTCAATCTATTCAGTGTCCTTTTATTGGTAAAGATCCAATCATCTAAATTTGAATTTAACGTTTTAAGCGACATGAATATTGCTGAGTGTCACGAGTACCAACGTAGAAAATATTCGGTCAGTGTTAGTAGTGGCACAGCTGTTGCCGCTGTCGGTCGTGCGCCGTGCATTACATTCACGTACATACACGAACACGTGCACGCACGTGTGTTTGTCTATCGAAATTCTGAAAAGTCGGTTAAACATTCGCCATGGATTGTGCATTGTTGGGTTTTATTACGAAAACTATAATCGGATTACAACATGTTTTTTCAACACTCCAAGGTAAGAATTTTACGGATTTTCAAGTTTGTAGGTTATCTGTTTTTTTGAAGCCATATTCTGTTGAATTTTTCTTACTTCCTTCAGTAACAATTAAAAATATTCAGTTTTAATATTTAGAGTTTATTATTGAAATTGTTACATTTCAACTCTGTTTTTAGTTTACTTCTTATACCTAAACATGTATTATTTTTTAAATTAATAATTTACTTATTTTTTATCAAATTTATTTAGAAAAATATATGCACTGTATACTATAAAAATAAACACAATTAATAATTTGATTTTTGTTGCAGCTCAGCTCTGGACAGAAAAATTCGATAATGATTGATCACATATGATGGAGAGATACTTTTTATTGGGTGTACATCTTTTTACGTCTTCTGATTTTGTTTGTTGTATTCACTCATTCTATGGGGTACGTTTAGTATTTCATCGTTTTACATTCATACCATATTTTAACTAGCTTAATGCGCCACAATTAAATTTCAAACATTTAATAAAAACTGACATAGGTATATATTTACAAGATACTAAATAATAAAGATTCTCATTGCAAAAATACATTTTTCTAGTTGAATTTTTGTCAACGATGAAAAATTTATCACAATTTGTGACAATTCATGGTATATATTTGTACAGTGTACCACTAAACTTTAACGTATTTAAATTTAGTTCATTTTTTTCGTATCCTGGTCGAAAATAATCTCAAATTATATAGATCTATTTCGTTTGCCATACTAAATCATTGGGGCCGACGATTAAACTGAATAATTTATTACCAAGGTATAATTACATTTGTTGTGTCTCAATTCAATTATATTTAATTGTTATCGAAAATATTTATTCTGTTTGAAATAAATGTTAATCAGATTATTTTATTTATTGATTTAATTTTCATATAAAAATATTAGAGGATAGGGTTAGGTTAGGAAATATTATTAATTGTATGATACTAATTCTTGTTTGTTGTTTATTGTTGCATAATACGTGGCTGAAAAATTTCATGAGGAACTCTTATGATGTATGGATGTAATGTTTTGCTTTTTGACTTTACACTACTGTCATCAGTTCCTGTCTTAATCAATTATCGTAGGTGAGTGGCTATTTTGAATGTTTCACTTTCTTGTTGTATTTAAAGTAAATGGTTCTTAATCAAATACGGTAACATTAAATTTTATAGTTACATATTACAATACATTACATACATTTAGTTATGAATATTTTCCAAGTTACAATATTAATAAAAATGACTTTCACTTTTTCTGAAAAAGATATCAAACAATATCAGATTTGGAAACCCAAGTACTATCTACATTTATAGGTGCCAAATGACTTTTCCTCAAGAGTTCGGCAGCTTCTACTTAACTCTAAATAGATTCTGCTCGTCCTGTAAAGCAGAATCTACTTGGAGCCAAATACGATACGGGAGATTTTATGTACAACTCTTGTGCAAAAGTAGCTGGCACCTATAATAGTAGTACTGCATGAGTTCACAAAACTGACATTGCTCGCTATCTTTTTAAGTGTACAATGAAATTAAATGTAAACTGTACGTTTTGTTTATTTTGTACTTTGTTTATAAGTTTATAAATTTTAATATTTCATCTTTGTTTAATTTTGTATGCACCCTTTCTCTCAATAATGCTTATATACATATCTGTAAAGGTTCATTTGTAAATGAAAATAAAAATAATAAATTAAATTAATATAATATTAATAACATCAAAAGTACGATTTATCAGTAGGATTTTGTTTTAACAACATTTTATTATTAAAAATATTAAGTAATTAAGTTATTTTAGAAAATGTTGGAATATTTATAACAAAAAATCTTTTTAGATATAACTAATTAATTTAAAAATAATCTCGTATTGAAAAAATAGGTTAAGGGGACGTCGAATATCTCTGTCCTTGTCTAAGTAGGCATCTTGCAGCTTTTTTTTTATTTTTGGGTTTTCGTTGGTCGGCTCTTTGGTACGTTAGAAATACTATCATTGTTTCAGAAAATATTTTATACTGGATTCTATTTTATACTGAAATCTAAAATTTAATATTAAATATTCACGTAATAGGAGAATCTTTATAATTGAAAATAAGATTTATAAATAAATATATATATACTACTATTTAATTTGGTACATTGGTAAGATACAACTCTTAGGTTCTAAAATATTGAATGAATTGTTTTTTCTATATAAATAAAGATAAAGATTGTGATATTTAATGTTTCATTATTTTTTAGATGGATTCAACTGATCCTGAAAAAAATACCAAATTAATCGCATAGACAAGCTGTATCGACGACAGTTATCTTATCCATTTTTTGGTATGGAAAGAACTTTTGAAGAGTATGGAATATAGCGATGTGCAGAAGGTTGTGACAGCGAAATATTGGATCGTCTATTAAATCCAAGGGCGCAAAGGGATTAACCGTTTGCCCCATTTTGTGCTTTCGTGGTACCTTAAGAGGAGTTCGTATCTTCTGTCTTTGTCTAATCAGGTTTTTGCTATTTATTCAAATTGTAGTTTGTTAATTGATAAACTTGTTTGTTAATAGTTGGCCCCAATTGGTATTAAAATAAGGAATATTTTGAGACCTTCAAAAGTATTTAACATTACTTCCTTTTCGGAATTATTAATTATAAATTAAAACGAAATCAAGAAATTCTTAGGGTTGGTGATAAAAATTGCTATGCTACATTGGCAGTAGCTATAAACAATACTAGTAAAAAGTCTCATGCTATATTGAAAGCAGTACTAAACAAAATTAGTAAACAATCCAATGTTAATCTTGCAAAAATCAAAAATTAACAAAGTAATAATGATTATGATGCATTGTATTTTACATTATTTTCTAGTAATCTTTACCATTCAAAATTTGCCCCTACTGCATTGGAATTTTTATTATCTTTACCAAATATTCCATGATTACTTGAAAAATATGACAATATTTCCAACATATTGTGGCAAAAATTATCACAGTTACTTTCTCAATGTAGTTTTCCTCTCAAAAATTTTCCTACTCAACGGAGGATTAGGGAAAAACCCAGAAATAACTATCTAAGAATTAGTCTTAAAAACCTAAAATACGCTAAAAAAGCCGATACCTCATCGGTCCTTGCAGATTTAAAAACAAATTCAAATCCTGTAATATCACAACTTGCCATCTTTGACCAATTTAGGGTTCGAAAATTAAAAAATTTACGGTCTTAGCGGTCGATTAGGGAAAAGCCAAGAATTTACTTTGTAGAAAGTAGTATTTAGAAACATATAAAACGATAAAAGAGTCGATATCTCATCGCGTCTGGTAGATTTTGAAAAAAAATTCCAATCCCGTAAAATAACTTTACGCCATTTTTTACCAATTTAGGTTTCGAAATTTGATAAATAGGAGTACATAGCGGTGGATTAGGGAAAACCCACAAATTTATTTCTAGAAATTAGTGTTAAAAACATTATAAAACGCTACAAAGGCCGATAATTAATAGATCGTACAAGATTATGAAAAAAAAATCCAATCCCGTAAAATCACATTATGCCATTTGTTACCAATTTAGCATTCGAAATTAGAAAAATTAAACCAATATTATTTTTTAAAAATTAGTATCAAAAAACATATATAACGATAATACAACCGATATCTCATCGCACCTGAAGGATTTAAAAAAAAAAATAAAAATCCCGTAAAATCACAGTTTGCCATTTTTTAGCAATTTAGGATTCGAAATTTAAAAAATTTAACCACTTTACGGTGAGTTAGGAAAAAGCCAAGACAATGCTTTGTAAAACTTAGTATTGTAAACCTAGAAATCGCCAAAAAAGCCAGTATATCATCCGTCCTTGCAGAGTTTAAAAAAAAATTCAAATCCTGTAAAATCACAGTTTGCCATTTTTTTTACAATTTAGGCTTCGAAATTTGAAAAATTTAACCACTTAGATGCGGATTACAGAAAAGCCAGACTTAACTTTGCAAAAATTAGTATTAAAAACTTAAAAAAACTCTGACAAAGCTAATATCTCATACGTCATTGCAGATTTTGAAAAAAAATTACGCACTCGTCAAATAATATTATGACCATTTTTGACCAATTTAGAATTCGAAATTTGAAATATTTAACCACTTAGCGGTGTATTAGGGAAAAGCCCAGAATTATTTTCTAGACATTAGTATTAGATAACATATACAACGATAAAAGAACCGATATCTCATCTGACCTGTGAGATTTAGACAAAAAATTAAAATCCTATATATAACATTCTACCATTTTTTTTATTAGAATTCGAAATTTGTAATATTTAACAGCTTAGACTTGGATTACAGAAAAGTCGAGACTTTACTTTGTAAAAATTAGTATTATTAACCTAAAAACGCCAAATAGGCCGTTAACTAATCGATCCTTCCAGATTTTGAAAAAATAAGTTGAAATCCCGTGAAATCTCAGTTTGCTATTTCTTCCAATTTAGGATTCAAAATTTGAAATATTTAATCACTTAACGGTGGAGTAGGAAAAAGCCCAGAATTACTTTCTAGAAATTAGTATTAAAAAACATATACAACGATAAAGGGACCGATATCTCATCTGGCCAGCGAGATTTTAACGAGAGAAATTCAAATCGTGAAATATTACATTTTACCATTTTTTATTAATTGAGATTTTGAAATTTGAATAATTTAACTACTTAGCGGTGGGCTAGAGTAAAACCGAGACACTGCTTTATAAAAATTAGTATCAAAAACCTAAAAAGCGCCAAAAAATCCTATATCTCATTGGCCCTTGCAGATTTTGTAAAAAAGCAAATCCCGTAAGATAACATTATTCCAATTTTGACCAATGTAGGATTCGAAATTTGAAAAATTTAACCACAGAGCGATGGATTAGAAAAAATCCCAGAAAGTAATTGGTAGAAATTTGTATTAAAAAAGTTATAAAACTTATGATAATAATTTTAGCTATTTAAGCCAAGATTATTGTTGCGCCGCACATGCAGGCTTTAACATTAGGTTTATTCGAGGCTTTACATAAAGTACGACACAGGTATTTAGGATAAAAACATGAAGACTTGAGGTTTATTCAAATTAATTTACAATGTATTGAGCGCCAGCTGCGTGAACTCTTAGCACGATTTTGCAAGTGTTCTATCGACACATAGAATTGTTTATTACTCTAAATCTAACTACGAAGAGCACGGCAGTATGGTGGGAAACGGTATATGCTCAAGAGGGGAAGAAGTTATTGCTCAGGGACGCGAATTCTAGATAATATACGGCGCTGAAATATGAATGATTAGGTTAGATTTCCAATATATATATACACATATATGTATATATATATATATATATATATATATATATATATATATATATATATATATATATAATAAGCACAATAGTATTCTGTGCAACTTACTCTTTTCAAAATCCGGTGTTGCCTCCATCCAAAAAGTAGAGTACAAACTGGTTGGCACACGCGGAACGAGAAGATTGACGGGAAAATCAAAATATAGAAGCTAATACGATAGTTCGCAGATCGGAGCAAGCTACTACAGAATTTTCGCAACGGAGCAAGCAAAGCACGAGGTGTCTACGAGCGCGGCTGAGAACGAAGTGAGCGAATCTCTCGCTTCGTACCCGCGGCGCTGCATGCGGATTTCGCTAGTGCCGCCGAGCCCGGCTGAAGTCGCAGCGCGTACGCCTGGTGAGGAGGAAAGAGGAGCGTCTGCTTGCGGTGACGTCACACTATACGGCTCGCAGTCGACGGCTCGTAGACGGTGTTTTCGGAGCCAGCGCGAGGAACTACGACGAGGAATCCAGCAGGAGGTGCACCTGGGCAACTATGACTACGACGGGGCACGAAGACGAGGGCTGTAAGACCCAGGACTACGTACTAGCAGCAGAAGAAATGGTACGCGATTAACCTAGAAGAGATTATAGTTACTCAGCAGTTTGCTACGCTGCTCTCTTCAACTGCCACGACAGCTATTAGTTGGGATCAGTGTTTTATATACCACTGCCTGTCTACTCTCCTTAATGCTAGGTTGCCTCTGGATGACTGGAGAGTACTTCGGTGACTGCTGCTGCTGCTGTTATAGAGAAGCGGGCCATTAGCTGGGCTACGATGCTACGTCCGGGAGACCATACTGCCTCTACAAACCCTCCGAACCAAGTAAGAAAGTTCCAGTTTGTTTTCCGTATCTGCTGTAGGCTAACTCCTCTTTATATTTTCTACGGTGTATGTTGTAGGTCTCTGGAGTATCCAGAGAATCAGCCGCTCCGCCCAAGGTGGTCCCATCTATGCCATTCAGGACATCAAACCAGGTGGGTATTGTTCTAATACCATTTTACTTACTTCCTAGGTTATTAATACCCTTTGTATGTGCTTCCAGGTTGGTTCGAAAGGAAGGGAGCAAGGAGAGGGGACACCAGCCTATGCAAGGCTCCGGGGATGGCAGCTGTGCGTCTTCTTCGGCTGCTTCAGAGTGTCGAGGAGCTCGCATGCTCTATGTCATCGAGGTGAAGTGTTTTTTTTGCTCCGATTAAAGGGTTATGCAGGCAGAAGCCCGTATGCTACCTATTACCATTACTTTCAATAGGCACGATCTGTCTTCTGTTCGAAGATCTTATTCGCTCTATAGTATCGTCCGATGGTATATAAAGCGAGGCTCATGCTTGATTCTCCTGGTGCTAGTTCACGATGAGCCAAGTACGTACCATTACCACGTACGGTTTTCTATAGAGGAAATCATTCCTTAGGATCGATGTGTACACATTTGTTGACTTTTTTTAGTAGATATTTCAGATGTTGGGATTTTTTGGAATATTCTATTGAGAAAAGCTTCAGATGAATTAGGATCGGCTCATTACCGAAAAATGGAAACCAATTTTAATAATTAATATAAACTGAGTATATTAGAGAACACCAATCATGATAACAAAATCAAATTATTTCAAACCAATAATTCAAAATTTGTAAATATTATAGGTCACAAAATTGAAATAATCATTCGAAAGACATAAATTTCTCGCCAATGTCCAGAATTAAATAATATTTCATTATGAAACCTAAAATTTAAGAATTCGAAATATAAGTTAAGTTTTAGTTGGAAATGTTCACAACAAACATTGAACTGTTGAGAATTGATGTTTACTTATTTATGTAAGCCCAACGGTAACTTAGTTATATAGATGTGGCTATTGAAAGAAAAGGTCAGAATAATATTACAGAGTAAACACTGAAATGGAATACAAAATTCCTTAGAATTTTGAGCCTAGTGTTAGGAAAGGTCAAGGACAATGCTAACTAAAGTATACGATTATTTTAATGATGAATATCAGAATATGTATAATAGAAATACCTATACAATAAGAAAGAATACTAAAAGAGTAAAATGTCTAATATTATTATTAGTAATTTTAGATGAATTAATGGGGATATTTTTATTTTATGATGACGAACAAGTTTAGAAAAAAGAGGCTTTTTGTTAAAAATAAACACCTTTTCTAAAAACCCCAGACAAAAGAATAAATGATTGGGATCATATGAATTTAGGTAAAATAGAAAATTTCATTGTACAACCTGGTTTACGGCAATATTTTATCCGCACTCGTAGTAATGACCCCCCAGAAGACTCACAAATATGCAACCATGAAATCAAAAGGTCCAACGAGATGCAAGACCCGTAGAATTGCAAGAATGCTCCCAAGATTTCAAAGAAAAGATCACTCCCGATTTGGTAGGTTTGTTTTAAACTTCTGAGCCAAATGCGTTCACACGTCTTTGATTTTTCACTTGTTCTTCAGATCTCGTTTGTATCTGATTTGCCCTAGACAAAAGCCAGCACGATAAAACTTATTTTATTTTATTTTAAAGGCCGAGAAAAGAATAAAAAATAAAAGAAAAATAGAAATAAAACAACAACACAAGAAGAAAATTTGTGGATTCCGCCTTCACACTCCCGCCAGAGTGGTAAAGTCAGAGCGAAAGGTAGCCGAAAGAGAGAGAAGAGTAGTGCTACCACTAAGTTAGGAGTCTAAATACGGAATCAAGGTGAAGTGTTGAAGCAGCGACCAGTGTATGTGCGTGTGTGCGTGTATGTGTGTGTAGTGAATAGGACAGTATTGTGGATCAGATATTAGGTCACAGTGTAGTAGAGGGGAGAATACGAGGCTGCGTAGACCCTATCTTCAATCTGCGCAAGCTATTTGGAGTTAGGTTTTTCTAATGCGTGGTTTGTCGAGCATCGGACCTGTACTGAGCAGCTCGTTTCGACCATGCCTACAGGTTAAACCGAAACAAAATATGGTGTTACAACCTCTGAAATAGTCGATAACTAATCAATCCTTGCAAATTATGAAAGAAAATTAAAATCCTATAAAACCACATGATGCCAGTTTCGATCAATTAAGAATTAGAAATTTTTTTAATTTAACCACTTAGCGGTAAATTAGAGAAAAGCACACGAAATTATTTTGTAGAAATTAGCATTAAAAAACTTATAAAACGCTAACAGAGCCGATATCTAATCAGACCTTGCAGATTTTGAAAGAAAATAAAATCCTATAAAATCACTTTGGGCCATTTTTGATCAATTTAGAATTAGAAATTTTTCAAATATAACCACTAAGCGGTCTATTGGGGAAATCCACACAAATTATTTTATAGAAATTAGTATTAACCCATTTCTTTCCAAGCGGCCATTTTATAGTCGATTGGTTTTTTGCCTAAAACCGCAATATTGAACTTTTCCAACAAAAATTTCAAAATTCTGACTTTAGAATCGGAAAGAGCGGACAATTTTACTTCAAAAAAGTGCTATTGGTTATTATTATTTTTTTTTTCGACAATTTTTTAGGCAAAAAACCAATCGACTATAAAATGACCGCTTGGGAAGAAATCGGTTAAACAACCTATAAAACGGTAAAAGAGCTGATAACTAAACAATCCTTGCAGATTCTGAAAGAAAAATAAAATCCTATAAAATCACTTTTTGCCAATTTTGATCAATTTAAAATTAGAAAATTGAAAAATTAACCACTTAGAGGTCGATTAGGGGAAACCATGGAAATTATTTTATAGAAATTAGTATTAAACAACATATAAAACTCTAAAACAGCTGAAAACTAATCACTCCTTGCAGATTTAGAAAGAAAATTAAAATTCTATAAAATCACATTTTGCCCTTCTGATCAACTTAGAATTAGAAATTTGAAAATTTAACCACTTAGCGGCCCATTAGAGAAAACCATAGAAATTATATAATAGAAATTAGTATTAAACAATCTATACAACGCTAAAACAGATGATAAATAATCAATCCTTGCAGATTTTGAAAGAAAATTAAAAACCTATAAAATCAATTTCTGCCATTTTTATAAATTTAGAATTAGAAATTTTAATACTTAAACGTCTCATCGGTATATTAGTGAAAAACACAGAATTTATTTGATAAAAATTAGTATTAAACAACCTATAAAACTCTAAAACAGCTGAAAACTAATCACTCCTTGCAGATTTTGAAAGAAAATTAAAATTCTATAAAATCACTTTTTGCCCTTTTGATCAATTTAGAATTAGTAATATGAAAATTTAACCTCTTATCGGTATATTAGTGAAAATCTAAGAAATTATTTTGTAGAAATTAGTATTATAAAAGGCTAAAAGAGCCGATAACTAATCAATCCTTGTCGATTTTGAAAGAAAATTAAAATCCTATAATATCACTTTGTGCCATTTTTATCAATTTAGAATTAGAAATTTTAAAACTTTAACCTCTTATTGGTATATTAGTGAAAAACACAAAAATTATTTTGTACAAATTAGTATTAAACAACCTATACAACGCTAAAAACGAAATTAGTATTAAAAGACTTATAAAACGCTAAAAGAGCCGATAACTAATCAATCCTTGCAGATTTTGAAAGAAAATTAAAATCCTACATAATCACTATTTGCCATTTTTGATCAATTTAGAATTAGAAATTTGAAAATGCAACCACTTATCGGTCCATTAGGTGAAACCAGACACATTATTTTATAGAAATTAGTATTAAACAACCTATAAAACCCAAAAACAGCTGAAAACTAATCACTCCTTCCAGATTTTGAAAGAAAATTAAAATCCTATTAAATCACTTTTTGTCATTTTTGATCAATTTAGAAATAGAAATTTTAAAACTTTAACCTCGTATTGGTATATTAGTGAAAAACACAGAAATTATTTTGTACAAATCAGTATTAAACAACCTATACAACGCTAAAAACGAAATTAGTATTAAAAGACTCATAAAACGCTAAAAGAGCCGATAACTAATCAATCCTTGGAGATTTTGAAAGAAAATTAAAATCCTATAAAATCACTATTTGCCATTTTTGATCAATTTAGAATTAGAAATTTGAAAATGCAACCACTTATCGGTCCATTAGGGGAAACCAGACACATTATTTTATAGAAATTAGTATTAAACAACCTATAAAACTCAAAAACAGCTGAAAACTAATCACTCCTTGCAGATTTTGGAAGAAAATTAAAATCCTATTAAATCACTTTTTGTCGTTTTTGATCATTTTAGAATTAGAAATTTGAAAATGCGACCACTTATCGGTCAATTAGGGGAAACCAGACACATTATTTTATAGAAATTAGTATTAAACAACCTATAAAACTCAAAAACAGCTGATTACTAATCAATCCATGCAGATTTTAAATTAAAATCATATAAAATTATTTTTTACCCTTTTGATCAATTTAGAATTAGAAATATGAAAATTTAACCTATAATCGGTATATTTGTGAAAAACTATACAACGCTAAAACAGCTGATAACTAATAAATCCTTGCAGATTTTGAATGAAAATTAAAATCCTATAAAATCATTTTGTGCCATTTTTATCAATTGAGTATTAGAAATTTTAAAACTTTAAGCTTTTATCGGTCTATTAGTGAAAAACAGAAACTATATTGTACAAATTAGTATTACACAACACATACAACGCTAAAACATCTGATAACTAATCAATCCTCGCAGATTTTGAAAGAAAATTAAAATCCTATAAAATCACTATTTGCCATTTTTGATCACTTTAGAATTAGAAATTTGAAAATGTAACCAAATAGCGGTCGATTTGGGGAATCTATAGAAATTATTTTATAGTAATTAGTATTAAACAACCTATAAAACTCAAAAACAGCTGAAAACTAATCACTTCTTGCAGATTTCGAAAGAAAATTAAACTCCTTTAAAATCACTTTTTGCCCTTTTGATCAATTTAGAATTAGTAATATGAAAATTTAACCTCTTATCGGTATATTAGTGAAAATCTAAGAAATTATTTTGTAGAAATTAGTATTAAAAAACTTATAAAACCCTAAAAGAGCCGATAACTAATCAATCCTTGCAGATTTTGAAAGAAAATTAAAATTCTATAAAATCACTTTGTGCCATTTTTATCAATTTAGAATTAGAAATTTTAAAACTTTAAAATTATTAACCTCTTATTGGTATATTAGTGAAAAACACAAAAATTATTTTGTACAAATTAGTATTAAACAACCTATACAACGCTAAAAACGAAATTAGTATTAAAAGACTTATAAAACGCTAAAAGAGCCGATAACTAATCAATCCTTGCAGATTTTGAAAGAAAATTAAAATCCTATATAATCACTATTTGCCATTTTTGATCAATTTAGAATTAGAAATTTGAAAATGCAACCACTTATCGGTCCATTAGGTGAAACCAGACACATTATTTTATAGAAATTAGTATTAAACAACCTATAAAACCCAAAAACAGCTGAAAACTAATCACTCCTTCCAGATTTTGAAAGAAAATTAAAATCCTATTAAATCACTTTTTGTCATTTTTGATCAATTTAGAAATAGAAATTTTAAAACTTTTACCTCGTATCGGTATATTAGTGAAAAACACAGAAATTATTTTGTACAAATCAGTATTAAACAACCTATACAACGCTAAAAACGAAATTAGTATTAAAAGACTCATAAAACGCTAAAAGAGCCGATAACTAATCAATCCTTGGAGATTTTGAAAGAAAATTAAAATCCTATAAAATCACTATTTGCCATTTTTGATCAATTTAGAATTAGAAATTTGAAAATGCAACCACTTATCGGTCCATTAGGGGAAACCAGACACATTATTTTATAGAAATTAGTATTAAACAACCTATAAAACTCAAAAACAGCTGAAAACTAATCACTCCTTGCAGATTTTGGAAGAAAATTAAAATCCTATTAAATCACTTTTTGTCGTTTTTGATCATTTTAGAATTAGAAATTTGAAAATGGGACCACTTATCGGTCAATTAGGGGAAACGAGACACATTATTTTATAGAAATTAGTATTAAACAACCTATATAACTCAAAAACAGCTGATTACTAATCAATCCATGCAGATTTTAAATTAAAATCATATAAAATTATTTTTTACCCTTTTGATCAATTTAGAATTAGAAATATGAAAATTTAACCTCTAATCGGTATATTTATGAAAAACTATACAACGCTAAAACAGCTGATAACTAATAAATCCTTGCAGATTTTGAATGAAAATTAAAATCCTATAAAATCATTTTGTGCCATTTTTATCAATTGAGTATTAGAAATTTTAAAACTTTAAGCTTTTATCGGTCTATTAGTGAAAAACAGAAACTATATTGTACAAATTAGTATTACACAACACATACAACGCTAAAACATCTGATAACTAATCAATCCTCGCAGATTTTGAAAGAAAATTAAAATCCTATAAAATCACTATTTGCCATTTTTGATCACTTTAGAATTAGAAATTTGAAAATGTAACCAAATAGCGGTCGATTTGGGGAATCTATAGAAATTATTTTATAGTGATTAGTATTAAACAACCTATAAAACTCAAAAACAGCTGAAAACTAATCACTTCTTGCAGATTTCGAAAGAAAATTAAACTCCTTTAAAATCACTTTTTTCCCTTTTAATCAATTTTGAATTAGAAATATGAAAATTTAAACTCTTATCGGTATATTAGTGAAAAGCACAGAAATTATTTTGTAGACATTAGTATTAAAAAACTTATAAAACCCTAAAAGAGCCGATAACTAATCAATCCTTGCAGATTTTGAAAGAAAATTAAAATTCTATAAAATCGCTTTTAGCCCTTTTGATCAATTTAGAATTAGAAATATGAAAATTTAAACTCTTATCGGTTTATTAGTGAAATACACACAAATTATTTTGTAGACATTATTATTAAAAAACTTATAAAACGCTAAAAGAGCCGATAACTAATCAATCCTTGCAGATTTTGAAAGAAAATTTAAATCTAATAAAATCACTATTTGTCCTTTTTGATCAATTTAGAATTAGAAATTTGAAAATGTAGCCACTTAACTGACAATTAGCGGAAACCATAGAAATTGTTTTATATAAATTAGTATTAAATAACCTATAAAACTCAAAATCAGCTGAAAACTAATCACTCCAAGCAGATTTTGAAAGAAAATTAAAATCCTATAAAATCACTTTTTGCTCTTTTGATCAATTTCGAATTAGAAATATGGAAGTTTAAACACTTATCGGTATATTCGTGAAAAACACAAAAATTATTTTGTAGACATTAATATTAAAATACTTATAAAACGCTAAAAGAGCCGATAGCTAATCAATCCTTGCAGATTTTGAAAGAAAATTAAAATCCTTTAAAATCACTTTTTGCCATTTTGTATCAATTTAGAATTAGAAATATGAAAATTGAACCTCATATCGGTATATTAGTGAAAAAAACACACATAATGTTTTGTAGAAATTAGTATTAAAACTCTTATAAAATTCTAAAACATCTGAAAACTAATTACTCCTTGCAGATTTTGAAAGAAAATAAAATCCAATAAAATCACTTTTTTCCCTTTTGATCATTTTAGAATCAGAAATATGAAAATTTAAACTCTTATCGGTATATGAGTGAAAAACGCAGAAATAATTTTGTAGACATTAGTATTAAAAACTTATAAAACGCTAAAAGAGCCGATAACTAATCAATCCTTGCAGATTTTGAAAGAAAATTAAACTCCTATAAAATCACAATTTGCCATATTGGATCAATTTAGAATTAGAAATTTGTAAATTTAACCTCTTAACGGTATATTAGTGAAAAACTATACAACGTTAAAACAGCTGAGAACTAATCAATAAGTGAAAAGCACAGAAATTATTTTGTACAAATTGGTATTAAACAACCTATACAACGCTAAAAACGAAATTAGTATTAAAAAACTTATAAAACGCTTAATGAGCCGATAACTAATCAATCTTTGCAGATTTTGAAAGAAAATTAAAATCCTATAAAATCACTTTGATCTATTTTTATCAATTTAGAATTAGAAATTTTAAAACTTTAACCTCTTATCGGTATATTAGTGAAAAACACACATATTGTTTTGTAGAAATTAGTATTAAAAAATATAAAATGCTAAAACAACTTATAACTAATCAATCCTCGCAGATTTTAAAAGCAAATTAAAATCCTATAAAATCACTTTGTTCAATTTTTATCAATTTAAATTAAAAATTTTAAAACTTTAACCTCTTATCGGTATATTAGTGAAAGACACAAATTATTTTGTAGAAATTAGTATTAAAAAAATTATAAAACTGTAAAAGCGCCAATAACTAATCAATCCTTGCAGATTTTGAAAGAACATTAATATCCTATAAAATCACTTTGTTCCAATTTTATCAATTTAGAATTAGAAATTTTAAAACTTTAACCTCTTATCGGTATATTAGTGAAATACACACATATTGTTTTGTAGAAATTAGTATTAAAAAACATAAAATGCTAAAACAACTTATAACTAATCAATCCTCGCAGATTTTGAAAGAAAATTAAAATCCTTTAATATCACTTGGTTGCATTTTTATCAATTAAAATTAGAAATTTTAAAACTTTAACCTACTATCGGTATATTAGTGAAAGACACAGAAATTATTTTGTAGAAATTAGTATTAAAAAAATTATAAAACGCTAAAAGAGCCGATAACTAATCAATCCTTGCAGATTTTGAAAGAAAATTAAAATGCTATAAAATCTCATTTTGCCTTTTGACTAATTTAGAATTAGAAATATGAAAATTTAACCTCTTATCGGTATATTACTGAAAAACACACAAATTATTTTGTAGAAATTAGTATTCGAAAACTTATAAAACGCTAAAAGAGCCGATAATAATAAATAAAATAATAAACTAATCAATCCTTGCAGATTTTGAAAGAACATTAAAATCCTATAAAATCACAATTTGCCATATTGGATCAATTTAGAATTAGAAATTTGTAAATTTAACCTCTTAACGGTATATTAGTGAAAATCACAGAAATTATTTTGTAGAAATCAGTATTAAAAAAATTATAAAACTGTAAAAGAGCCAATAACTAATCAATCCTTGCAGATTTTGAAAGAAAATTAAAATCCTATAAAATCACAATTAATCATATTTGATCAATATAGAATTAGAAATTTGAAAATGTAGCCACTTAGCGGTCGATTAGTGGAAACTATAGACAATATTTTATAGAAATTAGTATTAAACAACCTATAAAACTCTAAAATAGCTGAAAACTAATCACTCCTTGTAGATATTGAAAGAAAATTAAAATTCTATAAAATCACTTTTTGCCCTTTTGATCAATTTAGAATCAGATATATGAAAATTTAAACTCTTATCGGTATATTAGTGAAAACACAGAAATTATTTTGTAGAAATTAGTATTAAAAAACTTATAAAACTCTAAAAGAGCCAATAACTAATCAATCCTTGCAGATTATGAAAGAAAATTAAAATCCTATAAAATCCCTTTTTGCCCTTTTGATCAATTTAGAATCAGATATATGAAAATTTAAACTCTTATCGGTATATTAGTGAAAACAGAGAAATTATTTTGTAGAAATTAGTATTAAAAAACTTATAAAACTCTAAAAGAGCCAATAACTAATCAATCCTTGCAGATTATGAAAGAAAATTAAAATCCTATAAAATCCCTTTTTGCCCTTTTGATCAATTTAGAATCAGATTTATGAAAATTTAAACTCTTATCGATATATTAGTGAAAAACACAGAAATTATTTTGTAGACATTAGTATTAAAAAACTTATAAAACGCTAAAAGAGCCGATAATAATAAATAAAATAATAAACTAATCAATCCTTGCAGATTTTGAAAGAAAATTAAAATCCTATAAAATCACAATTTGCTATATTTGATCAATTTAGAATTAGAAATTTTATAATGTAACCACTTAGCGGTCGATTAGTAGAAACCATAGACATTATTTTATAGAAAATAGTTTTAAACAACCTATAAAACCCTAAAACAGCTGAAAATTACTCACTCCTTGCAGATTTTAAAAGAAAATTAAAGTCCTTTAAAATCACTTTTTGCTCTCTTGAACAATTTAGAATTAGAAATATGAAAATTTAACCTCTTATCGGTATATTACTGAAAAACGCACAAATTATTTTGTAGAAATTAGTATTAAAAAGCTCTTAAAACGCTTAAAGAGCCGATAACTAATCAATCCTAGCAGATTTTGATAGAAAATTAAAATACTATAAAATCACTATTTGTCCTTTTGATCAATTTAGAATTAGAAATATGATAATTTAACCTCTTATCGGTATATTACTGAAAAACACACAAATTATTTTGTAGAAATTAGTATTAAACAACCTAAAACTCTAAAACAGCTGAAAATTACTCACTTCTTGCAGATTGAGAAAGAAAATTAAAGTCCTAAAAAATCTCTCTTTGTCCTTTTTGATCTGTTTAGAATTAGAAATTTGAAAATGTATCACTTACCGGTCGATTGGGGGAAACCATAGACATTATTTTATAGAAATTAGTTTTAAACAACCTAAAACTCTAAAACAGCTGAAAATTACTCACTTCTTGCAGATTTTGAAAGAAAATTAAAGTCCAATAAAATCACTTTTTGCCCTCATGAACAATTTAGAATTAGAAATATGAATTTTTAAACTCTTATCGGTATATTAGTGAAAAACACAGATATTATTTTGTAGGCATTAGTATTAAAAAACTTATAAAACGCTAAAAGAGCCGATAACTAATCCATCCTTGTAGATTTTGAAAGAAAATTAAAATCCTATAAAATCACTATTTTCCCGTTTTGATCATTTTAGAATTAGGTATTAGAAAAGCTAACCACTTAGCGGTCGATTAGGGGAAACTATAGAAATTATTTTATAGAAATTAGTATTAAACAACCTATAAAACTCAAAAACAGCTGCAAACTAATCACTCCTTGCAGATTTTGAAAGAAAATTAAAATATTATAAAATCACTTTTTGCCCTTTTGAACAATTTAGAATTAGAAATATGAAAATTTAAACTCTTACCGGTATATTAGTGAAAAACACAGATATTATTTTGTAGATATTAGTATTAAAAAACTTATAAAACGCTAAAAGACCCGATAACTAATCAATCCTTGCAGATTTTGAAAGATAATTAAAATCCTATAAAATCACAATTTGCCATATTTGATCAATTTAGAATTAGAAATTTGAAAATGTAACCACTTAGCGGTCGATTGGTGGAAACCATAGACATTATTTTATTGAAATTAGTATTAAACAACCTATAAAACTCTAAAATAGCTGAAAACTAATCACTCCTTGTAGATATTGAAAGAAAATTAAAATTCTATAAAATCACTTTTTGCCCTTTTGATCAATTTAGAATCAGATATATGAAAATTTAAACTCTTATCGGTATATTAGTGAAAACACAGAAATTATTTTCTACGAATTAGTATTAAACAACCTATACAACGCTAAAAACGAAATTAGTATTAAAAGACTTATAAAGCGCTAAAAGAGCCGATAACTAATCAATCTTTGCAGATTTTGAAAGAAAATTAAAATCCTATAAAATAACTATTTGCCATTTTTGATCAATTTAGAATTAGAAATTTGAAATGCAACCACTTATCGGTCCATTAGGGGAAACCAGACACATTATTTTATAGAAATTTGTATTAAACAATCTATAAAAATCTCACTTTTTGCCATTTTTGATCAATTTTTGGCAAATGGTGTTTGACATCTCGTCGAAGTGCCCGAGGCCCCGCCAGTATTCCTGGTGTTGCTATTTCGGCCTGGCGTGCCGTCTATGTGACGAGATGCCCGATGTGTAGTGAGCTTCATTTGGTGGGGATTCGATTGAAGTGCAAGGGGTGGGGTCAGCGCCGTGGGACGTAGACCGACGAGAAGATCCTCGCAACACTCCGCTGAGTATGAATGCGTCTTCGGCCGTGGCTGGGGATCCGCTTCCGGTTTGAAGGGCATCGCACATTTCAAAGCCATACTCATCGACGGCCGCCAACCCTGAGCAGGCTCGTCGTTGTTCAGGGAGACCGATGCCAGGACGACGTCGCATCATACCGATGCCACCACCAGAGTCGTCTCAGAGCAACCGAGCGGCATATCCAGGACTCCTGCCCCTGAAGAGAACATCTTGGAAAAAATCCAACGACTGTCCGAGAGTCTCGCGGACTTGCCTCCTCAGGACCGGGTCGCTCTGCTACGCGCCGCTTTGGAGGTTCATTGTTTCGAGAGGGCGCAGAGAGACGCGGAGGTTCCAGCGACTCAAGAGAATTCGACCCCAACCTGTAGCGACCTTGGCAAACCCATGCTGACGAATTGCGACCTTCAGAGGCCATAAGGATATGACCTCCACGGGCTGACCCTGATATTCCATCTAGCGACTGCACGTAGGACTAAGGAGGCATACCCATGCCTAGTAAATTGTGATAATTAATCTTATTTATTTGTTGTTTTTTTGTATTAGGATCCCATAATTCCCTTTAGCGTCTCGCGACCTATGAGCACCCCTGCTCTGCGGTCGGATTGGGAGTAGTAAGATGGAGGTACTAATTCTATTGTCTTATTTTCAGCCATCATCATTAGCGTAGTCATAAAACTTATATATATATATATATTTACGTGCTATAGCTCTGGTGCCGAGGGTTGTTCAGAAATCGCGTTGATAGATAGATAGATAGATAGATATACTTTTTATTTTGATAACAATCAAAAATATGGTACAGAATATATGTACATATAGTTTCATTTCTTAAGATTAAATTAAATTTACGTATTTGTCACAGTATAGTTTTTTTGTAAATCACATATAGTCATGTTAGTACATTTCGTCACATTTCGAGCAGGTACAGTCTGTATAAAGTTTTGGTAATAGCATACGCACAATTTACAATATATATCTATCGCGTCAATTTTATAAAAAAAAAATATATATTCACACACGTTACAGCTACATTCATGCATCCATTCATGCCTATAAATACGTTCGAACTGGTTGCTAAAATTTTATTCTGTATATAAAACCTGATAAATATAAATAAAATAAATAAAAATAAGATGATCGAATACAGTGGCCCGACTAGAGTATCGTTTGATTGTTATTGGAATAAACAGTCCACTCCTGGCGGTGTGTCACGACAGAGAGAGAGAGAGAGTGAGAGAGAGAGAGAGAGAGAGAGAGAGAGAGAGGGGGTGAGAGAGAGATTTTTTTGATTGATACCATTTATTTGGCCAGGGTCTATTATATATTGACCGTATGCCACTTCTGAATTTTACATTAATAACAATATACAGTTGTAATAATATATTTAATAACAATTTGTAAAATATGTTCGCAAAAGTAACAATTTTGTATATTTTCAGTTTATATCTACATCATTTATATTAAACTGAGGTATTTATAATAATATAATATTTTACAGAAATTTAATAGTTATGGTAGATAATACCAATAATAGTTATAATAAACAAATATTTTTTAATTTTTATAATTTACGGGCAAATTCCACTTATATCAGATAGACTCGCCTTGTAGTAACAGAGAGTAAATGGATGATTTCAACGCCGTAAATGATGACGTTGATTTTACCTAATTTAGTAACTTTTCCCAGAATAACAACGTGGTAATTTGATATGAATTTTTAAAAGTGATAGTATCCCATTGTGGAATTTTAAATAGCGAGGAATCTAATCATTCAGATCGTCTTGTTCCTTCATCTAAATCTTCGAAAAGTTTCCGAAGGTAACATGGCGAGTAGGTATTGAGTAATTTATACATTGTAAATCTTAGGAAATATTTTCGTTTAGTTTCGGGTGTTGGCCAATTTAGTTCTTTATAGAAAGGCATTAAAGAGACGTCTCGTTTTAGCCTATAAATAAAGCGAATAGTACTATTCAAAATTCGCAAGAGTTTTATATTTAGATATCCGGCTGCATCATTATATACTAGACAGGCATAGTCGAAATGTGGAATTATAAGGAATGAAACTAACAGCTTCCTCACTGGAATGGTTAATGAATTTGCCCTATGTCTAAGTCTATGTGATATACCATGAACTTTACTAGATATATGAGATATGTTCTGATTCCAGGATAGATCTTCATTAAAATATACGCCTAGGTTTTTTTTATAGACTTATCAATTTTTATAGTAATGTTGTCAACAATAATAGTATCTAGTGAAGATTTATCTAAGCGCATTTGATTTTGGACCGAGCCAAAAATAATGGCTTTTGTCTTGGAGATGTTTAAGAGCAAACCGTGTTCTTTTGCGCAATTTACAACTGCAGCTGCATCACGATTTATTTTTTCAATAGATACATTAATTTCACTTAGCTTGCACCGGATATACATTTGCAAATCATCAGCAAATAACATACCTAGACAATGTTTTAATACTTTCAGAAGTGAATTTATAAAGAATAAGAAGATGATTGGTCCTAGAATCGAGCCCTGTGGTACTCCTGTTGTATTTGGTAAAAAATCTGAAGTCGATCCGTCGAGATTTATCACCCCTTGAGATCTACTTGTTAGATAAGAGTGAAGCCACTTTATTGATTCATTACTGAAATTTAACCCTTTGAGAATTTGAAGTCATTTTGTATGGTTTATACAGTCAAAAGCTGTTTTGTAATCAAAAAGTAACATTAAGGTAAACTCTCCCTCATTTATTCCCTGACGAGTATCGTCTGAAATGTTTAGTAATGCTGATTGGGTACTACAGTTTTTACGGAATCCAGATTGAAAAGGTGATAAAAGAGCATTTGATTCTAGATGGTCTTTTAGTTGTTCATTTATAAGGGTGTCGAATATCTTGCTTAAGTGACATAAATTTGCAACAGGTCTAGTTTCCGATGGAGAACTGAGGTGAGGAACTTTGCTTAACGGAACTATTAATGACTTTCCAAATTTCGGGGTAAGTTGAGGTATTTATTGAAAGATTAAACAGTGTTGTTAGAAAAGATACAAGAATGTTTGTGAAATTTTTAAAATAACTGAGAGAGAGACCATCGTAACTCCGACCCTTTGCTTTATTTATGCATGATAGTATTGCTCGATGAACTCGAGTACTATCAATTTGATGAAAATTGAACTGAGGTATATTCGATTCATTATGAGTATCCAATATCGATTTTAGTTCTGCGTCTTGTGACGTGTATTTCGCGTCCAAATGTTATTAAAACACGGGCAGTCAATCGCGACCAAATCACCCGTCACCAGAGCCGAGCATTATTGATTAAATAATTATTGTTATTAATGGGGGGGAATTGTTAATTTATTTGTTGAGGAAATGAGGATAAGGAGAGTCGCGACCAAGGAAAGTCACAGACCAACACACGCACGCACACACTCATACCAGCGACACCAGCTGATCGCGCCGCAGCGACGACCGATCGGAGCGAGCAACGACGACGAACCTATACACACACATGCACGGCACCAACACCACTGCACTCTGTACGCGCGACCCTCTCTCTCTCGCTTGCTCTTTCTTCCTCGCCTCTCGAGGATGATGAGCCACTGCCCGCGCACACACACACACACACACACGCGCGCGCGCGACCGCCCTCTCTCCCGATGCACGCAGACGCGGGAGGAGAGAGGATTCACAGCAGCAGAGGCGGCTTCCTCGAGGCACACCATCTCGGCTGTAGCCACGAGAGAGAGAGAGAGAGAGAGAGAGAGAGAGAGAGAGAGAGAGAGAGAGAGAGAGAGATACCGACACGGCTGTCGCCAGCATGGGGAGAGCTAGCAGCCGCCGCGCTGCGAGCCTCATGAAGCTGCCGGTCTATCGTAGCGTAGGCCGACGCGCGCACGTCGCCGCTGCCAACTGTGATGGTCCGGCGGCGACAAAACCGAAAGCGCCCGATAGATATACACGCCGGGTTGCCCGCGCGTGTATATTTAGCGATTCATATTGCCCGTGCTGCGTGGGCAGGACGGCAGTCGCGGAGCGGACCAATGGAAATTAACGACTCAAATTGCCGGAGACTTAGCCTTGATTTTCGCATTTAGGGAAAATCAAGGCCTATCACCGAGAAGAAAGGGGCGGAAGCAACAAGTGTGTGGGCTGAAGGTGGTCGAGAAGAAGAGCTGAAATTTTGGAAGACATTTCCGCCCTCTCAGATTTTGGGCATTACCTGCCCGCCCGTTAGAGAATACAGACGCACGTTGCGAGGATTGCCTGTCCGCCCGTTGTAGGATATAGACGCCTGTTGCGAGCACCTCTCACGTTTATAAGACCGCGAGGACATAATCGGCGGAGAGAAAGTTAGCGGTACGAGTTTGGCGAAGAGTAGGAACAAGGAGCGCTACGAGAAAATCGGCGAGAATTATTGGTGGCGTAGGAGATCCGAGACGCGCGCTAAGGGAGATTAGAGGGGTTCGCGAGCTAATAGCGACCACGAGGCAGCGACCTCGAGATTTCTAGCGAGGCGACTACAGTCAAGCGACGGTGAGTGGACTATAATTATCGAGCATCCCTCGGCATTTATACAGAGAGTGGTAATTATAAAGTTCCCCTTTATATATATATATATATATATATATATATATATATATATTGTCGCCATGTGCTCGGAGGCAATGGCGTAAATGCGTTGGTGGTATGACACCATCAATTCGAATCAGTGCGCGTCGGGCCAGCTTGAAAATTACGAATAGTAGTGTGGGGGGATTACGCGATATTCGGGAAAACTCGGGAAACGTGGTGATTTGGTCGTCGCGGAATACGCATGCGAGGGCTAGCGTAGCCATATTGTATAGCGATCGGTTAGTTGCGCGAAAATTGTAAATTTGTCGATCGTTATATATTGTGGTCAATAAAAAAGCCTAGGTACTTAAAGAGTGAGATTTTTGTGTAGTTATTATATAATTATTCATTCCTGATTTTTCACTTGACGGAACTTCTTCTGGGAAAGGGCTCGTGCAGAGCTAGCCGCGCTTTACCTGGCGCCCATTAATATAGATAAATTCGGTAAAGTGCCGAGCAAAAGTTTAATAAATAAACAGAGTAACGAAAGCCCACGTTACAGTCTAAGCAGAGTGAATGGCGGCAAGTCACAGAAGAGTAGTAGCTATTCAATGGAGAATTTTTCCTGTCTCTAACTAACCCTGATTTATGTAAAATTGACCAGATTTTATTCTTATCCTTAAGGTTTCTTAGTGTCCCTAAGTAGTAAGATTCTCTGGCAGCTTTTATTTCAGTCTTGATCTCACGCCGCATTTGCTTATACTCTAACATTAGTCTATGGTCTTGATTTCTTTTTGCCCTTTTATATATTTGATCACGCAGTTTACATCAACTTTTGAGATCTTTAGATAGCCATGGTGCTAATTGTTTGGTTATAACTCGTGTGCGAAATGGAGCATATTTATTTAATATGTCGATCGTAGAATTTCGAAATGAACTTAGCATAATATCTACGTCGTTGCACGCAGAAGCCGAGAGTAGGAGATTTGTAATACTACGAGTTATATCTTTTTCTAGAAGGGGCAATTTCTAAAATCTCGGGATGTGATTTCTTTATTTCCTGGCTGAAACGAGCTAGTTGCATAGTCGATGATTAGTGAGTCATGACGGTTTATGATTGAAACTCGTGATTTACTGTATGCGAGTACTTTGTCCACACTGTCAGTTAGAATTATATCAAGTCACGTATTTGTATTTTCTTTATGGTGAGTTGCACCAAATGGAGGTAAAAAATAAAAATTTTCTATAATAAAATTTTATAAATGTTTAGAGTAGAATAAATCACTTAATAGGTCAGAGTTTAAATCACCTGATATTATAATATTCAAATAGAGTGGTGCATACTTTAAAAGATCATGATATAAATTTGACAAAACTGGACCGCTTGGAGGGCGATATACTGAAGCTAATAAGATACACGAATTTTTATTAGGTCTAATTTCTAATAAGAGGTATTCTGGTGTATTTATGGTAGATATTTTTGGAGCATTTAATATTTTATACGTAAACGTATCTTGAATATAATAAGCAACACCTCCACCCTGTACATATTGCAGGCGACCGCCTTTTGAGGGAAGACCTTTGTCATTACATAATAATAAGTCATTTTGGAGGTTACAGGATTTATCAGAGTCGGAGGGGATCAGCCATGATTCATAAATGGATAGGATATCTACTTGTTCATTTTGAAGAAAAATTTCAATTTCTCCAATATGGCCCTTCAATGAATTTGCATTTATTTGGGCTACTCTTACATAAGATTTACTCTTCATTTGGTTTGATATAATATTCTGCTGTGATTGTCAAACTATTTTTGCTAAGTCAGCTTTCGTAAGTATAGGCACGTGCTCAGAATTTTTGTCTTTCCGAAAAAATATACGCCCATTTCGGATAACAACTGTAGAAAATTTTTCCAAATTTGTTACCCGTGACTGCGCTTGATGCTTAAGGTTGTACACATAAGACGGTAATAATTCGCGTAAAAAGACTTTAGTGTTTTTGTAAATAGTAATGTCACTTTCGGGAAACACAATTAAAGTTTTAATATCGCCGATTTTTTCTTTAGTCTCCAGAATATACTCTTTAATTTGCACCGCTTTAAATTTGATTATAAAAGCAAATGTGACCGATTTATCGTTTAAATTTTGAGCACTTTGAGAGCCAGATGCCGTATTTGACGTATTTTTGGCTGGTGCAAATGGTCTACAATGAAGTACGTCCTGGGTTAAGTGAAGCATATTGAAATGGGTTAAAATACGCTTAACTAATTCGGTATATGGCATATGCGAAAGGGTATTCGGAATCCTACTAACTAGTATTTCAGCGGAGGGAGCACCAAAGGCATCAATACTTTTTATATTCTGAATTTCTCTATAAATATAATTATCATTAGCCTGAAGATTTTTAACCTGTCCAGAAAGAGGTTAGATGTCTGTTGAGTGCTGTGAGAGTCGTTCGGCATGTTTCTCCACATCCAAAGATAAATTTTCTAACTGTGAATTTACCGTGGATAATTTCTGCCCATTCGATAAGATATGAGCCATCATTTTTGACATTTGTTCAGACGAACTAAGATTATTCCAATCTTGTGGTAAGAGGTTAAATACATTTTGGTTTATTGATTCGGTCGACTGCTTATTTTTATCTTTGTCTAAATATTTTGCACTATCCCGCCATTGTGAAAAGTTTCCAGGTGGAAAATGTAACTTATATGACATATTTCCCCACAAGTTTGACATTGAGATTACAGGAGAAGGAAGATCAGACATATTCATTTCAACAGAATTTGAAGCGTTTTCACCAGAGCCACTCATGGAAAATTTGTCGCTGTTTGGTAGAGAGGGTGAAAAAAATATATTTCCTACACAGCAGAGTCGTGCAGATTTCGATTTTAAATAGTCGCGTGCACAGCCTGTATGAAAATATCTTTTGCTAATTAAGCAAGAAACTAAAGCCTCAGATATATTTCTTTTACATTTTTCACACTTGACCATTTAAATAAGACTATAGTGTTGTAATAAGCTTAAACTAATATGTACATTAAAATAGTCTAATTTCTAACTGAAAAAAATAACGCAATAACTAAAATTTACATAAAAATCGAAAAATATCCACGAAGATGCTATTCTTATTTGAAAGTCATCTAAAAGTCATCTAAATGTTATCTTTATGATAAGTGATGTTAACTGGACTAAAGTTATCTTAAAGTTAAGTTGAAGACAACCACATAATAACTGAACGACATGTTAACTGGGTTGTGACTTTCCGATGCTAACTGGGGTTTGACGCACGTGGATGAGGAACACTAAAACTGTTTTCCCAATATACGAAAAACGGCACTAACAAGTATGACCCGAACAAGTTGAAAACTTTCCTCGAAAACGGTCTAGCTTAGCACCGGAGCACGAGAATAATCGATAATAAAATGCACAATTTGCATGATCGCACATTTAATTATAGTCACCCCAGCACAAAACAGTAACTCAACGTATTTGATGAGTGATGTGACGCGTTGAGACAATCTGCTATACGAAGAGCCGTGCTGCCTCTGATGTGTAGTGATGGAAGCACGGCGGTTTGTGCCGTTTGTGGAGTGATGCCGCGATGAAAAGGATAGTCAGACAGACGGTCAAACGTTTACGTAGGAAACAAATTCGAGCATCCCCGGCTCAAATTAACAAGCCGTGCCAATAAGCTCGTAGTGCCCAAGAGCCAGCGAGATCTCGACTTGCCTGCAATAATAATTTATACTCGGGGGAGTGTAAAAATATGTTATAAATCGGGTTCGAAAGTAAGCGTAAAGGCTAAACGTGCGATTTGTATGAACTCACCAGAGAGAGAGAGAGAGAGAGAGAGAGAGATATAGATAGATAGATAGATATACGATTTATTTGTCAATTTTGGCAAAAATACATTACATAAAAATTGTTATTTTGTCATTACATTAAGTCTTTGATTACTATCACAGTTCGTCAGTGTATAAATATAAAAATTGTTGCACAAATTTGTCATTATCTAATATCACAGTTTGTTTATATCACAGTTCCATAACAATTTCTGAAGTCTACTCATTCTTGCATACACGTACATCCATCACGTCACAATTTAAAAACAATTACAATTCAGCCGATACATACACTCATCACACACGCAGATAAATTTACTCTTTATTAAAATGTACTCTTTATATTTTGTACATTACAACATTTTTCACGACTAAGAATACAGAACACGGGAGAACGGATAAATTAAAATAAAAAAATAAAAAGATACAATTAATAAATAAATAAATAATTAAGTAAATAAATAAATAAATAAATAAATAAATAAATAGATAAATAAATAGATAAATAAATAAATAAATAAATAAATAAATAAATAAATAAATAAATAAATAAATAAATAAATAAATAAATAAATAAATAAATAAATAAATAAATAAATAAATAAATAAATAAATAAATAAATAAATAAATAAATAAATAAATAAATAAATAAATAAATAAATAAATAAATAAATAAATAAATAAATAAATAAATAAATAAATAAATAAATAAATAAATAAATAAATAAATAAATAAATAAATAAATAAATAAATAAATAAATAAATAAATAAATAAATAAATAAATAAATAAATAAATAAATAAATAAATAAATAAATAAATAAATAAATAAATAAATAAATAAATAAATAAATAAATAAATAAATAAATAAATAAATAAATAAATAAATAAATAAATAAATAAATAAATAAATAAATAAATAAATAAATAAATAAATAAATAAATAAATAAATAAATAAATAAATAAATAAATAAATAAATAAATAAATAATTAAATAAATAAATAAATAAACAAATAAATAAGTCATTAAATAAATAAATAACTACCCATGTATGTGAATTCTCCGTCATCATGAAAAAATGTCAACTTACTCACCGTGCAGTTGACTGAGGTGCCTGCCTAACGCCGTTTTAAATTTACATAAGGACAGCAGATACCTCACACTGCAGGGGAGGGTGTTCCAGAATCGCGAACCTTGGGCTCTAAACGAATAGAGACCCTTATCAGTCCGCGATCCCGGAACCGAGAGCTCTTTCACACCGCTCCTACTGGAAGTCCTAGCTGTGTTTTTACCAAAGAGAGCCGCAAGGTACGGAGGTTGTCCCATATTTATTGCCCTATACAATAATAACCCCGCAAAGTACGCTCTTCTTTCCTTTACTGTAAGCCAGCCAAGATATTTCCTGTGAGGAGTGATGTGCTCATCCCTTCTAACACCACATATGTATCTCACATACGAATTTTGAAGTCGTTGCAACTTCGTCTCGAGCTCATCAGACATATCAAGGTGAACCACGGAACAATAATCTAAATGTGGCACTACCAGCGCGCATGCAAGCTGCGTTCTCAACGCCTGAGTTGTGCATGAACTAAAAAATCGTAGGCTGTAAAGAGCACGATTTACATTTTTTCCAACTGCATCAACCTGCAGTTTCCACTTGAGTTTAGAGTCCATGACAACACCAAGGTTTGTGACCGAGTCAGAGAAAGGCACATGTACACCTTCCTGAAACTCAATGCCGGGCAAACCAAGATCCTGCAACCGATTGATGTTGTACTCGGAGCCGAAAATGATCGCTTTTGTTTTGCCGACATTGAGTCGCAGTCCGGATGCTTCGGCCCACTCCGACACTGCCCGCGCAACAGCCGACATGCATCTGATACCCACATAAAGATCTCGCCATGTCACTTGAGTGTAAGTTTGCAAGTCGTCCGCGTATAGCAAGTGTTTAACATCACCACCAGTCAGTACGTCTTGCAAGTCATTGATATAAAGACTGAATAGCAAGGGCCCCAGGACTGAACCCTGTGGCACACCTAGATTGGTGGTTAGCCAATCAGATTCCCCGTTGTTGTCAGTTATGACTTTTTTCCTGCGACCAAAAATGTATGAATTGATCCACAGAAGAACACTCCTGGAAAAACCCATGCGTATCAGCTTACGAAGTAATTTAGATGGTGATATAGTGTCAAACGCCTTACTAAAGTCAAACAGTAGCAGTATAGTCATTAGTTTCTTATTGTCGTTTATCCCAGTTCGTATGTCCTCGGTTAGTTTTAGTAGAGCTGTCTGGGTGCTGTGATGCTGTCTGAAACCGGTTTGCAGAGGATCCAAGATATTTTTGGATCTTAAGAAATTGGTAATCTGGTTGTGTACTATCTTCTCCAGCACCTTGAAGAGAAAGCTCAATAGTGCTATTGGGCGAAAATCTGATATAGTCCACTCCAATCCCCTGGGACGACTCCACCAGACAAAGAGGAGTTGAAGACCCTCGCTATATGATGACTTATATACGGGAGAGCCTTAGATACAACGCTTTGGGGAATACCGTCCTCACCCCTAGCCTGCGACGAGAAATGAGCAACAGCCAGGACTACGTCCGTCACTGTAACGTCTTTGAAAACAAAGCCGTCGTCACTGGCCGAGTCCAAGATGCTACCCAAATTAACGTCACCTTCACTCTGGGAGACCGATACCCCCGCAAAGTGCGAGTTCAGCTCACCCGGCGAGAAGCCATGCAACCCCCCTCCCCGTTCCCTTGGCAGGAGCCCCAAGCCCTTTAGTTCTTTCCAAATATCCTTCTTATTTTCTAGGGCTTCAAAAATCTTATTCTGCATGTAAGTCTCCCGCGCGATTTTCATGCTTTGTTCTGCTTCGACCGCGAGAGACCGGTACTCCTGCCAAAGATTACCGTTTTTTGTGCGCTGTAGTCGTCTGCGTACGGCGTCACGTTTTTTTATTATGTGAGCCAGATCTGCGTCAATCCATGGAGGATTAGCTTTATTTTTTGGTGTAAATTGCTTCAGTGGAGCGAGTTTATCTATTGCCCCCATGAGATTGGCGCTGAGCTGTCCCAATAAATCGTCCATGTCGTTGTTGTCCAAGCAATCAAACGCCGCCCAGTCACATTTACTCAGGTAAGATAGAAGATCTTCCTGTTCTATTGTTTTAAAGTCTCTGTAACTGAAAGTATCGGTGATGGGGCTATTGTTTAATTTAAAATCTATTTCAACATCTATAATTGTGTGATTGCTGGCAAAGGGCGCCGCCTGATTGCTGGCATTCAGCACCACGTCGTTGTCATCTGTCATAACGACATCAATCCATGTGTGAGACCCCTCGAGGTGATGAGTCGCACCATGCTCTATTATTTTTAGATTTAAATCGTTGGCTAATCGCCTAACGAATCTTGCATCAGCCGACGTCTTCAACAGGTTCGCATTCAGATCACCCATCAAGATTTTATGGCTATAGTCCTGCGTGTATGTAGCTAGCTTATCAATTAGGTCTGAATTTTGCAGGAATGGTACATGCGGTGGCCTATAAATTAGAGCAACGAATACGGGGGGAAGGTCGCCCTGTTGCACACTACACATAATATATTCAGAAATGTTCGGCGTACCATCCTGGGTGGTACGTGAGCGGCTTAGTATTGTTGCCTTAAAACTATTGTGTACATACAGGACTAACCCACCCCCAAATTTATTCCTATCTAATCTTAAAATTGAATAGCCCTTGATCTGAATGCGATTGTCGTCAATGTTGTGAGCAAGGTGCGTCTCAGCAATTCCAAAAAGGTGGTAGGAGGGACCAGATAGAAGGTGTTGACGGAGTGTACCAATATGACAATCTAGAGAGGTCACATTGATAAATCCTGCTCTCAGTCCCCTACAGTGCACCCCCCCAGCAGTGTTCGACGATAGTCATTCATTTGCGACAGCCTCCGTTTGATTATTTGTTTGAATGTCCAACTTATCTATTTCATTTATATTTGCTTTTCCTGTTTTTTTATGTGAATCTAATGCAATTTGTGGAGTTTCATACGAGGCTGAAATTACTTGGAGATCTGCCGCTGTTAAAAATTCGTGGGAGACATCGCCATCCCGCATCTTGACCAGGAAACGCCCCCCCCCCCCCCCATGCCAGATATATTTAAATTTGAGCCTCATCGCAAGGGCTTTAAGGCTTCTAAAATTATTAAATGTTTCCCTTGGTAGATGTTCATTTATAAAAATTTTACTATTGAATATTGCATCACTAGTCTCCTGGTCAAGTGCCGAGATGTCGACATCTTTAGTGTGAAAGCCTGTTATAAACTTTTTTTGTCGCATGATTTTATCTCCTAATTCACTGCTGGAGAGGGTAACAACCCACGGTGATCGTCTGCGCTCGCTAGTTACCTCGGCTGATGTCACCGAAAGCGACTCATCTGACCGTAGCAGGCGGGTATTTACTATATCCGTTTTCTGTATCGATGGGAGGACACGACGCAGTATAGCATGAACTACATCAACACGCTTAGTGCTGTCACCGTCAAAAATATTTGAAATTATTAAGTCATTATTGCATATTGTATTATTATTATTTTTTATTGTCCTCCCACCTACCATTTTAACCCGCGTGCTTCATGCAGATGACGTCGACGCCGTATCTTGCAGTGTATCGTTGCTTTCGTTATTCAAATTATTATCAATGTTATATATATTATTATTATTTACATTATTACTAAATACACTATTTATCTTATCATTAATATTTGTATTCCTAATACTGGTAGGCAGGCCAATTTGGTAATTTTCAATTTTACTTAAAAATTCTTGTTGTTTATGTTGAATAATTTTCAAAGTTTTCTCTATATTATTATTATTATTATTATTTATTGCAGTTTCATGATTGTTATTGCTTGTGGTCTCGTGTGCAATAATTTTTCTTATGGCCTTTAATATGTCGGAGTTGTCATTTTCAATTTTATTAACTTTATCAATTATTATTTTAAGGTCATTATCATATTTCTTTGTCTCACTATTATTTTTGACTAGATTTTTCACTTCAAAATTAGACTGCTCAATGTTATTGACTCTTTCTATAATTGCATTGTAATTAACTTCGATCTTATTCAACATATTATTTGTTATATTTTGACATGTTTCGTGTAGCTGTTTGTTTTGAATTTTTAAATCATTAATTTCATGACAAAGCACTTGCTTTTCATTTAACATCTCCTCCAGCTGGGAGTGTTGTTTTAACATCTTATCCTCTATTTTCTGCATTTTGGACCCAATTGTCAGTGCTAGAGTATGTATTGCTGGTAACGAGTCTAGCCTTTTAACAATTGCATCCAATCTGTTTTCAAGAGAGGACGAATGTCTAGTAAGTGCATTGTCTATGTTTCTAGATGTCGAATTGGCGTACTCTACCAAGCAGGAGACTGTCGTCCCTTTTTTAAAGGTAGTAGAGTCTAACATACGTATTACCGACGCATTAACATCATTTACGCTGCTGAAATTACTTGTTTGTACCGTTGATTTACATCTAGGAGCTAGTTCTTCTTTGTCTGTGGTAGATGTTGAAGGCGTCGAAACTGTCCCAGGGAGAACGATGTCGTCTTTAGCTGGCGTCGAGGTGTGAGAAAAACACTGTCCGTATACGAAGAGTGAAGATTCAGCGCCTTCATGCCTGCAACCTGCTGTACAGCAGGCAGCGCAGGTACGAGACTCCCATGGTGTTGGCCCGCGCTGGAGCTGAGCTGATCGGTAGTACTGCCTCTTAGGCTTGCGTCAGCGCTAGAGAGAGACAGAGACAAGCGCGGTGTAGTGGGAGCAGAGAGCACACTGGTCTGCGGCTGCCGCATCAGCGTCGTTTGCAATGATAAAAGTGTTAAAGGTGTGCCGGCAGCGAGCAGCGGCGAGGAACTTCTCGGCGTGGTGGGGGCAGCCTTCCCGCTAGGCAGCGAGCGTTGTGGCTGTGAATGTATGCTCGCACGCACTATACCAGAAGACATACTTGCTGTTAGGCGTGACGTCACGTTATGTCCAGCCGCTGCTTTATTACTACTGCGAGATGTATTGGCAACACCTTTTGTGCATGTTTTGCACATGTATTGCTTTACTGCTGCATTAGTTTGCAGGATCATGCATCTAACATGACCTGCCTTATTACATTTAATGCAGCAGTACTTATAGGTCTTGCTCTTACTAGGAGGCAGACCACATTCAGCACAGCTTTTAATGCTGGCCTCCATACCGTGACACACACACGCACACTCTCACGCCTCGATGATATAATCCGCACGTACCTGTCGATGTTGAGACTCGGGCATGCGCAGACTTTAGCGCTCGAGGTGAGGCAGCAGGATTATAATATAACTAACCTCAAACCTGAGGCACCAGTGCAAAAAAAGAAATTGCTGTATAAATACAGCACACCTGATGAAAAATAACTGTGGTGGAGGAGTCTTGCACTGTGGTCCTACTTGAGGGTCACACTATAGCATACCCGAAGGTACGGCGGCGACGTAAAGAAACTTTAAACGAGAGCGATGCAGATGCGTATGTGCACGTATAGAGAGCACAGACTCTAATCTGTATTTTTTGACAATCGATAACCGATATCTGGAAAATTCATAGTTTGATAAGCTCACGTCCTATCTGTATCAAGCTACAAAAAAGTGTAATCCCACGAATTGATTGGTCAATAAATTTTCGAGATAACGGTTGTCGATTGTGAAAAAATATATGATGGCAAAAATCAAAATTTATAATTATTAATGGTTTAGTTGTAATTACAAAAAAGTTTAATCCCGCGACCTTATCAAACTCTAAATTTTCGACCTTATCAAACTCTAAATTTTCGAGATATCGGTTATCGATTGCCAAAAAATAAATGATGGACAAAATCTTAAAACATGGCTGACAAAGATTTATGTAACCCTACAAAAAAATGTAATCCCGCATATTAATGGGTCCATAAATTTTCGAGATATCGGTAATCGATTGGTAAAAATTGATGATGGATAAAATCTTAATACATTGTCGGCAAAGGTTTATGTAAACCTATAAAAAGTGTTATCCCGCGAATTGATGGGTCTATAAATTTTTGAGAAATTGATTACACAGGACCACAATATGAATTCAGGGCGGAGCATTTCTGATCTCAATTGATCTTTATGTTTTTGAGGTCGCTGATCACGATGCCGGTGTCCGTATGACCCCAGCACGTCTGGTTCAAGGTCAATTGAAGATCAAACCCCTTAAAATGATCGATATGATTTCTTCGACCCCGGATTCTGAAAGAACGGAAAATTTTACGCCCAGATACGCTTCTACCTTTTCGTCACAGTGATCCTTAGAGATCATTTGAAGGATATTTGGAGGTCAAATCCTTGTTTCTAACTTCTAGGCTGATATTAAGGCAAGAAATGGATCTGTTTTAATATAGATGCTAGTGAAATGAACAATTCTTGAATCTCGAAAATATTATGCATTTCTTGCTTTTTCCGAATCACATGTAAGAAGAAATAAACATTTGTTTTACCTACGATCTGGCGAGAGTCAACAGATTAAATCACGGATTGCTGTTTCTGCTTGACCAATATATTTGGGTACAATAAAAAGAATGATTCTGCAATACCCTATGCATCTGTAAAATCTGTAACTAAAATTGTTTTAGTCATTACTGGATAGGATGAAAGAAAACATCAGATGTCTATTGACGAAGTCTCTAAAATAGAAACTCATCACACAGATAAGAATGTCAATTCAAGAATTTAAAGATCAGCAATGCATCGAATTGAATGAATCGCAAGAATTTGAAGGTGGTCAAAGCGAGAATGCCCACCGTTTTAATCAAGATGAGCTAATAGACTTGGTTTGGGACGCAAGTCTTTCGTAAGAGATTTCCGAACTCTTAGCTTCAAGATTAGAATAAAAGAATTGTTTAGTTCCAGGTACTAAAGTCAGTTTTTATCGTGATCGAGATCGTCTATTTCGGAAATTTTTCTCAAAAGAAAGGGTTTGGTTCCTTGTAAATCTGTTGCAGGACTCATAAATGAATATGGATGTATTGAATGAAATCCCTAATGACTGGCGACTATTTATCGATTTATCGGCAAGGACTTTTAAAGCTGTCTTGCTTCCGAATGAACACGTGTATCTTCTACCAGTTGGCCATTCAGTATTCTTTAAAAAAGAATACAATAGTTTCCATTTTCGGCTTGAAAAATTAAAATAAGATATATATTTAAAAGTGGCAATTAAATTGAGATTTGAAAATAACCAGTATTTTATTAGGTCAACAAAGTGGCACAAAGTATTTAGTTTTTTTGTAAGTGTACCAGTCATGCATGAGATCAACATTGAGTAAAAAAAGTTTGGCCACTCAGGCAAGATTTAACTCTAGGAACTATGAATATTGTTAAAGAGGCTCTTATTTCTATTCATTATGTCATCCTTTCACCTTTACATATCAAACTCGACTGATTTAAATAGTTTTTCAAACAATGAGGGTATTGGAGAGTGATGTTTTTATGTATATATTCGACAAATTTTGAAATATTTTTAAAGCAAATATCAATGAAGATTTTTTTGGTGGTTCTCAAAACAGGGAACTAATGAAGGATGCTGAATTTGAAATGAGAATGATAATAAGAGAGCAACTTAGATTTGTTACAGAGAAATTAATTAAAAAATTTGTGAATTAATAGAGAAAGATGGGATTTTTAATGAGTTTAAAGATTTATTTCCTTCATTCACACATTAATTCCCTGAAAATCTGAGTTAGGAGCAGAGCGAAAGATTTCAGTAAGATTTGAAGGACTGAAAAAAGACATAGAGGTGTGTGGTATGTGAACACATCAGATTATTGATGGTCTTTGAAAGTAGACACATGCTATGTACATAAAAACGTGTCTTGGTAGATCTTTTGTGAAGAAATGAACACGTTTTATATGAATTTTGAATTCACGTAACTTAACCCTTACGCTATTGTTATATGTCCAGCAGATTTTATTAATTAATAACGTGCTTTTTGTTCGCAAAAGATCTACGAAGAGATTATCTTTTATGCACATTTGATGTATCTCTTTTTAAGGACCAGCAATAGTCTGACATCATGTTCACATCCCAAACACCTAGATATCTTTTCTGAAATTCTTTCAAATCTTGGTGAAATCTCTGCTCCTTAAACATCCCATCTCTCGGTAGTTTTACAATAGATTGTCAACAATATTATTAGAATCAGGATTTTTGTTATTTCACAATAAATTTTTTTGAATTTCTTTGAAACTATTCCAAGCTGCTCTCTCATTAGTTGTCATTCTCATTTCAAATTCGTTATCTTTAATCAGTTCTCTTATTTGAGGACCATCAAAAACACCTTCATTGATTATCGGTTCAGAAATATTGGAAAATTTTTCGAATAAATACATAAAAGCATCACTTTCTAATACCTTCATTGCTTTGATAAGCTATTTAACTAAGCCAAGTTTGATATGTAAAGGAGGAAGGATGACTTTATGACTAGAAATGATACTATTTTTAACAATGTTCTTAGATCCTAGAATTAATTCCTGCCTGAGTGGCCAATTCTTTTTTATATAATGGTGATCTCAGACACGACTGTCGCACTCACAAAGAAAACATGGATACTTAGTGTTTCCGCTTTGTTGACCTAATAAAATACTGGTTATTTTAAAATCTCCAACTATTTGCCACATATGAGTATGGTACTTCAATTTTTCAAGTAGAAAATGGAGATTATTGTATTCCTCTTTTAAGATAACTGAGTGGTCAACCGGTATAGGGGCACATTTGTTCCCATTGTGAAGTAAGACAGCTATCAAGCTCCTCACCGATGAATCGATAAATAGTCGCCAGTCACTAGCTGTATATTCAATACATCCATATTCATTTATCAATCCTGCAACATCATTACAATAAACCACACCCTTTGCTTTTGAGAAAAATTTCCGGAATGGACGATCTCGATTACGATAAAAACTCACTTTAGTACCTGAAACTGAACAATTCTTGTCTTTTAATCTTGAAGCTAAGAGTTCGGAAATCTCTTTCGAAAGACCTGTGTCCCGAACCAAGTGACTTAGCTCATTTTGATTAAAACCGTGTGCATTCTCACGTTGACCTCCTTCAAATTCTTGCGATACATTCAATTCGACGCATTGCTGATCTTCTAATTCTTGAAATGACATTCTTGTATCTGTATCATAATTTTCTATTTCAGAAACTGCGTCTATAGACATCGGATGTTGACTTCCATCGTGCCCAATACTAACTAAAACAGCATGAGTTATAGTTTGAACAGATGCATATGATATTCCAAAATTATTCTTTCTATTGTACCCAGATATATTGGTCAAGCAGAAATAAGAATCAGTGTCATGATCGACTGGTTTTCTCCAGATCGTAGTCGATCCGTATATTTGTTTTTTCTTTCCTGCGATTCGCATTGAGCAAGTGATGCATACTTTCGTTGGAGTCCAAGAATTTTTCATCCCACTTGTATCTATACTGAAACATTTTGCGTAACGTACTATGAATTCTTTATGCAAGTTCCTCCCCTGATCCTCCCCTGAAAAGTTATCTAATCGCTGAGGACATGGGGTTATTGGTGAACTTGTAGCATTAAACTCTAAAAAGGCCAAGTCTCCCACCGATTTAGAGCGACGGTCGCATGATGACGATGATTGCGGGCCCACTTGCTCACCCTAACGAATCGCCGATACTGGGGTTCCTAGTCCCTGCATCGTAAGATATTTCTTTGTGCCTGCCATGATGGCTTGAACGCCTTCACCCAGGAACTTTGCCGGTGACCCGTTGCACGCCGTCACCACGTGGAGGTGCCATGGGGCCAGCCACACGAAAATGGCGGCTTTAGACGTCCCGTATAATAACATATTATATAAGTTATGAATCTTAACATCGGATTGACCTGGAAAAAGACTGTCGATGTAATCCACAGACAACTCTTTAGTAAAAATGATCATTAATTGTGATTTGATTTGATTTCCTAAAATGGTAGGTTTATAATATGCATGGAGGATGTCCATAAGTACAAGAAATTGGCTCCTTTGAGGGCACGCATGAAACATATACCAAAGTCCGCACATCTAATTGTTTTTCAACAAAAAATATTATAATAGTATACAAAAAATATAAAAATGTAAAATTAACATTTTTAACTACAATTATTCAACCCATAAAAACTTTCTCAGCAAAACAAAAATCCATAAACCGAACCCAAAAACTTCCAGACTTTAACCTACTAATCCCAAAACCACTAACCCCAAACCCCAAACCCTAAACCCACAAACCCGGTTTGGGGTTTATGGTTCTAACGTTATATGATTTTGGCACTTTGTGGGTTTATAGCATGCTGTTTGTGGCTTTAGGAGATTGAGGTTTATGTGTATGGGTTTTATGGATTTCGGGTTTGCGGGTTTGGAATTTGTAGGTTTGGTGTTTAGGGGTTTTAAGTTTATAGGTTAATATCAGGCTAGATATCAAAAGAAGGATTTGACCTCCAAATGTCCTTCAAATAACCTCTAAGGGTCACTTTGACGAAAAGGTCGACGCGTATCTGGACGTAAAATTTACCGTTCTTTCAGAATCCGGGTCGAAAAAATCATATCGATCGATTTAAGAGGTTTGACCTTCATTTGACCTTGAACCAGACGTACTGGGGTCATATGGACGCCGGCATCGTGATGAGCGATCCCAAAAATATAAAGATTAATTCGTTTATGTTAACCTACAAAAAAGTGTAATTCCTCAAATTGATGAGTATAAATTTTCGAGACATCGGTAATCGATGATGAATAAAATCTTAATACATTGTTGACAAAGGTTTTTGTAAAGGCTACAAAAAAGTGTAATTACGCGAATTGGTGGATCTATAAATTTTTAAAATATCGGTTATCGATTGTCAGACAATAGATGATGGACAAAGTTTAATACATGGTTGACAATGGCTTTTATCAAGCTACGAAAAGTGTAATTCCGCGAATTGATGGGTCTATAAATGTTTAAGATATCGGTTATCGATTGTCAAAAATTGGATGATGGACAAAATCTTAATACATAGTTTGCAAAGGTTTATATCTGGCTACAACGATGTAATTTTTGTTTAATTTTTGAGACACCGTCATCAGAAGTAGAAAAACAAATGATGATAAATATCTAACTTTATGATTTTCACGGTTTAGCTGTAACCATAAGAAAGTGTAATTCCGCTATCTAATCAGACATTAAATTTTTGAGATAATGAATATCGATTGTATAATAGTAGATAGTAAATGAAATCTGAACGATACAACTTAAAATTAATTGTATAGTAATTATAAAAATTTTAAATACTTGATTACAATATGCGAAGAACGCAAGGACAATACAAGTCTTTATGTTTCATACGTGGCACAGTCGGGGCAAGTAGGTTTCACTACTCAAACTTAAGAAGAGTGGTCTTATTAGTATACGTACATTTTAATATGAGGCGATTGTCGTCAAGGTTTTCACGACAACACAAGATAACAAAATGCAGCTTCACGAATATTACGTGGTAAAAAAAGAATGCCACGTTCGATTTTTGCAAAGTCTATTTATTGTGAAAGACTTTCGATGACTGTAAGTGATGACTAATCTGAGGTAGCCCGATATCCTATGCAGCTGCAGAAAAGAGTGCACGTGTACTTTTGCCGATCAGTTCATCATTTGCTCATGACAATGTTGCTATCGCCGCGAGCACATCTCCGTCGCTATTTAAGAGTGTTGTGTGTGCTGTGTGGATTAAATATTTATTGTGAGTATATCGCCAATACAATATGATCGAGCACACAAATTTCGTCGTGATCAACGAGTGTTATACGCGCGCGTGTGTACATAACACTGTGTACCGACTGTCCCCGATTGCACTTGTCATATCGTAACTGTCTCTCATGTGATTGAGATTTTTATGTGTGGTATTTCAGCGGTATTTAGTGGGGGGAATAAAAGATACATCGGGCAAAATTTACCATGTTAAAAATTGATAAATTTGATCATATATTGTCATTTAACAGTGATTGGGATAATTAGGAGTATGATGGGGCAAAACGAACCATGGTTAAAATTGACAGATTTGTGTACGAATCGTTATTTTATAAAGATTATGATAATATGAGTCACTATAAGGTAATATAGGGACAGAGTAGGGCAAAATGGACAATGGTTGACATCAATAATTTTGTGTATACGACGTTATTTTATAATGATTGGAATAATGTGGCATACTCTTGGTGATATGGGACATGTTGGGGCAAAACGGATCGTGACTGAAAATGATAAATTCGTTCATATACCGATATTTTACAGTGACTGGGTAACAAGGAATTTACTAGAGGGCAAAATGGACCGTAGTTGAAATCTATAAGTTTGTGTACATGAGATTATTGTATAATGATTGGGATAATAAGGGTCACTATATGTAATATGGAACATGGTGGGGCAAAATGGACCATTGCTTAAATCAATAATTTTGTGTACATACGTTTTTTTATAATGATTCGGATAATGTTAGACACTATATGCATTATGAGACATACTGCGGAAAAATGCATCATCTTTGAAATCGATAATTTTGCATATATAATGTTATTTTACAATAATTATAATAATATTGGACACTATGGGGTGAAATGCAGCACCATAGTGCGTCGCCAGATTATCGGTCATGTTCGTCGGCGACAGGTATTTGGTATCTCTGGATAATTTGATTCACACAGGGTATACTGGAACACTACCGTTATGTAAGAAATGACAGTCTTCGTGGTTTCACTCCCTTGGCTTAATATATTATAATGGTGTGGGATACTGACGCGAACTGGTGCACGTCAGGTTCCTCTCTTACCGATATTATCGCTGTAAATTATAACTAGAATAAGTAGGAGCGTGGAGTTCGTCCGTAGCCTCATGTTTTGGGTGGTGGACTTTCACCCAAGCGTACCCAGTTCTATTTCCGAGCTGCGCTTTGTTTCCTTATTTTTTACGAGTTTTAATAACTCTAACCTTTATTACAATATTATACATTTGTATGTATGTATGTATGATTATTATTTGGCTTTCGTATGGAACTCTCTCTCTCTCTCTCTCTCTCTCTCTCTCTCTCTCTCTCTCTCTCCCTCTCTCTCTCTGCTGCGCTGAAGCTAACGTCGAGAAGCGACTCGGAGGGAACACGAATAGCTCTCCAACATCCAAGGGCACTCAGATGACCCTGCTTAAAAAGGCTTTCACTCAGCACCACCATTGCTACAGTCTTCACGCAATCAATCGCCAGCTCGTCCAACTACACACATGACGACTACGGTTGAGAGCACCCTCAAGGACATCCTTGACTTCCTATTGTAGATCCGCAATAATCAGGATGAGACCCTTAAGACACAAAACACCATGTCTGAAAGGATCTCTAAGATCGAGATTGGGTCCTCTCGAGATGCGCCTCAAGATACAAGATCTGACGTCAAGGAGTGACACCACGCAACCTAACAACATCATTCCTGCTGCTAGCGAATCTGCAACCAAATCTTGATTTATTTCCAAGGTAACTCTTTCTAAAGGTCTAAGAGTCTGCCATTTTAATGCGAACTCTCTTACGGGTCACATTGAGATGGTCAGACTATTTATGTCCATTCGTCCCCTCTTTCACGTAATAGCTATAACTGAGACCTGGTTAGACGACAAGATAAAATCTATCCCTTCACTGGACAATGACACTCTCTACAGACGTGACAGAGACAGGAACGGTGGAGGTGTGGCCTTCTATATTCACCATTCATTGACTGCTTATTTCGTCGTCTGACGGCGTCTGGTCGGTCAAGCCTGAGAAGTCGGAATATCTCTTCTGTGAGATCTCCGCAAAGGAAGTTACACCCATTTTTGCGGATATTATGTATCATCTACCTTATGTCCCCTTTCTTCAGGACACTAACTTTATCGAGCAACTTACAACACAATGCAAAACTACTCAATGATTGTCATAATGGGTGATTTGAACGCCGACCAACTCTCCTCGTCTGAAGATGCCAAGTTCATCAAAGCTTTCATGGAAGAAAAGTTCCTCATAGCAGTTCCTTACGGTACCACGTACCATAAACGGAACTCTGACGCCTGGCTTGACTTTTGCTTAACTGACGAGCCGGATCGCTTGCTGTCATACTGGAAGACTGACACCCCTTTCATTAACGGACATGACCATATCAAGGCCACCCTTGATGTACAGATTCCTCGCAACGTACATAAAACATAATCTTACAGAAACTACAAAGGAATCTGTGCTGAGAAGCTAAGGGACTTCCTCATCACATGTGACTGGTCATCGCTCGCCACGTCATCACTCGATGAATGCATCACCATCTTTAACTGTAACTTAACGAACGCCATAAATCAATCGCCCCATTACGGACTGTAACCCCTGGACCGAAACGTCACTCGTGGTTTACCGCGGATCTTCGTGACCTTGTGACGGAACGGAACAGGCTCTACAGGCGGTTTTGCAGAACACGTCTACCATGGGATCTATATTCTATAGAATAGCAAGGTATGACGCTCACAGACAGGTTGAGGAAGCCAGGATGAATTATTATCATTAAAGTCTGTCAACCCTAACTGATGTCAATGAGATCTGGAGAGAGCTTAAGAATCTTGGAATCACTACCTCCAAGCAACACATCCTTTCACGCGTCTCCATAGACAAGCTCAACAAGCACTTCAGCACAATTTCCAACGATCCGCTGGCCCCAACTGTTGAGGAATATCTGTGTATCCTTGAGAGTCCTGACTTCCCGGAACATTTCTATTTCAAGGAAATCACGGATCGGACGTGCTAGCCGCAGTAGCACACTTTGATACCCAGGCCAGATGCAGCGATGGCATCTCACAGATTGTTATTTCTAAGGCACTGCCAGTAATCGATCCTTTTCTCTGTCGTATTTTCAACCTCACTTTGAGCGAGTAATGATTCTCCTCTGCCTGAAAAAGGTCGCTGGTGCGCGCACTGAACAAAGTCAGTTCACCAACAGCTCTGACTGACTACCGTCCGATTTCTCTTCTTTGTTTCTTATCCAAGGCGTTGGAGTGGCTGGTGCACGGACAGATTTCTGAGTATCTCGAATCAAGACTCTTCCTTGATGATCTACAAACTGGATTTCGCACCGGTCACAGTACACAGTCAGGCTTAATTAAGCTGACTGACGATGTCAGGCTTGGTATAAATAACAAGAAGGTACATTAACGACATCAGTTTCTGCCTGGATCCTCATATATCACATTTGATCTATGTGACTTGCAAATCTACAGCTAATGCCACCATGAAGAGCTCGACTCTTGTTCTGTCAAGATGAGTGCTAACGCTGATGGGATACTAGGCTGGGCTGCACAAAACCATCTTAAACTCAATGTCTTTAAGACAAAGGCAATCGTCCTGAGCTCACCTTACTATATCAATCTTTAACATCTATAGCCAACACCTTTATCAATATAAGGGGAGCCCGGGTTGATTATGAGTCGTCGTTGCGTAACCTAGGGTTGGTACTCGATTCCAAACTAACGTGGAAGGAGCATATCACACAATTGTGTAAGCAAGCTCACTCTCTGATGTACAGGCTATATTTTTTCATGAAACGCATCAATTTCGGATTGCGCAAACGCCTTGTTCAAATGCTCCTGTTTCCTATCATTGTCTACTGTTCATTAGTCGCAAGAACTCGAAGCGGGGTGCATTCCTCCCCGTACACCCGGCACACTAATTCGCGAGATTCGCACATATGCACTCACATACACACTTTGATTCGCACACACTCACATTTACTTCCCCTACCGCCCCTACACTTACGCTTCAATTTCGCCGTCGCTCTTCCTACTATTCCCTCTTTCTCTCTCACACTCATTCGCGAATGTCTCCCCTCTCCTACAATCGTCGCTCGCCGCTCGCTGCCCAATATTCGCACGTGTTTCGGCCGCTCAGGTCCTGGAATGCGTGGCTCAGCGTTCGTCGCAGCTGGCTTCCTTTCGTGGGTAGAATACCTATATATATATATCTTTCTTTGTATACATTTTGTTTTCGCTGTGATTTTATTTCTTATTTTCTAAGCTCTACATAGAGGTGAGAATTGTTTGTAATAAATTTTCATTTCAGGAGGCCGTAAGTCTTAATTATTTAATGACTGTCGTATCAGAAATACAAAATTATTATTACATTATAATTTTTAACAACATTTGGTATTGATAATCAATATTATTATTTAATAATATTAAATGATTTATATTTATGAAGTAAATAAATAGAGAGTATAACTTTAATTACAATGATAATGATCCACTTTCTTTATTCGACTGTCGAGGGTGTTACAAGTTCTTCACTTCATTTCCATCAATTACCGTAGCCTCTGAAGTAACACAGGTAAAATCACAGGAAACACAAATGGTTAACGCAATTTACTTGCAACTAATAGGATAATTATCACAGCAACTTGCAACTTTTCGTATCCAACCACAACAGCAATTTCAAGAACTCAAAATCTTGCAGGAAAAACAAATTCAAAATTGTATGCAGTCACAATCCGCGACAATAAACGCCCTTGAATCGCGTTTCAATGGCGTTTGAACCAACGACTTGATGAACAACGAGGTCAAATTAATGGTCGTCAAAATCGTTTCACCGTTATGAATCATAAGATTGACATGCTTCTGCAAGGTGGCCGTTCTCATCCTCCGGGTGGCAGTGCTATAACACCAGGCCTCTTGATACTGCTGAGCTTATTATATCGGGTGTGTCTCTAGATATCGTATCACCGCCGCGTGAAATCACGCGGCAGATGCTAACTTCTCTAGGCCTAAGTCATGTGGATACAGACGTTCTCTCCGTCGACACATTCTCACGATCAAACTTGGTATCACGCGTAGGTGAAGGGTCTAACGCTAATTTACTCGCTCAAATCCGGGATTGCAGCGAACCACAACCTACAGCTAGACGTGACAAACGTAGCATTATGGTGCTTTTAAAGTTCCCTTTTAAAGTACGTGACTTCATTGTCTTAGCACGTGCTAGCAGTACAGCCTTTACTTCTAACGTTGTTAGACCGCTATACCCAAAAGAGGTATTTAAACTCTTTGCTATAGCGCGAACAAAGTCTTCAGAATTGCAGTATAAAAACCCAGTCGTCAAAAACATGATTGTACACATGCAAAATGGTCCTCGTACACTACTCATTCCCATTTTCAGTGAGAATGACTTACTATCGTTCAGCCTGTGCCCCCTCCCCCCCTCCGCAAACAACCCTGGGAACGATGGACTACCCTCAGCACATACGCACGATAATCTTTCTACTTCTGCAATGAATTCTACCAATACTTCACCACATTTAACCTGACTACCCGGACCCTCAAATCCTAGCCAGACACCAGTTCTGGCCGCTCATTAACTTAGCAGCTGCTCTCCTGACCTATTATCAATTTCGGATGCGAATATTAATGAATATACTACACACTTCGAACAAGTTGAGGCTTTTTTATAGTTAAATAAACCACATATTTTTACTATAACAGAATCTCAATTAAAGAGTCTCGACAAAGATTCGTCCGTTGCGGTAGATAACAATTTTATACACACTGATTGCATGAATCATGGAGGAGGTGGAGTATCCGTTAATATCCGAAACTTTTTAAATTATAAAATCTTAGCCACTTCAACACCAACACCTAATGATCACCCCACAGAGTTTATGATAATTGAAATCTCCTGCAACAACGATACTCTACGTCTTGAAGTTGTGTATCGGCCACCCAAAACTGCTCTTCCATATGAATTTTTTAACGTTTTATCGGGCTTTCTTTCTACTTACAGTAATGTTGTAATTACAGGAGATTTAAATTGCAACATGCTTCAGGATTCATACGATTTTTACTACATGCGCTCTACCATAAATAGCTTCTGTTTTTATCTAGTCCCGTCCTAACCTACTCACCACGTCCTCAATGTATTTAGAGTCATGGCGCATACCTGACTTGACCTTTTCATCGCTCATTCCTCAAAAGCTGTAATAAGTTACTAAATGTGACTCTCCATTTACTATTGGACATGATAAGATAAATTTAAATTTTCGTTCTCGTGGCCCCCAACTCACCCGCTTGAAGTGCAGCGACGCGATTTTCGCAAATTTGAGAGGGTCCGGTACTTATATAACCTCTATTCAAAGATTCCTACAATGTTCGATAAATTTAACTTAGACATTAAAGTTGAATGTCTTAGTATGGCTATGACGAGCTCTCTCGAGAAGCATGCATCGGTACGCAAAGTTGTTCTCTGGTCGCCGTAAACCATGGGTTAATAATGACATTCTGTCCTTATTGAAACGGCGAGACAATGTTTTTAAGAGAGCTCGTGATACTGGCTCTATCTCACTAATGTAGGAATATCGGGCGATGTGCGCTCAGGCGTTCATACACCTACGTAGCTCCAAAAATGCGTACTTCGGTAACATAATAGCCAACTCGCAGTACTCCAATAACCTTTGGAAGTCCCTTGACAGGTTAGGTGGAGTCTCCTCTACTACGGTATCTCTATTCCTACGTTTTCAACCTAATCTAATTAACAGTCATTTCGCATCTATTTCTAACTTATCCCAATCACTTATCCCTCCTCCGCTACAATCATTTCCCTCACTCTCTTCAAACAATATTCCTGTATTCTCATTTTTAAACATAGAACCAAGCGATGTTATGGAGGCGTTAGCTGAGGCTAAATCAAAGACTAACGGTTTGGATGGTATTACCATGAATCATATACGTACTTCATGTCCCGCTATTCTCGATCAATCAACTAACATTTTCAATTCATCAATCACTACCGTATCTTTACCTGCACTTTGGAAGCAAACATTAAGCACTTCAATCCCCAAATAATCTACTGTGACTGACGTATCGGATCTTCGTTATATTGCAATGTTTGCTGAGTGCTATAAAGTATTCGAACGCATTCTCTCTTAGTAATTAAAGAATCATCTAGCAACCTACATACTCATTGACCTGCGCCAGACAGGTTTTCGTTCTGAGCATAGTACTCAGACGGCCTTGCTTGGGGTAATCGAGGATATCAGAATAGGAATGGATGATATTAAATTCACAGTGCTTGTGCTTTTTGATTTTTTAAAGTATTTGACTGCATCCCTCATCACATCCTAATTCATAAACTTCGTTTGTTTAAAATAGCTGATCATACTATAAACTGGTTCACTTCTTACCTCGCCGACAGATACCAGGCTGTCGTTGATGAAGGTGGAAAACATATCAGATTGGATATGCACCTTCGCGGGAGTACCCCAAGGATCGGTGCTTGGTCCTCTGTTATTTGCCATCTTTATCAACGATCTCCCAGCCGTGCTTCGCTTCACCAGGCACATGATTTACGCTGATGACATGCAAATCTATAGGAGTTGCAATTGGTATGACCTTGTTGACACAATTGCCAGAGTCTCAGATGATGCCACCGCTAGTTATAATTGGGCAATTTCTAACGGTCTTACCCTTAATCTAGTCAAAATAAAAGTAATGCTCGTCTGTAGCACACTGAACCTGGCGACGGTCAATCTGACTGATTTACTCTGTGTTCTGGTAAATTGCTCTCCTGTACCTTTCGTGTCGGAAGTGAAGAATCTAGGGGTTTGGCTGATGCCTGATCTCGATTGGGAGAAACATGCCTCTCACATTTGCCTGCGAGTATTTGGCACGTTACGCCAACTTAGATCACACAAACATGCACTTTCCTTTTCTGTTCGAAAATCCCTAGTTCAATCACTTATACTTTCCTACTTTGATTACGGTTGCCTTGTTTACCATGATATCACCGAGGAATATGATATTAAGCTTCAACGAGCCCAAAATGCGTGTATCAGATTTGTGTTTTGTAATATTCCTTGGAGAGGTCATGTTACCGCCTACCGGAAATGGCTAGGGTGGCTCAAGGTTAAGACCCGTCGAGACTACTTTCTAGGCTCATTGACATATGCTTATTGACACTGCTTAAAACCGAACGGTTAGAGTACCTGATCACTAATTTTATACAAATAGCAAATGAAGACGTGCGCAGGTCAGATCGGCACTCTGCCAAAACTTTCCTCATACCACAACACACAACCTCCTTTATAGCCAACTCCTTTTCAATAGCAGCATTTATTTCTGGAACAGCCTTCCAAACAACTAGACCCTATGCAGTCCGGCTACAAGAAGAACAACTCGACGCAGACTGCTTTACTAAAACTGACGGAAGATGTGAGGACAGGAATTGACAAGAGACTTGTGACTTTACTTTTACTGTTTGACTGCAAGGCTTTTGACACGATTTCGCCAGCTAAGCTCTTAGCAAAGCTGCGAGCTCTGCGGTTCTCCAGGCATGCATTAATTTTGATTAAATCATACATTTCGGGTAGAAAGCAAGCTGTTATTGAACGCCCTGACACCAAGTCACCTTGGTTGTCAACAAACCTTGGAGTGCCCTAGGGGTCCGCGTTAGGGCCCTTGCTTTTCTGCCTTTACATCTACGATATGAAAGAATTGTTTCTTGAGCTTAATAAAGAATTCAAAAAGAAAGACCCGCGACGTGTTAAACATATACTATACGCAGACGACCTTCAGATCTACATCCTTATACACCCTGATAGTGCGGACGAGGGAGTGGAGATCCTGGGTCGTGCTGCACAAGCGGTTGCCGGGTGGGCGGATTGCGCATCACTCAGACTGAATAAGACCAAGACTAAAGCTATTATTTTCGGCTCTTGTAAATATATAAACAGTCTTGAGTCACAAGGTATGCCGAAGATCAGTCTGGGAGATAGCGTCTTTGTCCCATTCTCGCCGACCGTTATAAGCCTGGGTGTTATACTTGATTCTAAACTGACGTGGACAACACACGTTGACATGGTTTCTAAAAAGGTCAACAGAGTGTTGTATAACTTGAGATTTTTTAGAAGCTATACCACTCAGGACTTCCGCAAGCACTTAGCAATGGCCCTTGTTTTCCCGTATCTCGACTACTGCTCTCTGGTGTATCTGGATGCATCACTTGAACTTCGTAGCCGGCTGAAAAGACTGCACATCACCCCCTACAGGGAACAATTAGAATGGACTCGGGTGGACTCTCGAAAAGCCGTTTTCATGGCTATAACAATGTATAAAATCCTACGGGTTAAAGAGCCAGTCTATCTCGAGTCGCTTTTTATGAAGAACAAATCGAAGCGTCCTGTAAGGGGTGATGCAAAAGAACTCTCAGTAACACACATGCGCACTGAAACAGAATGAAGATCTTCTCAAGTACAAGATGCGCATTTGTGGAATTTAAGGTGGCGGTCAAGAAATACCTCACATGCTTAGATTAATTGTTTTGTTGATGTTCATTTTTCCCCCTTCTTTTCATTTGTTTAATTCTTTTGTGTTAATTTATTTTGTATCGTTAAAATTCTAATTTATATATTTGTGTATTTTATTTATGTTTTCTTTTAATTATTAATTTGACAAAACAATTTTAAAAAAAGTATGCATATATTGTGACGGGTAATGGTATCTCGTCACATACTCTCCCTCTCATACGGAAAACATGTACTAATCATTTAAGTGTTACAGGCATCATCAGCGGCGGCATAAGATAGGGAAGGAGCCGGTGAGTAACGAGAGAGAAAGAGAGAGAGTATAGGTAGGCCGGGGGGGAGGGGGCACGATGGGTGAGAGCCACGACGTTGAGAGCAGAGTCGCTTGAACTTCGGAGAGAGCACGTCATGTACACCGCGAGTGTAATCAAGCATCGGAGCTTTATCGTGCGATTAGGAGTAGCCTTGCGAGACCCGCTCCAACGAGTTATCGAGGGCCGTGACACCACCCCGTTCACTCTCCCTGGACTGGTGTTTTGCGACAGCGCAGGGATCATCGCAGCTGAGGATAATTGTAAGTGCCTTTTCGCCTCGAAACTCTCTTTATCTCTTTCTCTCTTTCTCGTGGCATCTTCCCTACTGGCGATTAGCCTGTGAGAGCGCACGAGCATCGGCCTGTATGCATTTGTACCCCTTTCCATACTATATTAGAATATACATGGTATTTTTAACAAATCTCTCGAGTTATCCTTGACTCTACCTTCCCCACACGTATTCATGCTCGAATAGTTAAATATTAACATATCGCGGGTTTGCTCCGGGCTAAAACCCCGTTATAGTATTTATTATAGTATATATAGTATGAATGGAAACGATTGTTAATGTATGTATGTAATTTTATTCAAGCGACTGATAAGTATAATAAGTACGATTTAGAAGACACCAATTTTATAACTGACAACAAAGTGCAATACTTTATGTACCTGACTTCACATATGTGCAATTTATTTTTGTTAAGTATCGACGTGATATCTAATTTTAAGAAACTGATAACGTGTGACATTAAAATGTAAAATTGTATGTAAATTTTTTTTTAAATATTTACTAATAAATATTGTATATATATCTCTCTCTCTCTCTCTCTCTCTCGCTCTTTGGAAAAGAGTGGAAGAAATGGGGATTAATTCGAAATCGCATTCTGAAGTGCAGCTACCTGCTTCATTTGATGAACTTAATCAACATTTTGTCGGATTTTAAATACCTATACCTCTGCACGACTTACGTTCCACTACCCGTATCTCGCCGGATGATCGCTTTTTCTTCAACCATGTTGAACCAGATGAAGTAGTCGAATCATTCTCTTCGGGAAAATCGAATGCGATCGACCCAGATGGCTTACCACTTCGCCTTTTAAAGTTAGGCCTCTTCATTACTTTGCCTGTACTTTTGAACATTTTAGACGCCTTGCTTCAATCTGGAATTTTTCCTAGCAGCTGGAAACGTGCGTCAGTCAAACCTATCCTTAAAAAAAAGCAGCCCACTAACATAGCAGATTTTTGCCCAATCAGTATCCTCTCGGTGGTCTCAAAAATCCTTGAATCCGTCGCTTACAAACAAATTATGAAATGTGTGTCCTTTAAAGATTTATTTAATCCATTGCAATCGGGCTTCCGAAAACTACATAGTACACACAAAGCACTAACGAGGATTGTTGATAACATTCTGTCCAATATTGATGAGGGCGAAGTCACTCTTCCAGTCTCCATTGACCTTCAATTGCTAGCTGGAAATCTACGGGATTTCGGCTTCTCTGACTCAGCATGTAGCTGGGTACATTCGTTTCTATCTGGACGTACTCACGTCGTTACTTCGACCTCCAGGGAAACTGCTACACCTCTACCTAGACTTAGTGGAGTCCCACAAGGCTTCATGGGCTTATGTTTTTCTCACTTTTTATAGATTATATGCCAAACGTCTGCCTTAACTGTAAGTGCCATCTTTATGCTGATAACTTTTGCGTTTACGTTAACGGTAAATTAAAAGATGCGGAGCTTATCATACAAAATATTAACGCTGCTCTCGATAATTTAACCTGCTGGGCTGCAGAAAACAGACTTAAGATTAACGCGAGTAAGGAGACGTGCAAAAGAAATGTGTGGATGTGCAAATATATAATGTGCACAAATGTAAAAAAATAACTAAACAAGAAAAGTTTTATAAAAAATGAATAAAAAAAAATAAATTGCATAAAAGGAAAATAGAAAAAGTCAAAGAACAAACAAGAGTATTATTCAAGATGTTTTTTAATTAAATTGAGAGAATTTTTATAGACATTTTTAAAAAGATACGTGTCTTCCATTTTATTTAATGTGTTACTGTGAAAATATATATTGTAATACCACATTTTGTGTGGGTTACACAAAATTTCAGTCTGTCGAACGAGCTGCTCAATGCAAGTCTGATGCTGGACAGAACTGGCCTATACAACTAATAGCACACTACTCACCCATTACACTCACTATACACATACACACACACACTATTTTCTTCGACGGCACAGAGCAAGCGAGCACTTCAACACCCTGAAGCAGCTGAAGAGGACAAACAGCTGCCATCCCATAGAGCCTCGCATAGGTTGGAGCTGGCTGGTCTCGGCTGTGGTGCGCTGAGCGTGTTCTGGTGTCTCCTCTCCTTGTTCCCGTTCTTTCGAACCAACCTAAGATCACATGCATAGAGATTAGAACTGAAAAAAATAAGCAAAATGGTATTAGAATAATACCCACCTGATTTTATGCCTTGAAAGGCATGAATGGGTCCACCTTGGGCGGAGCGGCTGCTTCTCTAGGTACTTTGGAGGCCTGCAGCATACACCTTCGAAAACATAAAGCTGAGTTAGTCTACAGCAGATACACACATCAAACTGGAACTCTCTTACCTGGTTTGGAGGGTTTGTAGAGGCAGTGTGGTCTCTGAAGTGCAGCAACGCAGCTCAACTTATAGCCCGCTCCTCCATAACAGCAGCAGCAGCAGCCTCCGAAGCACTCGCCACTCACCTAGAAGCAACCTAGCATTAGCAAGGGGAGATTACAGTGATATACAAAACACTAATCCCGCCTGATAGTAGTGGCAGTTGAAGAATGCAATGTAGTAAGCTGCATGTAAATATAACCTCTTCGAGGTTAACCGTGCCTACTGCTCCTGCTGCAAGTACGCAGTTCTGGGCATGGTAGCTCTCGTCTTCGTGCCCCATCGTCGTCAAGGTTGTCCAAATACACCTGCTGCTACATCACTCATCGAACTTCCTCCTCCTGGATACTCGTCCTTCCTCGTCCTCTCCAACACCGTCTGCAAGCCGTCGACTGCGTGCCACATAGCGTGACGTCACCGCGAGCAGACGCTCCCCTTTCCTCCTTCTTACTTCTCTTTCTTCCTCACCAGACGCATGCGCTGCGCCCTCAACCGGGCTCGGTCCGCACTACCGAAATCCAAGTCTAGCGCCGCGGGAACGAAGCGACAACTCGCTCACTTCGTACTGAGCCGCGTTCGCAGAGACTTCGGTCTTTATACCAGCTCCGTGCGAAGATATCAAAATCCACTTGCTCCGCTCGCGAATATATAACCGCTTCCATACCTCGACATTATCGTCGACCTTGTACCGTGCGTGCCGACCAACTTGTATCTTCCATGGAGGCCACACCGGATTTGAAAGAGTAAGTTGCACAGAATATTATTGTGCTTTACCGGTACATATATATATATTTGTAAATCTAGCGCCGCGTGCGTGTCGAGCATCGCGTCGCGCCGCCTTTCCACGTGTATTTCACCGCCGTATATTCTGTAGAATTCGCATCCCTGAGTACTAATTTCTTCCCCTCTCGATTATTTACCGTTCCCCACCGTACCGCCGTGCTCACAGTAGTTAGTTTAAATTCGTAAATAATTCTGTGTCTGTAGAACACTTGTAAAATCGTGCTGCGAATTGGCGCAGCTGGCGCTCAACACCTTGTATATAAATTGAATAAACCACAAGTGTTCATACTTTTACCCTAAATTCCTGTGTGTAATTTATTTAAAGTCTCGAATAAAAATAATGTTAAAGCTTGCATGTGCGGCGCAATAATCTTGGCTAGTACAGCTAATATTATGGTTATAATATTTAACATTGCAGAGAATGCACGTTTGCTCCAATTTTTTTCCTGATCTACAATTTTGTGTTTACTAAAATTAATTGCGTGTTCCTTTTCATTAGCGTGTTTCGCTAGTGCTGAAAAGGTGTGTGTGTTACGTTGCTCTGTGGTCTGCCTGTGTTCGCTCTGCGAGCTGCGAGTTACACACGATTCTCCAAAGTATAATTTTGGAGACTGCGAAGGATTCGGCGAGTTTTATTTTGTACTTAGTTGTCTCTGAAGTCGCACCCACGTAACAGCTTGTGGTTTCGCGTGGCCGGTACGTCCTACCGACCTTCAGGGCCAATTCTAGTAGTCATGTGACTACTTGTTTCAGTAAGTTTTGTTTTTAACGTTTTTGTCATAATTTTGTACTTTGAGTTAATTTTTATTATAAAGTAATTTAAATATTCGTAAATTTGGTTTTTTTAGAGGTGCCATTATAGTATACAATTATGCTTGTCCATAGTTCACGACGCTTTCCATGATTTATTCGTTTAAGTTTATGGTAAATGTAATTCCACGTTATTTTTTATGTTTTGTATTTTGTTTTGACAGTTTGTGGCATAATGTGTAATATAGTGACTTATAATTTTATTTATATTTTTTGTGTAGCCATGATGAGGGGAGTATCTTTACAAAACTCCCGAAACGTCGCATATTTTTAACTTAATTAATAAGGGATTGTTCTGAGTGATCGATGGAGTCATATAATTTATTTATGTGCTGCTCGTACCTTGGAACAATAGATTCACACCTATTATAAAAATTCATAAAAAGTATAAAATTATAAACAATGTATTACACATACTAATCATAAACCGTATAAAGCTCATAAAACCTTTAACCCTTTAAATACATAAAACAAATAAACAGTATAAAATAAATATAAATCATAAAAAATATAAAAACTATGAAATACATAAATCATAAACTCAGTAATGTTCATAAAAATCATAAACTCTATTTAAACTATATAAGATTTTGATCGTTTCACAATGGAACGCATCAACATCGCATCTGAAGAGAACGAGCTCAACGTAAACTTCAAACAAAATCATCATATTGTAAGTTATTATATGTAAGTATGTAAATTTTAATAACTAGTTCTTATGCCTCTCATTTTGTATGTTAATGTTAAAAAAATCACATGTAGAAATGAAACATTTTAGATAAATTGTAGATAAACAATGGTAAAAATTAAAGTAAATTTGACAATGATTTTTTTTGTTTAATTATAATATATTAAACATATAATCATAATCATACATTAAACCACGATTATATTTTATTAGTATTAAAAAAGAGAAATGATTGTATTTCAACATAAAAATTTAGACATATTTTCATCATAATTTGAGGTAGTAGTAATCTAAGCAGCAATAATAATAGCTACACATATTTTATATATCATTACTTATATAAATATAACTGTTCTATTCAAAATATAATTTAATATCAATATTATGCTGTAAATATTATTTATTCCATGTTTGTTAGCTTAAAAATAATGTTTTATCTAAATTTTTATCTAATATGAATTTATTGAATTATATATATAAAGGATAATTTATGTACTAAATAAATTCAATTATAAGAATGAAAAATATTAACAGGTTTTATATATGTATAATTAAGGCATATATGTAATTACTGCTATTTGTTCTAACGAACCTTTTTATAATCAACTAATTATATAAATTATTTCAGGTAGATGAAGTAGAACAAAGAATTGTGAATGAATAAAACCGATCAACTTCGTTATTATTTAAAAAAATATAAAACTATTGTATTTACATATTATTATGTATTATCATATTATTGTTATGTATTATTATGTTATTGTTATATATTATTATTTATTTATGTATTGTCATTACTCAAATTAAAATATTTTTTCTAAAAATATATTTTTAATTATAACCCTAAGTTCTATAATCGCTATATTTAGCAACAGTTGTATTATTTTTCAAATTACTACTAAAATATTATAGTTAAATAAATCAAGGATACTAGTCTATACATGTAATTAAATTAAAAATGTAATTTTAACTAAATATGTACTTTTAATAAAAAATTATCTATTGATAAACCATCAATGATAAATCAGCACACATTTTTTGAGATTTTAATTAAAAAGAGATATCGCAATTTAAAATTACTTTTTTGGAACAAAAAAATTTATAATAAATAAGAAAAGACTCTATTGCTCGGCCAAAATTTTCAATAGAAATGACTCTATTGGTCTTATCGAGCAGAAATTATTTTTGTATTACAGGCCAAGACACTGTATATTCTCCACTTGGAGATCTGTATGCAGGCTTGCATTTACAAAAAATATATCGGCGTTTTGTCCTGGCTGTCAGAGTGAACTCCTCAGTAAGGCCATGCCAGCTACCTTAGACGCCTGCTAGCTGGATGGAAGGCGGATACTTAAGTAGGTTTTGAACGTCTCATTCTCTTGTGGGAGAGAATGACACGTCGCCACCTAGCGGACACACAATGAGACCCAGTGTCAAATTTTAAATAAGAAAAGACTCTATTGCTTGGCCAAAATTTTCAATAGAAATTACTCTATTGGTCTTATCGTCTAAGCATCTAAGGTAGCTGTCAGAGCCTTACTGAGGAGTCCACTCTGATAGCCAGGACGAAACGCCGATATATTTTTTGTAAAGGCAAGCCTGCATACAGATCTCTAAGTGGAGAATATGCAGTGTCTTGACCTGTAATACAAAAATAATTTCTGCTCGATAAGACCAATAGAGTCATTTCTATTAAACAAATTTATATTAGAACAATTAATTTAGTTTGAAGAAGTTAAGTGCCAATGAATTGGTAGCGATTTTTTAACTTGAAGTTCTTATTATTTTTTACTAGATTAGCTACGTTAATTATGGTCACGGTAATTAATTTTTGCTACAAAAGTGCCTGTAGTTTTATTTTCTCTCTATATTATAAAATCATTTCACTGCCGCCGCCGATGTGTCAGGAAGTCGCTCTCCTCAGTTCCTCTTTACTCCTTGACGTACCCTCCTCACCCCCTCTTCACCCGTTCTCATTCCTTTCCCTTCAATCTCTCCTTAAAATTTGACCTTATTCCTCCTCAAAATTTGACCTTATTCACGTTATTTCATCGTTGTCCAATAACTCAACGAAGAATCGACAGGAAAGTTAAAAAATGTTGTAGAAATTCTAATCCCTTTCTAGGAGGCGTAAGATAACGGATACAAGGGCACTTAAGAGTTCTATATTATTTAAGGGGGGTTTAAAAATGGTTAAAAATAGTGCAAATTTGTTAATAGAATCATTTAACATGAGCTATGTCATGGATATTTACAAAATATTTCAGTTAACTAATGTTGAGAATACTTCAAAGAAGGTATCTAAAAGTTTCATCAAGATTGGTTATTTTTGTATGCGCCAACAACATTTTAGGGAAAATCATCTTTTTTTTTTACGGCGGAAATCTGGCGCTATTCAACGTCAAGAAGGACTCAAAAAAATGTGTCCCGCCGCCTCTCGAAGGCAACAAGCACAGACACGTCTGAAGCGTCCAGAAATCTCGCCGCTCGCTATATAACGTCATCGCTACGAGCATCACTGTCAGCCAGCAATGTTGCCCAAAAGTTATGAAAATTATCTATAAACGAAATTTACTTTTTCATTCCTCTTTCTCCTGTATATTTTATTGTCTGTCTAGTCAGGCAAAACACTCCATAGTTTAGAAGAAAAATTATTCTTTCTAATGACTTACGACAATTACGTAATAGCTAACTTGACTATTGTCAAGGAGCGTACTATAGACACCACAATGTACAGTGTTCCTGAGCCTCTCCTCACGAGCATGGAAATTTCCAGTGCCTTACGCAACTCGCCTTTTGCATCAACATGCGTCTTTGGGGAGAAGACGAGCGGGGAACCACGAGAACAAGAAATTCCAACATCACGGGAGACGCAACTCTCCAATCAGACAGCTTGGCGACGAGGGAAACTAACCAACCAGAGGCAACAGCGTGGAAGGCGTGTCGAAGTCCGCGGCCTTCTAGCTCGCGGCTCGAACACAGGGCCCCTGACTCTTTTCCTAGCCTTCGACCGACTACCAGCAGGAGGGCCGTCGCCTTATTTGTTCAGTCGTGTTTACAATTTCTTTTGGTTATTTTTTTGATAAATAATTTTCTGTGTAAATTTGTTTTGGTTTATATAAATTCTCGCCGAATTCATTCATGTAACTGTGCTACTCGCTTCAGCCGCCACGCCATAAGCAAAAATCAAGCTAAGTTACCAAGGTTTGTGCCTCTTGTTGGCCATTAGAAACGCAACAGGTTGCCATTTCTGCCCCGTGCAAATTTAGTTTTTGTTGTACTTTTCTTTTTCCTAGAATATAGTTTTGTTTAACTATTTAATTAAATTTAAAAGTCTAATCAGTTAAAACCAAGGTGGAGTTAGTTTTAAATAGTTAGTAATATAAATTTAAGAAGAATAGTTGTGCCCATCACAGTAACATTTTTCTTAGTAATTTTCTCATAATTACTTCACGTCAGTGAGCATTCAAAAACTAGACAAAATATCTTTTATATTTTTTTCATATAAGAAAAATCCTGGAAACATTGTAAACTGTAAATTTTTAACTATTCATTAAATTTAACTCGAAGTTCAATATATTCAATAGCGAAAGCTGCTCCGACGAGAGCAATGCCTAAATTGTAAAAATATGCCCCTCAGGTGTGTATTTCCCCGACGAAATAAAAGGCACAGAATTGTATCTAAATATCATATTTTTGCTTCTATTCATTTCTATTTTATGTTGCCTGATAACTTATATGTAGTATCCCATGTGTGTGTCTAAATAAATTCTCTGGAAAAAAAAATTTATAAATTTCGTCGTGACATCGCGACTCTCCGATTTATAATCGAAGCCTAGCCGTGCCTTCATATTGAAAAGATTTAGGTCCTGTATACTAAACAAAATATTGTGGCATTTAAAATATATATTTTTGGCCGTAAGTCATAAGCCATACTATACGTCGATTCCAGTAATTATTCATGGTTACACGAATCGACTGGTGACAACGTATATAAAATTCCCTTTTCAGAAAGTATCATCCGGATGATAACACTCAAACTGAGGAACTAAGCTATGATACTAGGATTCTAAACGTATTTTCTGAATAATGTATTTATTAAAAAATAAACTTCAAAAATTGACTAAGCTGATTTCATATATGCCCATATATGATTATATTTTACATATGATTATATATTATTATATATGATGTTATAAAGCCGCATGAGGTATTACAACTGTATATAATATTACCATATATTACTATATATACCATTTCTGTACACATATAATGGTATATAGCAATATATGGGCATATGTGACCGTAAACGATCATATGCTTGTAATATGTTGCCATAATTCGTTTATGGTCATATATGAATTGAGATTAACGTACATTATCATATATATTCGTATAAGTTTATATATGTTCATGTATAATTTTCTTACATAATCATATATGCTATAATCAAATTATGATATTACGGCCTTAAAAATCAATAAAAAATATAAATTTGAAGCCCAGTTAGACCCCTTAAAAATATTTTATGTCACGCATGAACGAAAACGCGTTTAAAAAAATATTTTAAGGGGTTTAACTCGGCTTAAAATTTATATTGTTGATTGCTTTTTAAGGTCTCAATATCAGAATATTTTAGCACTACTGTATAAGCATATATCATCTTACATGAAGTCATTTTTATGCCGGTTTAATTACTTTCTTGCGTCAATTTTTAAACAGCTTTCACTTCTACTAGAGCTCGCGGGCTTCACTAGGGCTTGCGAGCGTTTCCATCTCGCAAGCTCGTCTAAGCTCGAGGATGGGGGTTAGCCGATTAAAATGGGCTCGGGAAGAGCTAAGCTCGAGCCACTAGGTATTTTAAAAAAACAAAATTAATTTTTTTTGGCAGTTTGTATCAAAGATATTTAAAAAATAGACACGAATTCAGTAGACAATCAAAAGAAAATCACGCGGTTTTTAAGAATTCGTGTCTATTTTGTTATATATCTTCAATACAAACTGCTGAAAAATATCATTTTTAATTTGATAAAATAACTACTTTTTGAAAAATCTTTCAGTTCACATTTATTTCTTAAAAATAACTTACGTATAGTTTTAAAATACATAAATCGAAAGGAAATCACACGTACTTTCATAATTTATGTATATCTTTTATACATCTTGCATAAAGACTGCAAAAAAATGTATTTGCTTTTTCAACATTTTTTTTATCATAAATCGTCCTAAATATGATCCATTTAGCTCCAAACTTTTATCAGATCAAATTTCAAACGGACCTAATATATATATGCAAATTTTCAGCTCGTAATATGTTTTACTGCACGAAAATTTTCATCTTTAAAAAGCTTTCTCTTTGAGAAAGCAATACCTCAAATCTATCTCGAGAACGAGGACCCATCATAAAATATTACGGGTGCTGGGCGTTATTTTTAGGTACCAGAAACCACCTCCGTAAGTTTGGTAAAAATACTTTACCACGGGGTGTGCACTCTCCTTGTGAGTTATAGATAAAGCTATGTTCAAACATATTTGATCATCACTTTTTATTCATCACTTAAGACAAAAATTTACAGCTATATGTACATTTGGTTATATAGATCAATGATATATAGGGGCATATAGATCAATGAATACATAATATACAATAAAATAATAAGACTAAGATGACGTGGTAGGTGCAATCACAATAATATATAACGATAATGTTGCGAAATGTTTAACATAATGTTGTATAAAATAATTAATGTATATTATTATACGCAAGTATATGTATACTTGTAACTATAGCATATAAAATATATAAATATGGCTCTTTGACCAGGGAATTTAACGCATTAACAATATAAAATTTATAAATAAAGAATATCAAGATAGTCAATGGCATCGCAACTGGTAAGATGTTTGAGTACTAGCGACTTTATGGTTTGAAGGGAGGTAGTATTCTGGGGTACTGAGGTGGTATGGTTTGGTAGTTTGTTCCAGAAGTAGGAAGCTGCTATTACAAAGGCTTTGGCATATAAAGAGGTTGTGTTATGACGGATAAGGAGAGGTTTAGTGTGGAGCCGAGCTGATCTGCGTACATCGCTGTCAGCCGTGAGTATAAAGTTTGCCTGTGGATATTCAGGCCAACCGGTTTTGAGCATCGTGAATGTCAGTGCACCCATGAAATACTCTCTTCGAGCTTTCACCATGAGCCATCCTAGTCGTTTGCGACAAGGGGTAACATGGGCTATCCAATTAAATAAAAGTTAGTTCGTAATTATTTATGATTTCTTTATCGTTTTATAGGATAAATTTTTTTTGCCCGTCACTGACATAGGGTTTTGACTTTTACTGACGTTTATCCTTGCTTAGAATGTACTTATTTAACTTTCTTTGTCACACAAATGTTACAAAACATTGAGTTTTAGATAAAAACGAAAATATTAAAAATAATTTAAAACAGCTTAAACAAGTCCAATTATTTTGTGAAACCTCTTTCATTATTAAAAAAATAGGTTAACAATTAATATACAAATATTTTAAAATTCGTTTTTTGTCCAAAAACCTGTATCTTCCTCCCTTAAGAGTTTATTTAGTATTTATAATCTATGTTTATTATATGCTCACAGATTACGTACAAAATAGATCATCAATAAGAGGGTGTTAAAGTCGATTTTGGAATTAAAATTTCCTGCCTTCAATTTTACTGATCCAACAATAAATAATTTGATATAATTCGATATATACATATACTTAATTATCCAAAACGAAGAGGTTATTGCCCTTCGTAATACAATTATCTACGACTGCGCAAAGTTTCAAACGATAACTTTAAAAACTTTTAAAATTGCAATTGAATAATATTTGAAAGGTTCGATTTGAAGTTATCATTTGAAACTTTACACAGCGATAGATAATTGTATTACCAAGGGCAATCACCTCTTTGTTTTGGATAATTAAGTATATATATCGAATTATATCCAATTATCATTTTTCCGTCGATAACATTTGAGGCGGGAAATATAAGGATTAGGGGAGGATGGGGTGTTGCCGGTCACCTAAGCAAACGTGCTTGTTATTTCCACTTTCAAATTGTTTTTTTTTTAACTTAAAATAATTATTATGTTAGTTCAAACCATTGACTATAAATATTTATTATTGGTTTAATATAAAAATGTAAGATATCGAAGCTATAAGTCGAAAAAAAAAAGCATTTTGACCGAATTTACTTCACATCAAGGGGTAATACCGGTCAGTCTTGGTATAATTCCGATCACTATTAGAAAGTTATTTTTATAAGTGAAAAATATCTTTAAATCAATTATATGAACTTTCATATGATCCGTCGCATTATTATTCGCACTTACATAGTGAAACATATAATAACATAACCACTGTTCAATTAAAAACACTTAAGCAACGTTACGCTACCTGAGAGCGCAGCGAAATGTTTTCTTAGCCTCACTTTCTGGAGCGTCATATAAATAACATTGTGACCGGGATTACCCCCATTCTGCTTAGTAATTTAAATTGAAATGGTAAAAAAGTAATAGGTTTATACTCTTTTTTCTTCACTACTTCGTATTCTTAGATTGTTCAAATTAATAAAGATACAAAAAATAACTGCATAAAGCAACAAATAATATGCATAAAAGCTTATTTTATAGACCAGATTTCTAATAAGAAATGTAGGCCTCTTTGATTGTGTATAATTCCTTAATAAAACTGAATAAAAGGTTGTTTGGACATTTGATTAATTGCATTTTATGTTGCGTTTAATATACTATTCGAATTATTACCTAAAAATGTTTAGATTATTGAAAGTAAGGGTGACCGGAATTAGCCAGTGACCGGCATTACCCCGTTCTCCCCTACGAATTTTTTTGTATAATTTTTATGGTTGTAAATGACTTCTCTTATTGTAGTTCTGTTTAAGGTTTAGGATGTAGTGATTAGTACGTATTTTATTATTCAAACGTATTATTAAAAAATACTCCACTTGGGACAGTTGGGTTTAAGGTTTAGAGTTTAAGGATAACGATTTTTTATTCAAATTTGTTACTAATGCAAATTTCTTGTATACAAAAAAACAAACATTGCATACATTAAGTTCTTAAGCTAGCAAAAATGCGTATGATACGCAAATTTTCGTATGAAATCCTGGACATATGATACTGAATATCATACGTAAATGAGCATTCGCATCATACGTGACCTATGTTACACGCTCAACCCTGACTGCGAGACACTTTGGGTTGTATTCAGGCGTGTAATCGGCTGAAAGGCTAGAAAATCGCGTTCATTGTGTATTGGAATTAATACAGACCTAAAATCTTTGTACATATGAATCACCATGCCGACGACTCGAGGACGCTTGTACCTTAAGGTATTAGATAAGGTTCGAGCTTTTAATAAGAGATTAAAAATATTTTTCGGGTACAAGGTCCATAGAGAGATCGTCGAGGTAGAAATATGGCCAAAAACTATCGCAGCCGTGAAAGTTTTAAATTCGAGTCTCGTGAAAATAACATGATAGCGTATAAAGATAGACTTAAATTATGACACTGCGAAAATTTCTGCGTGGAGGACCAGTCGAATTATTTGCGACGTTCATACATTGGTACCTTGATGTTGAATAACAGGATCAGATGTTAGAGCAGGCGATAATGATGTAGAGCCACGCGGGAAGTCATCAGCCAATAGTATAGCACCATTTAAGGGAGAGAGAGATTTAGATCTTGTAGTGCCTTTGCATCGATTTGACGAGGAGTTAGCAAAATGCCTTGAAGAATGCCGGAAATAATCAGCTCAGATGATTCAAAATTAACTGCTGATACTTGGGCAGTAGTCAGATTCATTGATTGAGGGGGTTTGATAGCTAAAGCTTCCAATTTATTATTAATTTGCTGGAGATTCGCTCCATGCAGCTGGCTACTTGTACGTTATTTTGTATGTACGAGTCGTGCTGATTAAATCGTGCGTGGAATGTTGAATGATCATTGAGTATCTCTTCAAATTTTTGTTCCTGTCGTGTGCAAAAATTTTCGAGCCTGTTTTAATGCATCAAATGGTGAGGAAAGCTTTTGCATCTGCTGTGAGATGAAATTCATTAGCATTGCGAGCGTATTATTTGGTAGCCTAGGGTCTCCGCTAATTCATTATTCGGCTTGGTATGGATGGCTACTGCCGGCGTAGGTAAATGCAGGTTTGAGACCGAGTCAGAAACAGGCTGCTGTTGCTACGGCGGTACCGGCGGCGGCGGCTGCGAGATGGATGACGTAAAGCGTAGGCAGCCGTTGCAGTGAGGCCGAGTACATCTGCGGCGTAGTGGGGAGCTGTGTTGGCGTACGCGATCGTACGAGTGTGCGAGGAATCTAGCAGAGAGCCATCGGTCGCGTTGATGCGAATACCCAGCTGTGTATGTGCGTTCGAAGGTAGCGTTAGTGACCTCTCCACAACCATCTTGTGACGGGAACAAATAATTCACTGTAGGAGTGTTGGCTAATGTATTTTTTGTCCACTTGCAAAATCGCCCAAGAGCTCAAAGATGGTAGGGTATTTTTTTCTACGAATGTTGGTATAGTTTTTACTCTCATGACCAGAGATCTCCGAGGCCAGTTTTACGGTAGATAGAGATGTGCCTGCCAGTATTTTTCTGTTGTCGTCACAACATGTCAAAACACCATTTTCACCAAACCAATTATCGCGCGCAAAATTTATGTGGTACCAAGAATCACATTTATTTATGTGGAGCCAAATCTGCACTTGCTTAGATAAGCCATTAACGTGGCACATTGATATGGAAGTATGAATAGGCGGTCACATAAGCTGAAAGTTTCAGTACAAATGAAGTACTCGTACGTGCGCGGATACACGTATACACAGCGCACTAATCCTTCTAACCGGCGGTTAACCTTAAACTCAGTTTGGAAGACAGACTTTGATGTTTCTGGATAAAGTACAAGAGATAATTCACAAATTTTCTTTAGCACTGAAACCTGAGAAAATCCCAGATCGTTAGGCAATCTTTTCACACTAAGGTAAACAGTTTGACGATAGTTATTTGGCTTTAGCACGGAGCACTCTATACTTCATAAGTATCTTTGGCGAGAGAGAGAGAGAGAGAGAGAACATTTTATTTTGCTTAAAAATAAAAAATAGTATATTTCAGTCAGTATTATTATATAAAATATCACGTATTGATCGTCAGTCTTATAATAACAGATTTTTGTGCAATATTTATCTATCACGTTAATTATAAAATACATCACCCTTATTCATACATCCATACATACATAGGATCATTCAAGCTATAAATACACACAGACATTATAAAACAATAAGAAGTGGATAACATTGTTATGTATATAAAAAAGAAAATAATCGCACGTAGCTCGTAGAGAGAGAGAGAGAGAGAGAGAGAGAGAGAGAGAGAGAGAGAAAGAGAGAGAGAGAGAGAGAGATATTGATTGATCGATTGATAACAAATTTATTTATGCGAAGGTTATCATAACCGTATGGCAAACAAACAATATGATACATTTTAATTATTGTAACATCTATAAATATATATATATATATATATATATATATATATATATATATATATATATATATATATAAAATAGCAATTATTACAAATTAAGGGGGAGGGAGGTTAATTTGTGCAATAAAAGCACATTTTTGTGATTTTTTTTCAGGACTTAGTTAAAATTTATTTAGTAAAACCAACGTTACATTATTGTAGTCCAGTAAAATAATATTGTGGAATATTTTCATTAAAAAATATTGAAAAATACGGCAATGGCATCAATTATTCGGAAGCGTCTGAGAAAAAAGTTGGATTGCGGTGCCCCTCATAACTCGGTGCTGGATCATCTGAAATCAAAAAACCAAAGTTCGTTCGTCAGATAATTGCTTTTCCCAGGTAACGCTGGGTGGGATTTTCGAAATTTCTATTCTATTTTTCACTTTGCGGGAACACTTTACATGAAAAAATGCGATTTTTGCCAAAAAAAACCGGCTAATTTGTTATTGTAAAATGAAAAATATAAACGAATTTGGAAAAAAAGCTCCAGTGTTACCTCATAAATTATGTAAAGAAATAGAGTTTAAAATTTCGAAAGCATCGGTGCAATAGTTTTGAAGTTATGATGAGCACCGACTTTGAAAACTTGAGTTTTGGGAAAAACGCTTTAAAGTTTTGAACACTAAATAATTTGGATTAAAACGTTCATAAGCGAGATTTATCGGCTTACCTCACACTGAATCATCGATGCCAGGTCCATAGAGGATGTTGCTGTCATCTATGATGTCTAAAGCATCTTTTTGCTCCTGTCTACGACGAATCCTGCCATCTCTAGTTTGATTTTCATCTTTATGCTCTGCTCGGTTTATACGAATGTGATCAGTTGATCGCGCCCATTCATGAGCGCTTGATCCACTACTGATTCCCATGTCTTGCATGAAGGATAGTAAAGCAAAAGAACCTTCATTGAAGACACAGGCTGCCACATAAGCCGCAATCTCAACTATCACAGAGGTTCTGCTCAAGTGCTTTGGTGAGATTTGCCATATAAGTTGGTTCAAACTCTCATTGTTGTTTTGCGTGAAGCCTCCGACGCATCGCTCCAGGAGAGCATCTTTGCTTAGATCTTCATAGATAGGCTTGATGGTATCCAAAACATCATTTGGAAGAGCACTGTACGTGTGTTTGAACGAATCCAATCCATTATCAGCTGCAACTTTTTGCCATTCGCACCAGGAGTCCGCGCCGCTCGGACATTTTTCATGCTGTGGATTCTCGTCTGCCGAACTGTAGTGAAAGAACGTTGCCCAGATAGCATTCTTCATATTTTCCATGAAATCAGAGTAACGTCTAATATCCAAACCGTAGTATACCGTCAGTTTGTCAATCATCTTAGCCGTAAGCCTCCCTTTACCAGACAGACTTTTTTTATCTTCTTTCCAGCCTTAGTTTCAGTATCTACAACGGTCTTCTTGACTATTTCACGGAGACGAGTGCCCATTCTTTTTTGAACATGTCCTACATATTCTTTCTTCACTATTGAAAAATCATCACCATAAGGTTTAGAATTCACTAACCCGGAGTAAGCTTTAGAGTCATCGTCGCCGATATAGTTGCGATATCGCACACCATTCTGTACAGAGCGTTGAAACATGGTTTTGATTGCTTCGACCTCCATATTTCCAGCTGTACCAGTATGATTTGACTTACATTTTCCAGCATTTACATGGTTTTCATGCCATTCTTCGTATTCGGCAGAATTTAATTTACTTTCCCAAATTTTACATTCGTGACAGTATGAACTTTTGACAAAAATGTCAAGAACTTTCCCTGATAAGTAACCGATCAACGATGTGACGCCGAATAAAGATAAGTAGCCTCTTTTTTTCCATGTTCCGTCGCCTGATACCGTGAGTTCGTCAGTATCTTGAGTATTCTTCTCGTCCACTGTAGCAGATTTTTTTTCTTTTGTAGCAGATAAAAAAAATCAATTCGCTACTTCACTTACAGTCGAGCACATATTTTTCATGTAATGATTGTACGTCGGTCTTGATAAAAAGCTATTACACAAATCCATCAAGCCGCAAAACTTATCACAGACAGATAATCCAAGGCCTAATATCCTCATCACGAAAGCAAACCGATGATTAACTTCGTAAGCACCGGAGTTTATTCTTTCACTAGACGGAACATTTGTAATCACGAAACAGCTTTCGCACGACACGTTGATATTAAATCCAAGGCTTTCTCGCTTAGTCGAATGGAAATTTACTTTTCCATCACATTTTACACACTTCACTAGCGTAGAAATTGTTGAAAAGTTTAATAGAAAATCTATTATCCTATAGTGTTTTTCAAGATCCTCCTTAATTTGATGTTCAACGCTCACTCTTATTTTTTTAGCTGACGCGCTACTTGTTGAAATGTCTTCTCTTTTACGTTTTTGCGGCGGTACAATCTTTCTAGATCGATATAACCTCGAACCACTTGATTTTCTATCACACCTTTTAACTTTTTTTGGCATTGTAGCAATAATTTTCCACAAAACTTCACGAAAATGATGCGAAAAATTGGAGCGCACGTGTACGTCTGTTCGATAGAAAGTTTACTGCTAAACTAAATTATATTCTCTACACTGATTAAATATACGGTACAGTTATGAGCATGTTTATACTTGTCTTCAAATTTCTATAAAAGAAAGTAGGAGGAACGGTTCGGTATAATATAGGGAGTGTAGCAGCTGCCAGGTAACAATAGCGCGCTCGAACCGAGCATGTATGAAAATCCAACAGGTAGAAAAATATTCATAACACCTGCAATTTTGCTCCGATCGACTTGAAATTTTTACACAATATACTTGAGATACAACGCATTCAGTTTCAAAAATAAAAAAAAATACAAAAAAAAATTTAAATACGTTACCCCCCCCCCTTAATACTAATAACAAGAATTACTTTGCAGCGCATTTCCTAGAAATAGCCTCTCTGTTAAAATATTCGTAATGTATATCGCATGAGTACTAAACTAATAATAGCAATTTTAATTAATTAAATTAAATTCTATTCATACCTAGGGGTGTTCTAATCCTATAAGATATCCGTATAATGCCATTTTAAACGATTCAACAGTCTTTTTAAATCTAATCGCGATAGGCAAAGTATTATAAAGTTCCACAGCTTGGATAGAAAATGTGTATCCATAAATTATCGTTGTAGCTAGGGGGATTACAAAATTTGTCGCTTTCAGTCTTTCAGAACGACGTGTGTCATCCTTGATTTCCGGGAATTACTTATGAAGATATTCCGTTCTCGACACCGTTAATATTTTATAAATAGTAACTCCTAAAAAGTATTTTCGACGCTCAGCAAGGGCTAGCCGATTTAGCTGTTTATAATACGGTTTTAACGCTGTATCACGTTTTAGACTAAATACGTATGACAGTGTTAAATAGTCGCTGGAGTTTAACAGCAAGATATTGTGAAAGATCACTGAATACTAGACAAGCGTAGTCAAAGTATGGAAATATTAGTGTATTGACTAGTTGAGTTTTGATCCGACTTGATAGACATATACCTCTAAATCTTAGACGACCCTATTAAGGACATTATGGACCCTAGAGCAAATTTGGGATACATGGGCATTCCACGATAAGTCTTCGCTGAGAATAACACCCAAATTTTTTACTGTGCTTACAAGTGGTATGATTAAACCATCGACTACTATGGGTGGAAGATTGTTTTTATCAATACGCATGTGATATTGCACGGATGCAATAAGCAAGGCTTGAGTTTTATCAACATTAAGAATGTTGGAGTATTGCGTGCAATATTCAGCATCCGTAAAGTGGAGCTCCCCTCCGTTACCCCCACTACTAGTATACAAGTAGAGCTACTTCCTCTTTCTATTCCTTGTAGGCATTCTGTGTTGAGCTCTCTTCAGAGTAGCACGTACAAAGACTGAGGTTATTGTACAAGAGCGTTTTGGTAATATTAATAAAGTATAAATATAAGAGTGAAGCAGTGTGTCTGCATTAACTTTATTTTCGTCAGTCCATATAACTTCTAATAGGTTATGGGCCCAGCACGCTTCCACTGCGCGCTGTTAAAGCAATAGCTTTGTTCAAAAGAACATTCGGGCAAAGTATTTGTGATCGTTGTTGAAGCCGTCGAGGAACAGCCTGCGGGACGCCGCTTGATTTGCCGTCAATCGGGCGAGAACGAGAGCTACGTGAAGGCGACATCGAGTAGCCGTCAGTGGCTATACGGGAGACGAACGAAAATTGCGTCCGGTGAGATTTCGGTGCGACGATTACAATGGCTGATGAAAGTAAGGAGACTGCAGTGGTTAACGAAACAAGTAAGTACGAAAAAGTGCTAACTCGCGAGTGAAAAGATAGCATGCTAATGGGCTAAGGGCAAAGGGCTGCCATGAATGTTGATGTCTCAACCAATTCTGACAGATGCTATAGGAGGAGGTTCCTCAAGAGGAAATAACCACAGGTATAACAAATTTAAAAATTCTTATGGTAACAGGAGTGCGAATAATAAAAGAGAGAATGAGAAATGTAAAAGAGAGAATGACAATAAAGACGGTAATAAGCGAAAGAAATTTAAATATGGGAAAGGAGGTTTTAAAACGAAATGCAGAAAATATGGAAGACAGAATTCATCAAGAGGAAGAAATTATAAAACAGATGCAAACCAGTAAAAATCTCCTTCTGGCTCCGAAAAATCGAATAAAGGTGAGATTCTGTTTTTAAAACCTCTAAATAAAATTAAGAATGTTACTTCCGTAAATGATAATGAGAATAAGATAATAGTTAAATTCTTAGCTGACTCGGAAGCAACCGAGAATCTGACAAATTCGAGCGTTATTTTTAAAACTTTCAGTCCGGAAAGTTGTGTCAGAATAAAGTACGCAAATAACGATTCTTCCTCGGACTTGAAAACGGAGGGAGTAGGAACGGTAAGAGCAAAGCTAGATAACGAAAATTTACTTGAAATAAATAATGTAATATATGCCGAAAAACTAGCTGCAAATCTATTATCCTTGCATAAGTTTGTTGATATGGGTCTAGCTGTCCATCTGGATGATCAAAGGATAAATATATTTGATAAAATATGACATGGAAATTTTATTTCTGGAAATTATAGCAAACCATACTGGATAATAGAGTTTCAGGTAGAAAATGAGAATGCAAGTATGAGTGATGAAAAGAGAGAAAAAAACAGAATTTTTGTAAACTTAACGAGAGATGATAGAAATGAAAATGACAAAAAACCGAAATATATAACGAGAAGCGTAACAGCAAGAGAAACAGCACTTAATAAAAGAAAATTAGAGAAAATGGATAAGGTCGATGAACGAAATAAAATTAATAAGATTGATATAAGAGAGGATGAGAGTGTAGTAAAAGAGGATGAAATGGAGATCTTTGAGCCAAACAAAAAAGGTCAAGTAATTGAAAAATCAGATCTCTATAGTACTCTGTTAACCTTCCTTGTAACCATGTCAACGTGGGGTTGCCACGTAAGTTTAGAATAAAATATAACACCCAGATTCGTAACAGTCTACGAGAAAGATCCAAAGACGCCATCTCTCAAACTGATTTCCGGCATACCTTGTGACTCAAGACGGTTTATGTACTTACAAGAGCCGAAAGCAATAGCTTTGGTCTTGGTCCTATTCAGACTGAAAGATACGCCCTCGACCCAATCCGCGACCGCTCGTGCAACTTTCGTTAAGAGCTCCACACCTTCATTAAAGCTTTCAGGTTCGATCTGTAAGTAAGTTTGTAAATCATCAGCGTATAGTAAATATCTGATGCATCTCGGGTCATCTTTCTCAAGATGTTTGTTAAAGTCGATGAACAGTTCTTTGATATAGTTTATGTACAGTCAAAACAGCAATAGTCCCAATACTGATCCCTGAGGCACTCCAAGATTGGCGGACAACCAGGTTGACGTGTTGTCTGAGCGCTTCATTACTGCTTGTTTTGTTCCTAATATATACGATTTACTCCAGACTAAGGCATGCTTGGAGAACCCCACAGCTCGCAGCTTTGCAAGAAGCTTGGCCGGCGAGATCATGTCGAAAGCCTTGCTGAAGGCAAACAGTAGCAGTAGAGTGACGAGTCTTTTGTCGATGCCTGTTAGTATGTCCTCAGTTAGTCGTAGTAGAGCAGTCTGCGTAGAGTTATTCTGTTTGTACCCGGACTGCATTGGGTCGAGCTGTTTAGTCCCTTCTATGTATTCTACAATCTGATCATATACGATTTTTTCTAAAACCTTTGAAATAAAGCACAGCAGTGCAATCGGGCGAAAGTCCGACACTGACGATGGTGTAGTACACTTTCCAAGCGGCACTACACGTGCTCTCATCCATAGGGTCGGGAATATACCTTTTTTCAGGGAAGAATTTAATAAGTTTACTACGTGTTGCTCTATTGCTGGCAATGCCTTTGCGATCACACTTTGTGGCATGTCATCCTGGCCCCTCGCTTGCGAGGAGAAATGTGCAATCGCGAGAATAACGTCTGCGATGCCGATTGGTTTAAATTTAAAGCCTTCATCGCAGGCAGATTGAACTAGATCATCCATTGCTTCAGGATCTTCGTCAGCAGATATGGAGACTCCCGCAAAGTGGGCGTTAAGTTCCTCCGCTGTAAACCCATGCAACCGCTTCCTGGCTTTAGGAAGGAGTCCCAAGTTGCGCAGTTCCTTCCAAGTATTACTTTGCTATTTTTACAGTAACCTACCCTGATAATATGCGATACGCGCTTGTTCCGTTTTAAGTAGGCAATCTTTACGCAACTTTAGAAACTTCTCATAAAATCGCAGATTTCCAGTTCTCTTATATCGTCTGTATGTCGCGTCTCGTCTCTTGTTAAACTGTTCAAAGGTCATCATCAATCCAAGGTGAACTGCCTCTACGAGGATTAACTCGCTTTATAGGTGCAAGGATGTTTATAGCTTCTAATAAATTGCTGTTTAAGCAGTGAAGTGCTGAGTCAACATCAACATCACGTACATCAAAAAGAGACCAGTCACAATTCGATAGGACAGCCTGTAGTTACAACGGATCTATGTTTCTATAATCTTTGTACGAGAAAGGATCCTCGCACAGAGAAGGAGCCTGCACGCTGAAGGCAGTATCAATGATATTGTGCTTGCTGGGCCAAGTTGCATCTCGATTCGTTTGGCCAGTCACTATGTCATTGTTGTCTACTAGTATGACGTCAATCCATTTGTGTGACGTATCGGCGTGATGTGTCGCTCCATGTTGCACGACTTGAAGTGACAGTTCAGCTACAAGTTTGCGAACTAACTTTGCATCATCACTGTCTGTCAACAAATCCGCATTCAGATCACCCATAATAATTTTGTGACTGTATGTGTCACAGTATTCTCTCAACTTGTCAACAAGATCCGAATATTTAAGAAATGCGATGGCAGGGACCCTGTAAACAACCGCGACAAAGACAGGCTCCAAGTTTCTCCGACCCTGTACCCGTCACGAACGTACAGTGCAACTCCCCCTCCAGGCACATTTCTATCCTGTCGCACAAGTGAGTAACCTTCGATCTGAATGAGATGGTCGATCTTCTCGTCATCCAGCCATGTTTCGGCCACTCCGAATAGACGATAGGGGGTTTCACGAAGATTTTGGCGGATGCTTAATGCAATATCTAATGAAATTTGCATTGGTGAAACCCGCTCTCATGTTCACTCCCTCGTCCGCCTTGCGAGCGTGTTTCCTACCTAGTCAATATGATTTCCCTAAGTCTTATACAATGTTGTTGTTATTTTGGTTGCTATTATCATTACTACTATTGCTGTTACTCTTATTGATGGTTTTGGCGTAACGTGAAATATGTGCTGGACTAGATTCGCTACTGGAAGTATAAAGTTTTGCTATTGTAGACAAATGAGAAGCTGTGTCAAATGAGTGAACGCGCAAACTTTCTCTCATCCGAACGAGGAACTTACCATTTTTGTACCACACGAACTTAAATCCTACATTTTTGGCGAATACTTTAAGACGTTTAAACTTAGAGTACTTCGCTGAACTTAAAGCTTCATTAATATAAATGTTCATGTGAACTACTTTTTTAGCAAGTTCCTCGCCCAGGCGCGATGGGTCTATGTCGATGGTATTGAAACGAGTAAAAGAAGTCTTTGCTCGCATGACTTCTGCTACTTTGGTCGAGCTCGTAAGGCGGACTAGTAAAGGTGGCGGTCTGCTTGACTCTATCACATTCATTCCTGCATTCTTATTCGTTCTGTGTTCTTCATCTGCCTTAGAAGTGCAACCCCTCATCGTAGGGGGAGCTAGTGGTCTTACGTTAATTATATCTTGTATTTGGAAGGTAGGGAGAGCTGTGCTGAGAATGACATGAGCCAGGTCAACAAGGTTAGTATCTGCATTAGAGCAGTCAACTATATACCTAACAATAAGCTCTGCACTCTCGTCACCGCTACTACCACCCCTCCTACTCTGATTGACACTGCTTCCTCCGGAAACAGGTGCAGAAACACGATTCGACTCAGGATTCGACTCAGGTTCATCGGTCAGGTCAGAATCCATTTCAATATTATGACCTCGTTGGCAGTGTGTTCGACTCCGGTGAACCCATGTTCGAATCTTCGTCGGAAGAGGTTCACAATGATAATGACCTGAATCTACAGTTCCGGTCTGCTCCGTTGCCGATTTGTTATTTGTAGCTAAGTTATTCTCTAAGTCCAGCAATTTCTTGGTTAGTTTGGTGTTTTTATTTTCCAGTGAGAATTGCTTGGTCATGAACTCCTCCAGCAGGGAGTTCTGACCAGCTGATTTGTTTTCCATATCGACTAAGCTTAATTTTAACAACACAACCTCTTGTATCAGCGCTGAAACTGAATGCAGTAAGGTTAAATTTTCATGTATCTTAGCCGTTATGGGAAGAACCTTTTCCGTAATAACCATGATATTGCTGCCACAATCTTCGATTTTCGATATTTTTAGTCTAGTTTCTTCCGTGCTAATATCTACGTACGACGCGTCTTACGTTGAATTACATGTTGGCTGGAAAGCGGTGCTTGCATGCCTGCGATCCGTCGTTGAGCGCCAGTGCCTGCTGGTGTAGATGTGTGTAGCGGTGTGCGCGCACCACTACTCTGCTTGTCTCTCAGTGAGCCATCTCTTCTCTTAAGCTGGTCGACGTTGGAGAGAGAGAGGCGCGAGTCTGGTTGAGTAGTGGGGCACGTAACGTCACTATCGGAGGGGGAAGCGCTCTCGATTTTCGTGCGCTCGAAAGTCTTAGGTACAGCAGACTGGCCCGTGTTTATGTTTTTGCTTTTACTTCTGCTCGCCGCAGTATTTTTCGTCTCCTGTTCTGGGCCGAGCAGCGAGCGTTTAGTGACTTGTTGTATCGGCTAAGATTTATTAAAAATCTCTCCCTTGACGCAAGTACTGCAAATTTGTTTTTTGATGGCGCCTGATGTAATGACACGCAAACAAGTTGCATTACACTTGCTCTTACACTTGCTACAGACCGAAAAAGCCTTATCGCTGCGCGGTATGCGTTTGTAGATGCTGCACGCTGCGGATTCCATCACGCGCTGCCCCCTGGCGGCAAAAAATAAAAACACGGACCATAGCGCTGTACCTCGTGTGATCTCCTTTGCTGAAATGGAGAACCACTAACCTCTAAGCCGGGCAGAGACAGCGATCAGAAAAATGGAACTAGTGTTGTAAGTACAGCATCTCTGGCGTTGATAATACTCAGGACGCTGCCTTGCATACATGTGCGTGCAAGTATGCTTGCAACGAAAAAGCCCGAAGGTACGGTGACGGCAGAATACGTTGATATAGCGCGAGTAAGGCAAAGTGCGCATATTATGCTTGGCAGTACTTACCAGAGAGAGAGAGAGAGAGAGAGAGAGAGATTGATTGATTGATAACAATATTTATTATGCCAAGGTCTGGCTAGACCGAATGGCAAAGGAACATACATAACAAACGTGTTTTAAATTATACAGTAGCAATACATATGATAAAGTATAACAAAGAATATATATAACTTATAAAAAGAAAAACCATAATTGGTACAAAATATCGCAAAACTTAGCACAATACCATAATTTAACCAAATAATTAATAAAAAGTACAATACGCTCTCTACAGAATTAAACTTAACTATTTATATCTAAGGCTAATAAATGTTTATATAACGCAGTCTTAAATGCAAATACTGTTTCTTTAAGGCGAATATTAACTGGTAGCGAGTCCCAGAATTCCATTGCTCGGATCGAAAACGTGTCCCGATATGTTGCAGTAGTGGCCGTTGGAATATTAAATTGTGATAAGTTTAGTCTTTCAGAACGCCGTGTACTCGCATCAATTTTATGAAACAGATCGTATAGATATGCAGGTTCAGCCAACGCAAATATTTTGTAGGTTAATACACCCTAAAAGTAATTTCTCCATGATACAAGCAAGAGACAGTTTAATTTATCAAAATAAGGTTTTAATGTTGCGTCACGTCGCAAGCGAAAAATAAAACGTACTACTGTATTAAAGAGCCGCTGTAACTTAACAATGAGATAGTGGTACATGTTATTGAAGACTAAGCACGCATAGTCGAAATGTGGCATTATAAGCGCGTCAACTAATAATTTTTTAATGTCGCTCGTTAAGAAATTACCTCTAAATCTTAATTTATGGAGAATACCATGAACCCGAGAACATATTTGCGCAACATAGGCATTCCAAGACAAATCCTCAGAGAATATCAGATCTAAATTTTTCACAGAATTCTGAAGGGGAATTACAGCACCATCAATAATTATAGGCGGTATTTGATGCTTGTCTAGTCGCATAAGATGCTGTGTAGATGCTAACAGAATAGCCTTAGTTTTACCAACATTAAGCAAAAGACCACATGACCGGGCCCACGCGACTACAGCAGCAGCGTCATCATTGAGCTTGGCTGTAGTAGATGCAAATTCGGAAGGTTTACACTGAATATATATGTGTAGATCGTCAGCAAACAGCATGCAATTTTTATTACAATGCCTTAATACAGATAATATGGAATTAATACAAATCAGAAAGATGATTGGTCCTGGCGTTGAGCCTTGGGGTACGCCAGAAGTGTTTCGCATGAAATCGGATATATTGCCGTCCAGACCGAGGACTGCTTGATAACGATTACTTAAATAAGAGTGTATCCATAAGATAGCTTCATCGGAAAAGTTGAGCTCTCTCAACTTTATGAGTAAGAGTTCATGATTTATGCAATCAAACGCTGTTTTAAAATCAAAGAGTAGCAAAATGGTCACTAACCCTGATTCAACATCTTTGCGGATATCTTCTGAGATTTTTAATAAGGCCGTTTGTGTGCTGAAGCCGTTACGAAAGACGGATTGGAAAGGAGATAAGACTTTATTTTTCTCAAGAAAATCTGTTAACTGCTGAGTAATAAGCGTATCTAATACTTTAGCAAAGTGCGATAAATTCGCTACAGGTCTAGTGTCAGAGGGACTAAACTGGAGACGAAATTTTACTAAGAGGCACAATCAAAGATTTTTTCCATAGATCTGGATAACAGCAGGAAGTGATAGACAGATTAAATAAGTCAGTTGATTCTTTTCAGTTAAATATTCAACTGATATAAAACTTGCCAATATTATGGCGGGCCTAATGTCTTCCAGCAGTATCTACCCCTGCACATGGTGCTTTATTTTAAACAAGGAACTTAGTAATATTGGCACTATGACAACAATTGGTAGTATAACAAAATATTATAATGAATGGTATAATGCAGGACAAAAGAAAGAAATGGCTAAATTTTATATGAATTGTATACACCCTCCAATTTTGTATGGCGTTGAGGAGAAACTTATTTTAGATATAATTTCGCCACCAGAACTGTATCTTTTACTAGGAGTGGTAAACGGAATATTCAATCACATGCTCAAAGATTTTAATGAGGCAACTTTAGCATGGGCAAAGTCTTGTAACGTTGAACGTGAATTGACTCATGGAGGCCCGAGCTTTAATGGCAACTCATGCAAAAAGCTGCTAGACAAACTTGACGATCTACGCAGAACGTGTCCTATAGGTTGCCTAAAATATGTGCAAACTCTACAAGATTTTCAATCGGTTGTGCATGCGTGTTTCGGAAAAAATTTAGATCCAAAATTCAAGAGGTATATTGAAAATTTTAAGAAAAGCTATTTGGATCTAGAAATACGTGTAACACCCAAAGTTCACGCGGTATTTCATCACATCGTCCAGTTTTGTGAGAAGCATCAGTTAGGATTAGGAGTGTTCACTGAGCAAACGATGGAATCGGTACATTTTGATTTTAAATCTTTCTGGCAGAAGCACAAAGTTCATCCTAATTATCCGGAATATCGGAATCGCTTGTTGCGAGCTATTTGTGAATTCAATGGTCTTCACGTATGAAAATATTTTATTTTTATACAGTTTATTATAAATTTTAAGAAAATATACATTTATAGATTGTTTTAATAAATACATGTACTTAGTTGTCTTTATAATAAAACCTGGTATTAAAAAAATTTCCATAAAATTGGTATTAATAGAATTAGATGATTTTAATTATTTTTTGTCGCTTTACTTGCAGTGGAATTCACGTTTGATTGTAGCAAAGATATTAATATTTTTCAAAATACATTCAAATATTTTCAGTACATCGAAATACCAAAATAAAAATAAAATAAAATGATTAAACTAATTTTTTATGTCATTAAATAGGTTTTAAAGTGTACAATCTCTCATTTTGACATTTTAAACACTCAAACTTAATTTATTTAAAAAGGGCCCGACAAACAATTTTTATTTTGAGCTTAAAATTCTTAAGAGGGGTCCTACTTTCATATCCAGAAAAAAATTCTCATGTGGTATAACTTTCGGGTTGACGGTGCTTTAGACCCACCGTGTATCGTAATAAGAATCATTGAGGAGATCCGAGTTTAAATCACCAGCAAGAATAATATTTTTGTATAGGTGTGCAAATTTATGAAATGTTAAAAAATAATTTGTTGGGACATTCCCTTTGGGCCGGCGATAAATAGAGCTTAGTAAAATAGGTTGATCAGCGCGTGGTCTGACTTCAACAAATATGTATTCAGTTTCATTGATATCGCTAATTTTTGGTGCATGAAGAACCGTATATGGTAAGCCACTGCGAATATAGTATGCAACTCCGCCGCCTTGTATAAATTCACGTTTACCTGTTTTTGATAGCAAGCCTCTGTCATTGCGCACAAGTGAGAAATTCGCTATAAAGTATGAGGATTCCTTGCGCTTTGGAGTAAGCCATGACTCAGAATTTAATAAAACATCAATCTGTTTGTCAGAGAGAAATGCTTCAATTTCAAATAAATGATCTCTTATTGAGTTTGCATTTATGTGGGCAATACGTAGAAATGACCGAGAGTTTATATCTGTGCGTATAGGGTGCATCGGTCGAGGAGAAAGTCATGAGATTTTCTCAAGATCGGCTTCAGTTAGAATGCAGATTATTTCAGATTTGTCGTTTTTGCGCACAAAAAAATTTCCGTCCCGTACCCACACATATTGATATTTTAATTCACTGGCTCTTTCTTTAGCTAGCAAGCGCAGATTATGTAAGATAGGAGGTAGCATTTCAAATAAGTTGATTGGACTTTCGTCTGTAGATGATCTAGCTTCAGACGTTTTAAAATAGCATAAGTAAGTTGATCAAGAGGGACGTTACATGAGTATGGTATACCGCCAATTTTTAAATCTGCACTAGGAGCTGCACTAACCCGCAATTCTTTTAACTGATTTAATTCACTGCGCATCAGAATAGTTTCTTTCTCAAGCGAACGCAGTTAATTTGAGTGATCAAGTAACGTATTCCATAGCGAATCGATTTTAGCACCATTTGCCGTGACCGCAATGAAAATCGCTGAGAATTGTTGAGCTGGTGTAAAGTCTTGCCAGCCGTCTAGTAAACCTGACATTGTAGGATGCATATTTATTACAGCAGAGGGAAGAGGACAGTCGACGGCCGAAGGATGTACAGTCGCGATTTCTGCGTCTAAACTTTCCGTTGCTTTGTCGCTAACAGTACTAGATGAAGGAGTCGAGGTATCCTTCGAACCAGATGATCGACTACGACGAAGAATATCACGAAATGCACGAACACAATAATGGTCAGATGGCTTATTTTCGATGTAGCCTAATGCGCAGCTGGGATGAAATTTGCTGCGGCACTCTGAGCAAATATAATGCTTAAATACAATTTTACGCCGACACTTTTTGCACTTGATCATCGGGTGAATATGATTTTTTATTTAAAACAGCCGAACCTGTGCACTGAACAATTGTAATGTTTTAAAACTAAGATTTTCTAATAATATGATTAATATAATTTAAAAATAATGTAATCACTGAATTTGCTGATTTACGACACTTTTCCTAGATATCGATACGCATGCGCAAAATATATTACAGTTAAAAGATTCGGACATAGTAGATACAAGTAGAATAAATTATAGTTTTCAATATTTTACTATTACACTCGGACATAGACACAAACGTTTATTTTACTAACGGGTACTTGCTCGAGAGTTTTTCGATGATACACACACGCTATCACAATCGGAGCAGAATGTTTGTAGTCTGGTCACCTGTCTCGTCAAACTATCGGCTTGGCTCGAAGCAAGATGGCAGGATATCGGTAGAAACAAGCAAGCAATGCCAAGCAAACAGAAAATCGGTCTCCGTAGTTTCAAAACGTCGAGCCGTGACCAAAACGCTCGCAGAAACAAGAACCAGCAGGAGGCTAAACGATCTGCAAAGGTTCGGGCTCCCAAAAAATTGTCTGAGTATGGAGAAACAGTGCAAATCACAGAGCACGAAGCAAAGCGTCTATCCAACACCAGAGAGAGACAGAGAGAGAGAGGAGAGAGAGAGAGAGAGAGAGAGAGAGAGAGAGAGAGAGAGAGAGAGAGAGAGAGAGAGAGAGAGAGATAGAGAGAGAGAGATGGCGATAAATTCGATTTTAATTTTATCGAACTAGTAGATATCGTATGATTCCTATCATAAGTGAATCCCTACTGCGAATTTACTCGTGATATCCTATGTACGATCTCACATGAGAAATCAGATGAGAAACCATAAGAAATTATGACCGATAGGTACAGCTGATTTCTCATATATTTCCACATATGATTTCTCAGGTGAGAATTTAAGAAAATTATATAAATCAAAAGTATATATGTGTGAGTGCGTATATATATATATATATATATATATATATATGCAATGAATAAGTGGGAGCGTTGTTGGGTGAGTGCACGTGTTAAACGTTCTTAAACTTTTTAATTTTGTAAGTTTAATGAATAAAAATAGTAGGAAATATAGAAAAAATCATATTCCTTTTGTCGTTCTTTTATTATAAAATTTTACCAGTTATTTATTTAGACCAAAAGTTGCTAAAACTCGTTTTTTAGATCGATGTAGCTACCTTTAAATAATCTTAAAAAACATTTTTTGAAGACGAAATATGTTTATTTTATTATTTTCTACTTAATCAGGGAGTTACTTCAAGAAAAACTAAAGGAATACGTACTTTTAATTGACTTTGGAATATTTTATCAGGTGCTAAAGGGTGATAAAATGTGCTAAAATATGCTAAAGTCCAATAAAAGCAGGTATTCCTTTCATTTTTCTTGAAGTAACTCCATGAAAAAGTAGAAAATAATAAAATAAATATATTTTGATTCCAAAAAATGTTTTTTGAGATTATCTAAAGGTGGCTACATCGATCTGATAAAACAAGTTTTAGCAACTTTTGGTCTAAATAAATAACGGTTAAAATTTTATAATGAAAACAGGAATATGATTGTTTCTATATTTCCTACTATTTTTAACCATTAGACTTAAATTAAAAAGTATGGGAAATTTAGACGATCCTAGTGTGTATCACTCTTTGTGTGTGTGTGTGTGTGTGTGTGTGCGTGTGCGTATCAATGTATGTGTGTGGGTCTATATATGTGAACGTATATACGTCTATTGGTGTATGTGTGTGTGTCTGTGTGTGTGTGTGTGTGTGTGTGTGTGTATGTGTGTGTGTGTGTGTGTCTGTGTGAAGGTATGTTTTGAGGGTATGCATGAGTATGTATTTGTGCGTGATTGTATATTTCAGTTTATGTGCAAATGTGAGTGAGTATGGTTTGTATGTGTTTGCTTGACATCGTATAACGGTGGCTACTTCGATTTTAAAAATCCAGTTTTAGCAGAACAAGATTGAAATAAATATCTGCTAAAATTGCCTAAGAAGACAACGGCAACGGGATTTTGATTATTTCTATATTTTCCACTATTTTATGTGATGACATTGAGAAAATTAAAAAAGAAAATGTGAACCAAGCTCCTGTGGACGCATACACATATTTATAGACACGCACGCATGCACACGCACATACACACGCACACACACACAACACATACACACATACATGCACACATATCCACACACTCACACATATATAATTTATATTTATTGAATTTTTTTTAATTCTCACCTGAGAAATAATATGTGAAAACACATAAGAAATCAGCTGTACATGTCTGTCATAAAGTCATATGTTTCCTCTTTCGATTTCTCATGTGAGTTCGAACATAGGATATCATGAGTGAATTTTCTGTAAGGATGGAATAGATTCATGTACACTACTATCAGTATTTCGAGAATAATTGTTAGACAGAGATTCTTCATACTCCTCGCTAGCCAGAGATGCTTCATCTTCTTCTATACTCTCAACGAAAGTCTTGCAATTTTTATTAAAAGAGAAGAATCTTCTCTATTTGAGTCTCGCAATTTATTACGGATTTGATAGGTGAGGGTTCATTCTGCAGCTGGCGTCTTTTCACCTTGATCCTATCAAGATTATGATCATAATAATCACAAAAGAAACATTACGACACTGAGATCCATTTTTTACTCTTGCACTGGGGAGTGAGGTAAGTCGTAGATTATTTCTTCTCGAATCGATAACCATCTTGATCAGTAGACCGGAAAATAGGAGCAATAAACTTATTGAATTTATTACTCTTCCAACTACGAATTGACTCATCTGCGCGGTAACGACTTTTATGAGCACTCGTAGCTTTAACTATACTATGATAGTTTGAAATATTTGCAGAACTGATAAGATTTCCATCAGGATATTTTCTAAAGAGTAATTCAAGCAACCCTTCAGTTATTGGATATCTTATATTGTTTACTTTGACATGATTATCTTTAAACTGAATAGATGAGTTACCCAACAGAAGCTCATTTCCTTGTTTATAAACACCATATACAGTATCAAGGTATCCTTTACAATTTTGTATGAGCTTCCAGAGATACTTATGAATGAGTAAGGGAATTTTCTTATTGCTAAATGAAAGAACTCGAACAGAATTGTCAATATCTGGAGATTCAAAAGGCTCATTAGATGTATAATTGAGATCCTCAAACATTATATACTTGATTCCATTATCGGTCATGATATTTTCAGGCGGAATGATCATTGATCTCAAACAGACCACTTCAACACTAGCACTACTAATAGCTAGAATGATGTTTACTTTAAAAGCAGTCGATCTATTTATAGCAAAATAAACATGCTCGCATATATACAGTGATATAAATGCGTTACTCTATGACATAAGAGTGCTACTCTATGACATAATTGTGTTACTTTATGAGAGAGATGTGTTACTTTAGACATAGAAGTGTTACTCAATAACAAACAATGTAACTCGATGACATAAAAGTGTAACTCTATGACATAAATGTGTTACTCTATAACATGAATATGTTACTATATGACATACATGAGTTACTCTATAACATAAAAGTGTTACTCTATCAGAGAAAAGTATTAATCTATGATATAAAAGTGTAAAGCTATCAAATAAAAGTATTACTCAATAGCATAATAATGTTACTCTATAAAATAAAAGTGTTACTATCAGACATAAAGGTGTTGCTCTGTGACATAAGTGTGCCACTTTATGACATAGATATGATACTTTAGACATAAACGTGTTACTAAATAACAAAAAAATTTAACTCGATTACATAAAAGTGTAAATCCATAACATGAAAGTGTTACTCAATAACATAGTAATGTTACTGTATAAAAGAAAAGTGTTACTTTTTTACATAAACGTGTTACTCTATAACATGAATATGTTACTCTATGACATAAATGTGTTACTCTATGACATAAAAGTTTCGCTCAAGAACATAAAAGTGTTACTCTCTGACATAAAGGTAATGCTCTATGACATATATCTCTTACACTATGACATAAAAGTGTTACTCTTGTAACGTACGCATATGGGCGAACCCTGTTGACATGAGACGCACATGTCGGTTGAGACAAGCGCAAATGCCGACAGGGACGAATCCTTCTCTTTCGCGAGGCGCATCACTCCAGCGTACAATCAGTCTAGACCTGACCTTCGAACCAGCTAATCGAGGCTACACCACCGAGCACGAACGTAGATCGATTGCGAACAGACACCTCTCTGTCCCATTTATCACAATAAAACGTACCTTAACCCTAGCCCCTTGGGTTTTTCTTTGGGACATCCTTACATCGCTGTGACTCGGTGCTTAATTGCATCGATTGGAGCACGCGACGAACCTCACGCATCGCGTCTATTTTACTCCGTTACACTGCCATCCTTTGCGTGTATCGCGTTTGAGACACACCGACTGTTCGGAAAGTGAAAGGGTTGTTTGAGATTGTCACGCAGGGTAACGTAATGCCTCTTTGTGTCACCAGCTTCTCTTGTGTGTTTCGCGTGTAAGGTAGACGGACTGTTCGGTAAGCCAGAACATCATTCAAGATCGTCACCGGTGGTTAAAAGGCCGCCACTGAGCGAGCAAATACAAAAGGAGGTTAAAAAATTAATTGAGCAGAGTATTGTTGAGCCCTCAACCTCCCCGTACTCCAACAACCTTTGGGTAGTACCCAAAAAGCCAGTCGCTCAGGGAAACTATCTCACCACCAGCGATATTTTCCAAGCTCACAAAGTAATAGATATAGGATGGCTGACACAGTATGAGAAGAATAAATACATTCACAAGCTTGATTACACAGATACAATACATCTTACCAGTGTAATTACAAATGTAGATGTAGATCCGGCTGGACAAATCAACTTTCGGCTGGACCAGCAAGAACGTGGAAAATTTTTAGATACCCTACGTGCTTCCGTCGAAAAACACAAAATAGTCAAGCTCTACGAAACACCGACTGTAGGTATGACACAGTCACTTAGCCTGGAAAATTAAATTCATGGAAATAATGAAAAAAATATAATTATCTCATATTCTGAGTCTGTTACTCCTGGATTAAGGAAAGCAGATAAGTGCAAAAACACCAAAAAGAAACAAACACATTTTTCACCGTATGACTTAAACAAAAATAAAGATCCAATAATTAGTCAGGCAGAAACTGATGATAAATTGGCGAGATTACGCAAAGAGGAAGATTTGCGCGAGGGTGTGCATATCACGAGTACACCGACAACAGCCATCGTGGAAGCTCTCAATGATCAGTGCAGATTGGCAAAAGCGATCAGGCCACAATCGCTCAATCGATCACCGTTTCAATTTAATTTACGCCAGAGAGTGACATTGCTCCAGATCAAAATATGCCACCCTTAAAAGTTATTACTGTACAGTTTGTAGTTATGGATGTTGCAAAAATAGTGCAAATAGAACCCCCGAAATTACCAAAACATTTTGAAATATCAGAAAAATCGACGGACAGTTGCCTCTCACACTCTCGAGAGCAGCAACACAGCGGCCAGCCCCGCACGCCATTTAAACTAATATTACCAGATTTGGCAAATAAATTACGTGCGAGGCTAATTGTCGATATATAAGTGTGCGACATTAAAGGGAGAAATGGCATGCAGATAAATGTATAGAAAGCCGATAGAGAGCCCGTCAGTACACCCGACTTCAATCGTCTTGAACGCGAAAGCTCTGGCAGCGAAACGCCAGTCAAACAGCGAGCATGGCGCGAATCGCAGACGCTTGGCGAGAAGAAATCTGATACTGACATCAGCATGCAGATAACAGCTCAACCGAGAAGAACGTCGCCGCCAGATCGGACTAGCAAAGCTGCGAGCCATCTCCCAATTGAAATAAATGAATTGGCATCAGTACCAATAATAGACATAACGGAGATAGGTGGGGATTTCTCTAGAGAAAATAACGCGAAAAAGCATGAAAATGCTCTGAAAATGGCAAGAGAAATTGAAAGCAAAAGGAGGACAAGACTCGCATCAGTTTCAGACACTGAGATGGGAGAGCATTTGGACGAAATGGAATTTCCCGATATTGGGCCCTATGAACAGGGCAATATAGACGAAATTCGCTTCCAAGAAGCCGCCATCAGCTGACTCATCGTATAGAGGAGATATTTTGACTTAGGAACCAAGAGAATGGTGCGCCGACCCGCACACGAACTTAGTTCGCAACGACGATATATCATCGCAGCCACCTGGCAACTGCCTGTTCTACCCCTTAATAAAAATCCGACAGTTAAGCATTTCAACTGTGCGATTACGCAAGCTTCTGCTTCATGCTCCAACACTGCTGAACTTCGGAGACGTAGAGGAAGCGCGAGAGATCTTAAGCTCAAAAACGAAATGGGGCAATGCAGATTGTGCGTACATCTTTGCGCAGAAATTTAATCAAAATATTTGCATTCACCAGCAGTTAAGCAACGGGAATGTAGATTTTTGACATATTATATTGAACACCACAGAATAGTACATACATCTGCATATGTATGGAGACCACTTTACGATATTCGAATAGATACAGAGACAGTCGCAAAAAATATTTATAATGGGGAGAATTATGATGACTGCAATGAGTCAGATAAAAGCTCAAGATCACCCTCCAGCAGAGAGCCGCACTCTGGCTCTTACTCTGGAAAAGACGCGCAAGACTCTGGCAGCGTACAATCCGATGTGCGCAGTGCACGAGAGGCAGGCATTCTTGTACGCGCGCACACAGACGCGCTCGAGCGGTGTCTTGTTATTAATGCAAGGCCACCTCGCAGGAAGCCGCTGTGGGCTCTGCTGGACGGCGAAGAGCGACCTCCGTCCTCGAAATTAAAGGCGCCCGATGAGCACCCTTTCAAATACAAAGAAAATGTAATTTATCTTTTGACAACTGACCATTTTTCGACACTGAAATTTTACGAGCATTAAGCAAACAAAGATATATAAGTGTCGATAAAATCACAAACATAGTCACAAAATTTCTGATGTGCATGTATCACAATGCAAAGGATCATATTACTAAGATTATTTGTCAAAGACAACATTAATGACAAAGAACTTAAGTCTAATTTAAATAAATGCTTAAAAAAATGAAAAGATCAGATTCATGGTCAAAACATGAAAAGTTTTGGCATAATAAGAGATTTAGCCATCCTAACGATATCTGAATGGACCACCTTCAATGATTTATTTGAAAATCAAATGGAAGGACTGCCGCTGGTAGCAGTTTTATTTTTAAACAACTTGCCTATTCCTCCTGTAATAGATCGCTATAGACTGATTAAAGAATATCACGAAGCAGCTATACGTGGACATAGAGGAATAAACAAAACTTTCAGCTAAATGACTATTATTGGCGCAACATGCGTCTAGATATACGTCAATTTGTGCTAGGATGTATAGAATGCCAAAAAAATAAGCTAGTGGGTGTGGAAACACGACTGCCACTAGTCATAACAGACACAACATACAACCTTTCCAAGAAATGTCCATGGATTTTAATGGTTCACTTAAAGATTCGGAAGAAGGCCATAAATACATTCTTACAATACAGGATTGCTTAAAAAAATACTGCATTCTAATTTCGGTTATGCGTGCGAACGCGGATGAGGTCGCAAGTTCATTCACGGAACGAGTCATTTGTTATTTTGGACCACCACCAGCCCTGCTGACGGACCAGGGAACGCACTTCCAAAATAGTCTGCTAAATGAATCTTATCATATCTTCAGGATAGACAAATACTGCACCACTGCATATCACCCGCAGCCGAATGGGAACATTTGCATGCACCATGCACTGACGAAATATTTAAAGAAATATACAGAAAATCGCAAAGGACTGGAGCAAAGGGGTGCCCATTTGTCAGCACGCCTATAATTGCACAACTCACGATTCTTCTGATTTTGCGTCACACGAGCTTGTATTTGGACAAAAACCACGTACACCTTCAAGCTTTCCATTATAAGAAAATTTTCTTACGCATGGAGATTATATGGTTGACTTAATTAACAACCTCTTCGAATTACAAACACTGGCAGCCATAAATTTGGTCAAGGCTAAATTCAGATCAAAATATTATTATGATAGAAAGCTGAATGTACAGCATTTTAGAGGAGGTGAGATGGATTATAGGCTCAAAGAGCCACAGATGGGAAAATACGACCACGACTATGAGGGTCTTTATGAAATTATTAGTATCGACTATACCTATAAAAAGGCAAAAATAAGAAATGGCAACATCATTAGAATAATCAGCTTAGATAAGCTTAACATGGTCTCGACAATAAAAGACCTACCCGATCTGCCAGTAAACAAAAACATTGGAAGTGACAGTGCCGAGGAACAATAATCCTTTTTATTTTTTGCGGCCCCCCGAACGCAATGCATTCGGGCGTGGCAGACGAACAATCACAACACACTCAGGTATATGCCCGGCAATGATCTTACGGGAAAATGTAAACACCATTTAAATATGCAAGCCGAATTACTTGCTCAATTAAACAAAAATTCAGACAAGAAAGTCATGCTATCTATCAGTAACGGGTGAAAATTCGGAAATATGGAGCAAAATTATTTTTCCTATGTGGACCAGATGAGAACAAGTAGAAAATTCTACTACGTTAAAAAGAAAATAATAGGCATTACAGCGGCAGTCTGCACGGCACGCAGATCATCCAGCTCCTACGACAGTATGCAAGCAGCCGCCGAGAATACTAGGCCTCGCGCAACCAGAAGCAGGTCGTACAAGTAACTGGCAATGATTGTACTATGCCTATGCACAGGTGCTCCCTCGTAAAAAAAGAGGAGAAGTATGCAAGTACCACAGAACCCAGCTGGGTGAATGAGAATGTAAGTAATTCCGACGCCGCATTTAAGTGAAGAGTCAAGAACGCCAATCACAATCTTAAAATATTAAAAGAACAGTAAGAAAATTAAGCAAAAAGATGATAGCATGAGTTCATAGCCACATTTGCCTCACTAAATCGTACAAGAGTGAGCTAGCGATCCACTTTGCTATAGTGTAGGAGGTAATCGTATAAAAAGAGAATTTAAATCATATACGAGTATAAGCACCACGCACATTCATGCACACATAGCTCTTACAGCAGTAGAATTTTGGTTTGTCCTATTCCCGCCTAACCCGGTCAAGTTTTGACCTGGAGTATTTTATTTATATACCTAATGTCCAATTAGCTGTTAAAAGCAACAATAATTTTATATTTTTGTGAAGCCACATGCACAAAAATTATAAAACAAAATATAATGAATTTCTTCAAAACAATCCACGAAAATTAAATAACAAGGTACAATAAACCTTCTTAAAAACAATACACTCCCTTCACAAAAGAATAAGGCATTTTTCTACTTAAGACGTGACCACCATACAGCAATAGGAGGCATTATGATATTTAAAAACACATATAAAACATCTTATCAAAGACAAAGATAATTAGTATTTCAAAACCGAATGTACAAATGTATTTTGTAACAAATCTTAGTTAACCAAAAAATCCATACACGAAACTTCTTATCAATTATAGCAATAATTCATCTGTTTAAACTTAGTACACAAATGCATTTTCCAATTAAGTACGATAAATATATTTAAAAGAGGTAAATAAAACTATTTAAGTAAAACAGAATGCAAAATCTTTCACCAAAGTGAACTTAAACCAAAATCCGATTACCCCAACTTAACAAGAACACCGGCTAAAGCTGGGCACTTCTCAAAATTTTCAACACTCTCCCCTCTAATGCTTAAAGCAATCAATTACACAACATATTAAAAATGATCACTACAGAGTAACAACTGCTACATTGATAATTACAATGATAATTACATTGATAACAGTAAATCGATTTTTCCCGAGAGTCCCCTCCCCCTTTTTCTAATATGCTCTAGAAAGTTTCAGATTTATCAGAAAAGAGGATCGGAACAAAAAATGAATGAAGACTTTGAAAATAATCGGTGTGCAACAGCCTTTACAGCCGACAAAAGATTCAGTGCTCAGCTGTACGCCTGCGGAGGATCTGGCTTTCCATCCCAGGAGGCCATCATCTGGAGCATGTGACACGAAGCCGAGAAAGGAAGCGCCTTATCACCTACGAGGTCGGATCAACGACAGCACCACACATTAACATCTCGTCACAGGCATTTCGCACGCAGGAGTGCGCAATACGGCAAGGAGCCGGCTACAAGCAAAGACCATCCCACATATTAAGAAAAAGCAGCTAATAAGACTCCACAGCAGAAGCACAGACAATCATGGCGCTTAAATACACAGTAATACATCGACAAGATACAAATTTTCAGGGCACGCAGAAGCCCACAGCTACAGTCAGGCTCAAATTATTTATAATATAATTTTGGCTCATTGTCTTTTTCTTTCGGACGTCCTAACGTAGCTATGACTTGGTGCTTAACTGCCTCGAGTGGAGCACGTGACGAACATCACGCATCGCATATATTCTTCTCCATTACACTCTATAACAAAAAAGTATTACTGTATGAAATGAATGTGTTACTTTCTGACATGGATGTGTTACTTTAGACATAAAAGTGTTACTCAATAACAGAAAAATGTAACTTAATGACATAAAAGTCTTACTGTATGACATAAAAGTGTTACTCTATGACATAAATATGTTACTCTATAACATAAATGTGTTACTATACGACATATAGATGTTGCTCTATGACAAGTCTCTTACTTTATGACGTAGATTTGATACATTAGGCATAAACGTGTTACTAAACAACAAAAAAATCTAACTCGATTACATAAAAGTGTTTCATGTCACTCTATGACATAAATGTATTACTCTATGACATTAAAGTGTCACTCGATAACATAAAAATGTTACTCTATAACATAACACGATTATCTGACATAAAGGTATTGCTCTATGACAAAAATGTGTTACTATATAACATAAAAGTGTTGGTCTATGACATAAATGTGTTACTCTATGACATAAATGTGTTACTCTATGACATAAATGTGTTACTCTATGGCATAAATCTATTACACTATAATACTTCCTACTCTTGAGGAGTTTTACGCTTTCATAGCGAAGACAGCATGTCGAATGTAAACGATGGAGCGCGAAGCCACGGAAAAACGGGTCACATCGGTGGTACGCACAGCCACGGCAGCACGTTGACGGGATGTTTTTCAAGGCACGCATACTTTTAGACACCTGCGCCACAGCGCATTTCATTACGTCCGAATTCGCTCGAAAGCTCCATCTTCCTTTGCGTACGTGTTCAATTCCGGTAGGTGCGATCAATGAAAAGCGGATAATCTCCGAGAATTGCGTCAACGTCTCTTTTCGTTCTCTACATTCTGAGGTCGAGAAACGATTGACATTCCTCACAATTCCGATAATCACCGATTCAACGCCGGATGAAATCTTCCCTCGCGATTTAGTTAACATCCCACGTAACCTTCGACTAGCGGATCCGCAGTTCCATATTCCGAGATCGGTCGACATACTTATAGAATCAGGTGCGACTATGGCGTTACTGTCAATCGGACGAATCAATCTCTCTCGAGATAATTGCGATTTGTATTTACAGAAATCCCAACTCGGTTGGGTCATCGTAGGTAGCCTAAAAGAGGGTAAGAATTCGGCGGCCTCTTGCCATGTGTCCGGATTAGTCGCGCAACTAGCGAAATTCTGGATCATAGAAGATGCGGTAGGCGTAACCGACGAATCGAGCGCGGAGTTAGCAAGCGACGCGTATTACCGAAAAAATACTACAAGGACTTTAGACGGACGATATACAGTACGGGTACCGTTTCGCAATACCGAGATCTATTTAGGCGAATTGCGAGCGCAAGCGTTGCGACGTTTCCGTAGCCTCGAAAGGAAATTCAGGAAAATGCCCGATTTGAGGTTAGAGCACTCTCGAGTCATGCAGGAGTACATCGAGTTAGGTCACGTGACTCTGGTGTACGAAGAAAAAGGGAATGGGTATTACCTGCCTCATCACGCGGTAATCAAGTCCACTAGTGCTACCACCAAAGTTCGTGTGGTCTTTAACGCATCCGCTAAATCCAACAAATTCCTCAACGACGTTTTGCTCGTGGGACCAACAATACAAGATAAATTGTTCTCCCATCTGATTCGGTTTCGCGCGCATACGTACGTACTACCGGCCGAAATCGAAAAAATGTATAGAAAGATTTTCATTCATCCAAAAGATCGCCAATATAAACGCGTTTTTTGGTATCACGGTGATGTCCTTGAGGTCTTTGAATTAAATACCGTGACTTTCGGCGTTTCTTCCGTTCCGTATCTCGCAATCCGAACAATTCATCAACTCACCGAAGATGAACAGAAACTCTAACCACATGCAGCCGCGATCCTGAAACGCGATCAATACGTCGATGACCTTCGTCGATTCGCGACGATGTAATTGCGCTCCTTAAACGGGGCGGTTTTCACATCCGACAGTGGGCATCCAATCACGGACACGCGCTAGATAGCCTTGACGAAAAGGTTTTAAATTTAAATACGTCGGAAGAAGACTCGGTCTTGAAAACTCTCGGTGTCGCTTGGGCTTCGCGACACGACGAGTTTGTCTGTACAGTTAAACCCATCGAGATTACGGGCGCGGTTACAAAGGAAATTATTCTTTCGGAAATCGTGAAAATCTTCGACCCGTTGGAATTGGGACTGGTTATTCTTTACGCGAAATCGATTATGCAAGAGTGCTGGAAGGCACAAATGGCTTGGGACGAATCCGTACCACAATCACTGCATACGCTTTGGACTACGTTTGCGCAACAATTAGAGCTTCCTTGCGACGTTTCGATAAAACGTCATCTCATTGTAAAATCTCCGTCACTTGTAGAAATTCATGGTTTTTGCGATGCCAGTCAGGTGGGATACGGCGCGTGTATATATGTTCGATCGATAAGCTCAAATCGCAATATTACAGTTCGGCTATCGTGTGCGAAATCACGAGTTGCCCCGCTAAAGCAACAAACAATTCCTCGATTAGAATTGTGCGGAGCTTTAACTCTTTCTCGACTGTTTCTGGAAGCTCGTCCCGCGTTTGATTTTCGCGTTGATCGGGTTGATTTGTGGAGCGATTCTACAATCGTCTTACATTAGCTGAAGAAATCGCCACATGCCTTAAAGACTTTTGAAGCGCATCGAGTCCGCGAAATTCAAACCGTAGGAGAGGACGTGGAATGGCGCCACGTCTCTACGAAACACAACCCGGCCGATGCGTTGTCTCGTGGTAAACTTCCGTCGAAATTTCTAAAGAACGAAACTTGGTTTCACGGGCCGACATGTCTGCAGCAGCCTGAAGACATTTGGCCTAAAAGCGCCATGACTCCGAGACCGGATTTACCCGGTTTAAAGGGAGAAACGTGTCTCCTCGTCAAACCCGTAACAAAGGAGTCCCTATCACGATTCTCGTCTTATCGCACGTTGATTCACAGCGTCGCGTTTTGTCTGCTTTGGCATCCCTTGAACACTTTCAAGGAGAATCACATCAGCGTTCAGGAAAAATCAGAGGCGGAGAAACGAGTCCTCAAACTGATCCAAGGCGAGCAATTCGCAGAAACCATCACTAAGCTTTCCAATGACAGAGAGGTCAAGGAGTCGCGACTCGCCGCGTTGAATCTTTTCCTAGACGAAGACGGTATTCTTCGAGTTTGCGGTCGATTAAAGGTCGCGAATATATCCTTTTCGCAAAAACACCCGCTTTTGTTACCGTCGCGTCATCACGTCACGGATCTCATAATTCGCGCAATACACGCACCGAATCATCACGCCGGGCTTCAAACGACTCTCTTTACTCTGCGACAGCGTTTCTGGTTATGGGACGGGAAGAACCAAGTACGTAAAATTGTACGCAAGTGTATCACTTGTATAAGACACAAACCAGCGCTGTTGCACAATCGAATGGGAAATCTACCTCACGCACGCATCACTGAGGCTGCCGCGTTTCCAACGTCGCAATTGATTACTTCAGGCCGGTGTTAACGAAAGAAAAAAAACATCGCAATCGGATTACGTTAAAATCATACGGATGCGTTTTCGTTTGCATGGTCACCAAGGCTGCTCACATCGAAATAGTCAGTGATCTAACCACGGAAGGTTTTCTCGCGGATTTCAGATGTTTCAGAGATCGCAGGGCAGTTCCCACACATGTATACTCGGACAACGGTACGAATTTTGTCGGCTTGAACAATCAACTTCTTATTTAATTTGGACGAATTCAAGGACATGGTCGGTTCGGTCGCGGTTCAACGGAATGTAGAATGGCATTTCAATCCTCCCTAATAGCCTCATTTTAGAGGAATCTGGGAGGCTGCGGTCAAATCCTTTAAACACCACTTTTTACGCATCGTACGCGGTCAACTTCTCACTTTTGAAGAAATCAACACCCTCGCTATCGAAATCGTAGCGATATTAAACTCTCGACCTCTCTGCTCTATCTCTACTGATCCGAATGATCCAATCGCGCTGACACCCGCGCATATTTTAGTAGGGTGTCCTCTCACGACACTTCCAGAGACTAATTATGTATCTGTTTCAGCCAATCACCTATCCGGATGGAAATTCATCTCCAAGGCCCATCAGATTTTCTGGAAACGATGGCACTTGGAATATCTCAACGAGCTGCAAAGACATAAAAAATGGCATCACTCAACCGGCGAATTGAGACCAGGGATGGTCGTTATCATCATCGGCAAAAACCAACCCTGCATGCAGTGGCAGCTGGGAGTCATCGTCGAGGTACATCCTGGTGGCGACGGAATATCCAGAGTTGCAACTCTAAAAACATCATGGGGCCAGCTCAAACGCAGTATTACGCAGCTGTGCCCTCTACCAGCATCATCGTAAAGACGGATCAAATACACTACACTTTACACTTGCTTCATTTTCTTTCACAACGGGGGAGTATGTTCCGTCGAAGACGTAAGTAGTGCGTGTGGCGCCACCTTTTTCACGAACGCAACGGCGACGTGAGCAGTGAGCCACGATTACCCGCGACCGATAGAGGCGGGCGCGGCGGGGGGTACGTATACGCGTGGACTACCGGCGCAAACTCGCGCGTAAAGTCAGTCGCTCTTGAGCATTCATGCTGATACGAGCTTGGTCCGAGAGTCCGGCATATTTCTTTCTCCTTGTCTAACAAAGGCGAAAGGATTTTTCTCATTGTACATCCGTTCCTTTCCTCGCGTCTATTATCGTTTTCATTTTGTGTTCGGTGCATTTTAAAATCTAGTAAATTCATCGAGTCGTGTCCTTTTCGACGGGTCGGCGTGAACGCGTTTATCGCGAAGTCACGATATATATACATATATATATATATATATATATATATATATATATATATATATATATATATATATATATGTATATAGGTGTTCTAAACACCAACAAAAAACGATCTGCGACTAGCGCGGATCCGTGTGGCCCTCGCCACTGTCGACGCAATTTACCAGGTGAATTCGTGAGGTCCTTACCACAAACGCGATCAATAGATCCGTAGTAGTGCGCACTCCTGGTTACTCGAGCGTGCACGCATATACATATAAACACATACACACACATCCATACCTCAATTTCTTCGCAGCTTGTACATCGACAACGAGAGGGGTTTTATGCCGCAAGGCTTTCCCTTCTCAGAGCCTAATAAATTCTTCCTTTTGTGGCTCAAATTTCGAGTCTTTTATTTTACACTCTCCCTTGTTTTTCCATTTTCACATAAATTCAAACATCGGGAATTTTTTCGCGTGAAAGTTCTCGACCCAAAATTCAACATATATGTGATACACTATAATATATAAATGATACTCTATGACATAAAAATGTCACTCAATAACATAAAAAGGTTAAGCTATAACATAACAGTGGTATTCTGACAAAGCAGTATTGCACTATGACATAAATATGGTGCTATATAGCATAAAAGTGTCACTCAATAACGTAAGAATATTACTCGACATTATAAAAGTGTTACTTTAAGGCATAAATGTATTACTCTAAATCATAAATGTGACACTATAATAGAAAAATGTTACTCTATGACATAAAAGTGTCACAATAATATAAAGATGTTACTCTATAACATAAAAGTGCTAATCGCCTACGTAAAGGTTGTTGCTCATGACATAAATGTGTTAGTGTATGACATAAAAGTATTACTCTATAAAATAAAAGTATTACTACATTATACCAATGTGTTACTTTATGACACAAATGTGTTACTTTAGACATGAAAGTTTTATTCTATGACATAAATGTATTACTCTATGACATAAAAGAGTCACTCATTATCATAAAAATGATACTGCATAACATAGTAATGCTACTCCTCTACTTAAAGGTGTTGCTCTATGACATAAAAGTGTTAGTGTATGACATAAAAGTATTACTCTATGACATAAAAGAGTCACTCATTAACATAAAAATGATACTGTATAACATAATAATGCTACTCCTCTACTTAAAGGTGTTGCTCTATGACATAAAAGTGTTAGTGTATGACATAAAAGTATTACTCTATGACATAAAAGAGTCACTCATTAACATAAAAATGATACTCTATAACATACTCTTTAATATAAATGTGTTAATATGTAACATAAAAATTTTACTATATGACATAAAAGTGTCTCAATAATATCAAAATGTTACTCTATAATATAAAAGTGTTATTCTGACAAAAAAGTATTACTCTATGACATAAATATGTTACTATATAACATAAAAGAGTTATTTTGACTTAAAAGTATGACTCTATGACATAAATGTGTTACTCTATGATATATAAGTGTCAGACAATAACATAAAACTGTTACTCTAAAACATAAAACTGTTACTATTCGACGTAAAGGTGTTACTCTATGATATAAGTCTATTACGGTATGACACAAAAGTGTTACTCTATAACATGAAATTATTACTCTATGACAAAAATGTGTTACTATATGACATAGATGTGTTACTTTAGACATAAAAGTGTTACTCTACGACATAAATGTGTTACTCTTAAACAGAAATGGGTTACTATATAACATAAAAAAATTTTCTATGAGATATATTAGTTACTCAATGGTATAAGTGTGTTACTCTATAACATATATGTGATACACTATAATATATAAATGATACTCTATTACATGAAAGTGTTGCTCTTTGACATAAAAGTGTTGCAATATAACATAATCGTGATACTCTGTAATCCAAAGTTTTACTCTACAACATAAAATTGCTAAGTTGTCTCTGTTAATGCGAATGTTGTCTCTGAATTCGCGACCATGTAACAGCTTGTGGTTTCGCGTGGCCGGTACGTACTACCAGCCTTCTTGGTTAATTCTAGTAGTCGTGTGCCTACTTGTTTCAAGGTGCCATTATAGCATACAATTATGCTTGTCCATAGTTCACGACGCTGTCCATGATATATTCGTTTAAGTTTATGCCATGTTGAGGGGAGTATCTTTAAAAACCTCCCGAAACGTCGCATATTTTTAACTTAATTAATAAAGGATTGTTCTGAGTGATCGATGGAGTCACATAACTTATTTATGTGCTACCTTGGAACAATAGATTCACACCTATAAAGCTACTCCAGAAGCTAATTTTTACACATTTATAAAATAAATTTAATTTTACATGCAATATACATTTTATATTTTTCTAGTGTTCTCCTTTTCAACACTGTTAAGGTATCATCATTGTCGTCTGACTCGTACATACACGCGATAATAATGCTGAGAGTATGCTGCTACCATCGGGGGTAAAATTTCTAGTTTAAAAGAAATTATTGATGTAATTTTTTTATGCATGTGATAGTTACTCATTAAGACTTGTTTCAGCAATTTTTGTACCATAATGATCCAAAATAATTTGTGGACCCTTCACAAAAATTTTTTGTGATTCCGAATTTTGCGTATAAAAAATATTTACTAAATTTTGAAGATTAACGTCATCATTTAATAATGTTATGAGTTTATTTTTACTTCTCCTGGAAAGAGCTGACGTTGTACCACAGCCACAAAATGCATGTAAGAAGCATATTATAGATTTCTAATTCAACAATTCAGAAAAGACTTGCAAAAGAACATTCGGACAATTTTTTACTTGAGCCTTAAACCATTCTCAAGGTAACCTCAAAGTGAAATGGACTATTGTTTGTAGATAATATTTTTTAAATTAAAAAAAGGCTAATTTGGTCCCTAATCATCGGCATTTAAAATTTATAAGCTTAACATTTGCACAGAAATGAGCGCAATCAATATATCAAAGTCCCGTTTCTATCACTTTTTAAGAAAAAAACTTATTGCCTTTGTTTATTAACTTTTTTTGACATATTTTAAAGTGCATCAGATGACCCCCTAATTTTAAATATTCGGGATTTTTATGGGTCCATATGATTTGTTAACTTAAAAAGTTAACATGATGTCAAATGGACAGAAGTTCCAGAACCGGCCTAAATTACCTACTTGCGTGTACGAATATTAGTGCCTTTAAATATACATGCTTAATTTATTAGTCTTGAAAGTAGAAAATTTATGAATCAAGTTTAAATCAATTTTTGAGGCAAGTTCTCTTAGTAGAGGTAGATATTTATACTGTTATAATTCTTTTAATTACAGATTTTAGAGTATTTGAAAACAATATTCGTAAAATATACGGGGTAAAAAAAGAAAACTACGGATGAGTGGAGAAAACTACATAGTGAATAACTACATAGCCTATACGCATCACTAAGCATCAACAGAATATTGAAAACTCATAGAATAAGATGCGTATTATTCTAATATCCTTCGCATAACTTATTAGAAACTAGCCCATCGGCAGATCTAGACGTCGGTGGGAAGACAATGTCAAGTATGATCTTAAAGAACTTAGGTGGGATGGCACGTCTTGGATAGAGTCAGCACAACACAGGACTTCATGGCGGTCATGGGTAGATGAGACGATGAGCTTTCAAGTTCCAAATGTTACTTATATATATATATATAGAAATATAAAGAACACTAGTAGAGGATACCCCCTATGGCGAGAATGTGACGTCACGGCGCGACGTGATATGTGGCGCCAGTCTATGGCTGTCTCTCTCGCGCCCATGTGATAATGGGTTATAGTCCCCACTCGCGCCCCGTCAGATTGTCTGTCTCGGTCATACGCATGGGAAGGGTACCTATAGCACCCCCCACCCTCACTCAGCCTGTGTCTCTCTTGCACTCATGCGGGGGTGTGTGCTCTTTCTCTAGCGCACGTAGGGGTGGAAGCCGGAGCAATCGATGGCGTAGTGTCTCTCTCTCTCTCTTTCGCACTCATACGGCCCTATGTTATAGCGCGGGTTCTCTCTCTCTCTCTTGCACATGCCCCCTATGGCGCGACGGTATATGTGGTGGCTGTCTATGGCGTATACCCCCCACCACGTATGGCTGTCTCTGTCGTGCCCATGTGATAATGGGCTATAGTCCCCACTTGTGCCCCGTCAGATTGTCTGTCTTGGTCATACGCATGGGAAGCGTACTTATGGCGCCCCCAACCCTCACTCAGCATGTGTCTCTCTCGCACTCATGCGGGGGTGTGCTCTCTCTCTAGCGCACGTGGGGGGTGGAAGCCGGAGCAGTCAAAGGCGTAGTCTCTCTCTCGCACTCATACGGCACTATGTTATAGCGCGGGCTCTCTCTCTCTCTCTTGCACTTGTGTGGGAGACAGGCTGTGGTGCCGATGGCGTAGATTCTCTCTCCCTCGCACTCACACAGTGTATGGCGTGTGCTCTCTCTAGCGCACGTGGGGATGGAAGCCGGAACAGTCGATGGCGTAGTCTCGCTCTCTCTCTCTCTCTCGCTCTCTCTCTCTCGCTCTCTCTCTCTCTTTCTCTTGCGCTCTCTCTGTCTCTCTCACTCTCTCTCACACTCTCACTCTCTCTCACGCTCACACGACAATCGTGCACTGCACCTAACATTCTCACTAGCACATCATCACTTTTTTGCGTTTAAAAGGTGAGGTTATCTCAATCAAAACAATATATTTTTAACTAAAAATTATATTGTTCACACATTTTTATACATTGAAGAAATTACTCGTTTTTCACTTGAAAATTTGAACAAACATCAACCTAATGCGACATATTTAAACACTTTGAACACTTGCACACTAACTCCAGCTGTAGTCCCTCGCGTAATTTACGCGTCCGATGCCGTATTGCGTCGTACTCCAAACGCTCCACTCTGGTTTCTTCACTCTGAAACATAAATTAATAAAAATATATTTTTAAAAAGTTGAACTACTTACAGAAACGGGTTTTTTGTCCAGCATCTTTGATAGCTGTTTCCGATGCATAGCTTTTCCATTCTTCAATTTTTTCTGCAATCAAAAAGGAAATATTTGTTAAGTAAAATAAAAATTAAAAGCATAATTTTTAAATATAATATAATATAGGTACCTTATCCTCGTTTTCTTCATATTTCCTATTTAATTCGCTGGGTGTAAGTACCCTAAATCGTCTACTTCTGTTCCGCGTAGTTCGTTGCTGTTATAAAAGAAAAAAATATTAATTAGAGCAAAAGAAATAGAATTATTAAATAACATTTATTTGTATACATACCCTATTGAATTATAACATCTCCTGTAGTTCGTGAAGCGAATCCTCCATTCTGCTTACGCCTCTGACTAGGCATAGACTCACACTACGGGATTCTGATGGGTTCAAATTAAAAAATATATATTAAATTATGTTTATTATCCTAAGAATATACTGATTTTCTCAAAATAAAATGTGATGGTGGGGCTTATCGTAAATCCTTACCAATTGTGAAAACATAAGGGTTGGAGGTGTTTCTCATCTTCTTTTTGCGACATCTGATAAAAAGTGAAACACAAAGGAACGAGTATTTTTATATTTTTAAAATAAATAAACCATTTATTATTTACTTCATCCGGTTTTATGTATGGTTTAAATAATATACATAGAAATAAAAATACAAATATATATTGTTTTGAGAAAAATTATTTACATAGATAACACACGCAGACATAAATCTTAAATTTTATGTAATTTTATCACCAAATGGAAGTGAAGTTCCATCGAAAAAGAAGCGCCGTTTGGTGAGGACGATTTCACATGTCTTTTTCTTGTCAGTCGTCACAACATCGAAAGTCGCGGTTCGCCGAAAACTCTTAAACGATAATTTAATGGAATCTATTTCTCTTTTTATAAGACTAAGCATACTATTAAAATTAATGTATTGTCTGTTGTGGTAATTTAAGGGGGTAACACCGTGTGACGCGCCTTTTTTCAACGTTTATTTATGAATTTTTTTGGGGTATAAAATAAAATGCGATCTTTCTCATATTTTTTTTTTTTTTATAATATTTATGAGGTTTTATTTTGGTTTTGCCCACCTGAAGTAGACTCCTCGTTTTGGAGGCGATGGTGGGGGGGGGGGGGAGCACTCAGGCTTCTGTGATCATCTGAAATCAAAAAAACACATAGATTATTGTTTGTTAGATGTCTGGCTATTACGCTAACCTTTAATATGCATATATTTTTCATAAAAAAAAATGGCGGACTTTTAAGCAAAACATTTTTTTTTGTTTTTTTTGGCCAAAATTGTTTAAAAAAATTAATTTATTGTTAAAAATTTAAATGTTTTAGAGGTTAGCGTAAGCTCCTGCAAACGTGTTAATGCATTGACGTGCCAAATGCTGTGATCTGATAAAAAGAAAAAAAAAAGATGTCTATGATTTAAAAAATAAATTACGGTTCCGACAAGCCTCGGAAGCTTTCGCTAACGCGAGATAACAAATCAATCAATTCATTCGGATCGACGCGAAAAATAGAATTTGTAGTTTCAGCGTGCGTTAACCACATATCCTCTAGCCAACATCGCTCTCGCGTTCGCGGAGCCCATAGAACTGGTAAATAATTCCTAGGCATTACGCCATTGTAGGGAGAGTTTGGATAACCCTCTTCAATTTCAAGGATATCTAGATGAAAATTAAAAAATATGTAACGCATGCATTTTAGAATATGAAAAAAAATTTGGGAAAAATATTATTTTGGATAAAAAAATTTTGAATTTAAATTTATGGAAAGGTTAATTTATGAAAACAAAATTATTGGAAAGATAAAATATTTCATTAAAAATTTTTGATATTTTAATCTATGCAAGTATAAAATTACGAAAACAAAATTTTATAAACCATATATTTTGAAAAAATAAATTGTGAAATAACAATTTTTTAAGTATAAGGATAATTATTATTTTAATAGAAATTGTCAAGAATTCAATAAAAATAAATAATTTCAATTTTAATTTTTCAAAATTACATTATTTCCAATTAATTCTTTTTCTAAATAATTTATTTTCATACTTTTAGTTTTTCTATGTTTTCCCTTTCGTTAAATCTTAAATTCCAAATTTTCATTTTAGGTATTATTTTAATTCCTAATTTGAATTTTCAAAACTTTAACTTTCGTAATTTTACGTGTTCCAATTTTTATTTTTCAAAAATTTTACCCCCACCCGTTTTCAGTTGGCGTAACTAAAATTTCTTTTTCGATTTTTAGTTTTTTTTAAATGCCTAAAAACGAAAAATGTAGTTTTAAAAAAATGGCTGTAAAGATTAAAAATGATCAAAGTGACAAATGAGCTTGCGTCGTATAGTGACGACGCTTACATTACACATTTCTTATCAGGCGGACCAAAGTTTTACAGTTATAGAGGCACCTCTTCAAGTAATAAGACTTTCGAATGTTGCAAAATTAAGGGCATTCGCTTAAATTACCACAACAGTCAATACATTAATTTTAATAGTATGCTTAGTCTTATAAAAAGAGAAATAGATTCCATTAAATTATCGTTTAAGAGTTTTCGGCGAACCGCGACTTTCGATGTTGTGACGACTGACAAGAAAAAGACATGTGAAATCGTCCTCACCAAACGGCGCTTCTTTCCGATGGAACTTCACTTCCATTTGGTGATAAAATTACATAAAGTTTAAGATTTATGTCTGCGTGTGTTATCTATGTAAATAATTTTTCTAAAAACAATATATATTTGTATTTTAATTCTATGTATATTATTTAAACCATACATAAAACCGGATGAAGTAAATAATAAATGGTTTATTTATTTTAAAAATATAAAAATACTCGTTCCTTTGTGTTTCAATTTTTATCAGATGTCGCAAAAAGAAGATGAGAAACACCTCCAACCCTTATGTTTTCACAACTTGTAAGGATTTACGATAAGCCCCACCATCACATTCTATTTTGAGAAAATCAGTATATTCTTAGGATAATAAACATAATTTAATATATATTTTTTAATTTGAAGCCATCCGAATCCCGTATTGTGAGTCTATGCCTAGTCAGAGGCGTAAGCAGAATGGAGGATTCGCTTCGCGAACTACAGGAGATGTTATAATTTAATAGGGTATGTATACAAATAAATGTTATTTAATAATTCTATTTCTTTTGCTCTAATTAATATTTTTTTCTTTTATTACAGCAACGAACTACGCGGAATAGAAGTAGACGATTTAGGGTACTTACACCCAGCGAAATAAATAGGAAATATGAAGAAAACGGGGATAAGGTACCTATATTATATTATATTTAAAGATTATGCTTTTAATTTTTATTTTATTTAACAAATATTTCCTTTTTGATTGCAGAAAAAATTGCAGAATGGAAAAGCTATGCATCGGAGACAGCTATCAAAGATGCTGGACAAAAACCCCGTTTCTGTAAGTAGTTCAACTTTTTAAAAATATATTTTTATTAATTTATGTTTCAGAGTGAAGAAACCTGAGTGGAGCGTTTGGAGTACGACGCAATACGGCATCGGACGCGTAAATTACGCGAGGGACTACAGCTGGAGTTAGAGTGCAAGTGTTCAAAGTGTTTAAATATGTCGCATTAGGTTGATGTTAGTTCAAATTTTAAAGTGAAAAACGAGTAATTTCTTCAATGTATAAAAATGTGTGAACAATATAATTTTTAGTTAAAAATATATTGTTTTGATTGAGATAACCTCACCTTTTAAACGCAAAAAAGTGATGATGTGCTAGTGAGAATGTTAGGTGCAGTGCACGATTTTCGTGTGAGCGTGAGATAGATAGATAGATATATATACGATTTATTTGTCAATTTTTGCAAAAATACATTACATAAAAATTGTTATTTTGTCATTACATTAAGTCTTTGATCACTATCACAGTTCGTTAGTGTATAAGTATAAAAATTGTTGCACATATTTGTCATTATCTAATATCACAGTTTGTTTATATCACAGTTCCATAACAATTTCTGAAGTCTACTCATTCTTGCATACACGTACATCCACCACGTCACAATTTAAAAACAATTACAATTCAGCCGATAAATACACTCATGACACACGCAGATATATTTACTCTTTATTAAAATGTACTATTTATATTTTGTACATTACAACATTTTTCACGACTAAGAATACAGAACACGGGAGAACGGATAAACTAAATAAAAAAATAAAAAGATACAATAAATAAATAAATAAATAAATAAATAAATATATAAATAAATAAATAAATATATAAATAAATAAATAAATAAATAAATAATTAATTAATTAATTAATTAATTAATTATTTATTTATTTATTTATTTATTTATTTATTTATTTATTTATTTATTTATTAATTGTATCTTTTTATTTTTTTATTTTAATTACCCGTTCTCCCGTGTTCTGTGTTCTTAGTCGTGAAAAATGTTGTAATGTACAAAATATAAATAGTACATTTTAATAAAGAGTAAATATATCTGCGTGTGTGATGAGTGTATGTATCGGCTGAATCTATCATCATGAAAAAATGTCAACTTACTCACCGTGTAGTTGTCTGAGGTGCCTGCCTAACGCCGTTTTAAATTTACATAAGGACGGCAGATACCTCACACTGCAGGGGAGGGTGTTCCAGAATCGCGAACCTTGGGCTCTAAACGAATAGAGACCCTTATCAGTCCGCGATCCCGGAACCGAGAGCTTTTTCACACCGCTCCTACTGGAAGTCCTAGCTGTGTTTTTACCAAAGAGAGCCGCAAGGTACGGAGGTTGTCCCATATTTATTGCCCTATACAATAATAACCCCGCAAAGTACGCTCTTCTTTCCGTTACTGTAAGCCAGCCAAGATATTTCCTGTGAGGAGTGATGTGCTCATCCCTTCTAACACTACATATGTATCTCACACATGAATTTTGAAGTCGTTGCAACTTCGTCTCGAGCTCATCAGACACATCAAGGTGAACCACGGAACAATAATCTAAATGTGGCACTACCAGCGCGCATGCAAGCTGCTTTCTCAACGCCTGAGTTGTGCATGAACTACAAAATCGTAGGCTGTAAAGAGCACGATTTACCTTTTTTCCAACTGCATCAACCTGCAGTTTCCACGTGAGTTTACAGTCCATGACAACACCAAGGTTTGTGACCGAGTCAGAGAAAGGCACATGTACACCTTCCTGAAACTCAATGCCGGGCAAACCAAGATCCTGCAACCGATTGATGTTGTGCTCGGAGCCGAAAATGATCGCTTTTGTTTTGCCGACATTGAGTCGCAGTCCGGATGCTTCGGCCCACTCCGACACTGCCCGCGCAACAGCCGACATGCATCTGATACCCACATAAAGATCTCGCCATGTCACTTGAGTGTAAGTTTGCAAATCGTTCGCGTATAACAAGTGTTTAACATCACCACCAGTCAGTACGTCTTGTAAGTCATTGATATAAAGACTGAATAGCAAGGGCCCCAGGACTGAACCCTGTGGCACACCTAGATTGGTGGTTAGCCAATCAGATTCCCCGTTGTTGTCAGTTATGACTTTTTGCCTGCGACCAAAAATGTATGATTTGATCCACAGAAGAACACTCCTGGAAAAACCCATGCGTATCAGCTTACGAAGTAATTTAGATGGTGATATAGTGTCAAACGCCTTACTAAAGTCGAACAGTAGCAGTATAGTCATTAGTTTCTTATTGTCGTTTATCCCAGTTCGTATGTCCTCGGTTAGTTTTAGTAGAGCTGTCTGGGTGCTGTGATGCTGTCTGAAACCGGTTTGCAGAGGATCCAAGATATTTTTGGATCTTAAGAAATCGGTAATCTGGTTGTGTACTATCTTCTCCAGCACCTTAGAGAGAAAGCTCAATAGTGCTATTGGGCGAAAATCTGATAAAATAGATGGCACTGAAACCTTTTTAGAGGCACCAAGTGAGCCCCCCTCCAAGCCCCTGGGAAGACACCACCAGACAAAGAGGAGTTGAAGACCCTCGCTATATGATGACTTATGTACGGGAGAGCCTTAGCTACAACGCTTTGGGGAATACCGTCCTCACCCCTAGCCTGCGACGAGAAATGAGCAACAGCCAGGACTACGTCCGTCACTATAACGTCTTTGAAAACAAAGCCGTCGTCACTGGCCGAGTCCAAGATGCTACCCAAATCAACGTCACCTTCACTCTGGGAGACCGATACCCTCGCAAAGTGCGAGTTCAGCTCACTCGGCGAGAAGCCATGCAACCCCCCTCCCCGTGCCCTTGGCAGGAGCCCCAAGCCCTTTAGTTCTTTCCAAATATCCTTCTTATTTTCTAGGGCTTCAAAAATCTTATTCTGCATGTAAGTCTCCCGCGCGATTTTCATGCGTTGTTCTGCTTCGACCGCGAGAGACCGGTACTCCTGACAAAGATTACCGTTTTTTGTGCGCTGTAGTCGTCTGCGTACGGCGTCACGTTTTTTTATTATGTGAGCCAGATCTGCATCAATCCATGGAGGATTAGCTTTATTTTTTGGTGTAAATTGCTTCAGTGGAGCGAGTTCATCTATTGCCCCCATGAGATTGGCGCTGAGCTGTCCCAATAAATCGTCCATGTCGTTGTTGTCCAAGCAATCAAACGCCGCCCAGTCACATTTACTCAGGTAAGATAGAAGATCTTCCTGTTCTATTGTTTTAAAATCTCTGTAACTAAAAGTATCGGTGATGGGGCTATTGTTTAATTTAAAATCTTTTTCAACATCTATAATTGTGTGATTGCTGGCAAAGGGCGCCACCTGATTGCTGGCATTCCGCACCACGTCGTTGTCATCTGTCATAACGACATCAATCCATGTGTGAGACCCCTCGAGGTGATGAGTCGCACCATGCTCTATTATTTTTAGATTTAAATCGTTGGCTAATCGCCTAACGAATCTTACATCAGCCGACGTCTTCAACAGGTTCGCATTCAGATCACCCATCAAGATTTTATGGCTATAGTCCTGCGTGTATGTAGCTAGCTTATCAATTAGGTCTGAATTTTGCAGGAATGGTACATGCGGTGGCCTATAAATTAGAGCAACGAATACGGGGGGAAGGTCGCCCTGTTGCACACTACACATAATATATTCAGAAATGTTCGGCTTACCATCCTGGGTGGTACGTGAGCGGCTTAGTATGGTTGCCTTAAAACTATTGTGTACATACAGGACTAACCCACCCCCAAATTTATTCCTATCTAATCTTAAAATTGAATAGCCCTTGATCTGAATGCGATTGTCGTCAATGTTTTGAGCAAGGTGCGTCTCAGCAATTCTAAAAAGGTGGTAGGAGGGACCAGATAGAAGGTGTTGACGGAGTGTACCAATATGACAATCTAGAGAGGTCACATTGATAAATCCTGCTCTCAGTCCCCTACAGTGCACCCCCCCCCAGCAGTGTCCAACGATAGTCATTCATTTGCGACAGCCTCCGTTTGATTATTTGTTTGAATGTCCAACTTATCTATTTCATTTATATTTGCTTTTCCTGTTTTTTTATGTGAATCTAATGCAATTTGTGGAGTTTCATACGAGGCTGCAATTACTTGGAGGTCTGCCGCTGTTAAAAATTCGTGGGAGACATCGCCGTCCCGCATCTTGACCAGGAAACGGCCCCCCCTATGCCAGATATATTTAAATTTGAGCCTCATCGCAAGGGCTTTAAGGCTTCTAAAATTATTAAATGTTTCCCTTGGTAGATGTTCATTTATAAAAATTTTACTATTGAATATTGCATCACTAGTCTCCTGGTCAAGTGCCGAGATTTCGACATCTTTAGTGTGAAAGCCTGTTATAAACTTTTTTTGTCGCATGATTTTATTTCCTAATTCACTGCTGGAGAGGGTAACAACCCACGGTGATCGTCTGCGCTCGCTAGTTACCTCGGCTGATGTCACCGAAAGCGACTCATCTGACCGTAGCAGGCGGGTATTTACTATATCCGTTTTCTGTATCGATGGGAGGACGCGACGCAGTATAGCATGAACTACATCAACACGCTTAGTGCTGTTACCGTCAAAAATATTTGAAATTATTAAGTCATTATTGCATATTGTATTATTATTATTTTTTATTGTCCTCCCATCTACCATTTTAACCCGCGTGCTTCGTGCAGATGACGTCGACGCCGTATCTTGCAGTGTATTGTTGCTTTCGTTATTCAAATTATTATCAATGTTATATATATTATTATTATTTACATTATTACTAAATACACTATTTATCTTATCATTAATATTTGTATTTCTAATACTGTGCGGCGAAAAAGTTGTATTTGCCTTACTGGTAGGCAGGCCAATTTGATAATTTTCAATTTTACTTAAAAATTCTTGTTGTTTATGTTGAATAATTTTCAAAGTTTCCTCTATATTATTATTATTATTATTTATTGAAGTTTCATGATTGTTATTGCTTGTGGTCTCGTGTGCAATAATTTTTCTTATGGCCTTTAATTTGTCTGAGTTGTCACTTTCAATTTTATTAACTTTATCAATTATTATTTTAAGGTCATTATCATATTTCTTTGTCTCACTATTATTTTTGACTAGATTTTTCACTTCAAAATTAGACTGCTCAATGTTATTGACTCTTTCTATAATTGCATTGTAATTAACTTCGTTCTTATTCAACATATTATTTGTTATATTTTGACATGTTTCGTGTAGCTGTTTGTTTTGAATTTTTAAATCATTAATTTCATGACAAAGCACTTGCTTTTCATTTAACATCTCCTCCAGCTGGGAGTGTTGTTTTAACATCTTATCCTCTATTTTCTGCATTTTGGACCCAATTGTCAGTGCTAGAGTATGTATTGCTGGTAACGAGTCTAGCCTTTTAACAATTGCATCCAATCTGTTTTCAAGAGAGGACGAATGTCTAGTAAGTGCATTGTCTATGTTTCTAGATGTCGAATTGGCGTACTCTACCAAGCAGAAGACTGTCGTCCCTTTTTAAAGGTAGTAGAGTCTAACATACGTATTACCGACGCATTAACATCATTTACGCTGCTGAAATTACTTGTTTGTACTGTTGATTTACATCTAGAAGCTAGTTCTTCTTTGTCCGTGGTAGATGTTGAAGGCGTCGAAACTGCCCCAGGGAGAACGATGTCGTCTTTAGCTGGCGTCGAGGTGTGAGAAAAAACACTGTCCGTATACGAAGAGTGAAGATTCAGCGCCTTCATGCCTGCAACCCGCTGTACAGCAGGCAGCGCAGGTACGAGACTCCCATGGTGTTGGCCCGCGCTGGAGCTGAGCTGATCGGTAGTACTGCCTCTTAGGCTTGCGTCAGCGCTAGAGAGAGACAGAGGCAAGCGCGGTGGAGTGGGAGAGTGAGAGTGTGAGAGAGAGTGAGAGAGACGGAGAGTGTGCAAGAGAAAGAGAGAGAGAGAGAGAGCGAGAGAGAGAGAGAGCCCGCGCTATAACATAGTGTCGTATGAGTGCGAGAGAGAGACTACGTCTTTGACTGCTCCGGCTTCCATCCCCCACGTGCGCTAGAGAGAGAGCACACCCCCGCATGAGTGCGAGAGAGACACAGGCTGAGTGAGGGTGGGGGGCGCCATAGGTACTCTTCCCATGCGTATGACCGAGACAGACAATCTTACGGGGCACGAGTGGGGACTATAACTCATTATCACATGGGCGCGAGAGAGACAGCCATACGTGGTAGGGGTATTCGCCATACACAGCCACCACATATACCGTCGCGCCGTGACGTCACCGTGTCGCCATCGGGGGACATGTGCAAGAGAGAGAGAGAGAGAACCCGCGCTATAACATAGGGCCGTAAGAGTGCGAGAGAGAGAGAGAGAGAGAGAGAGATTACGCTATCGACTGCTCCGGCTTCCATCCTCCACGTGCGCTAGAGAGAGAGCGCACACCCCTGCATGAGTGCGAGAGAGACACAGGCTGAGTGAGGGTGGGGGGCGCCATTGGTACCCTTCCCATGCGTATGACCGAGACAGACGATCTGACGGGGCTCG